>CM076087.1:69609485-70163009 GCA_038088585.1 Chrysina gloriosa
ACTAGGATTTCTTGATATAGAGGATGTATAACCAACTTTTATATATATATAAATTATAAAAACTAAATTAATGTGTAAACATACATGCAAATTAAGTAAAACCTTATATCAAAAAATCTTTGTCGAAACCTTAACAATTTTGTTCAAGGACTAGGGAAAACCAAATTTAAAAACCTAGCCAAAGGTTTCCTTCTTAAGAAATGCAAATGTCATTTTAACAAATTGCTATATACATTACTTAAATTTTGAATATCGGTCCTGAAATTAATAGTTTTAGTGTCTTTCTGTATATTTATCATTTCATATATTAGTCTTTTTTATAATTATTCTCTGTTTTTAATATAATTGTGTTTTCAAAATCAAAGTAATGCCCAAGATCTTTGTATAATGTATATAGCAATTTGTTAAAATGACATTTGCATTTCTTAAGAAGGAAACCTTTGGCTAGGTTTTCAAATTTGGTTTTCCCTAGTCCTTGAACAGAATTGTTAAGGTTTCGACAAAGATTTTTTGATATAAGGTTTTACTTAATTTGCATGTATGTTTACACATTAATTTAGTTTTTATAATTTATATATATATAAAAGTTGGTTACACATCCTCTATATCAAGAAATCCTAGTCATTAGTCATTTTGTTGATAGTTCCCAAATAAAAAACAAATGTTTGTTTATATATTTATCTAGTTATATTTTCACTGAAGAAGGTATTCCGAAAACGTTTGTAAACGTTCTGAAAACATAACTATCGTTCAAACCAGCCTTGTTTTATTGACCTATTAGTGGTAGATCTCTATCATATAAGATAAGTATAAAAAGGTCACGAAATATATATATATATATATACATTTAATTTGTTATCTGTGGATGAAACAACAGATCGTAAAAAACATTATGTGCTTAGTGTAATGGTATGTGCAATGGAACAACATCAACCGTCACCTGTAATTCTATTACGTTCCAGATGAGTACAACAATGTACTGCCGAACTAATTTCAAAGTTACTGTTAAATACATTGGAGAAGTTTGAGCTTTCCACAAACCAACTGTTAATGTTTATGAGTAATGGTGCCGCAAACATGCTCCTATAGGCCGGTCTTTTAAAGAACATTGTGCTAACTTGTTACATGTTACGTCTAACAATAAGATGCATGCTTTCAGTCTTATGGCAGATAGTAAATGTTATCCTGAAGTAGACCCTTTAATAGCGCATACAAAAACAGTGTTTTTCAAATCACCAAAACGTATTTGCGAATTTCACAGACGGTGCCTCGGTATGCCTAGCCACCAGAGCCGATTCTTTCACGTTGGGGAACATTGTTACAGGCCGAGTTTTACTATAATAAATCATAAATATTTTGAGAATATTAAGAACGTCATTTTAAAATTCCATCCAAAGGAAGCTGCGGGTATCAAGGAAAGCCAGTCAAAATTTCAACATAGTCAAGTTAAAACGGATTCAAAAACAATTACTTCGGACTAATGAAGGCAACAGAAAAATTACAAAATCTTTCGGTGTCGTTAGTGGAATGTGCAAATACTGCAACATGTTCACGCACAGCTATGCACAGTAGAAATGCAAACAACGTTTGTGCTCTAGAAAGGTTTGAAAGTGTTTTAGAGAAAATTCTGATTTTGGCACATTAAGACAAACTTGTGAATGTACATGAAGAGAACCGTTAAGTTGTGCCAAAGATTCTTTTAATTACGCTAATATAACTTCATTGGATGTGGAACATTCGTTTTCTGCATATAGAGAGATTTTTTCTCACGCCGCAATCGCTTTGCTGAAATAACTGTGGAAACATACCTAATGTTGCAGATATTTTACAGATGTTATTCACTTTCTGATTTCACGGAAGACTCTTAAGACGGCAAGTGTTTGAGCACGTATTATAATTTATTTCTGACAATTTATTTTATGTTTACATTGTTATATGCCTGTTTGCGCAAATTGAGCAACTCTAAACAGAACACAGTATCTTGTCCGATTATAAATAAAAACATAAAGTGTCTATTAACACCAGAAGCACCGCCGTCCTTTTTTGTCCCGTCCGTAAGTTTAATCGTCATTAACTTTTTTATTTTTTTATTTAGATCCGTGAAGTTTTTTGACTTTTAATAATGTAATATGCAATATATATAATTTCATAAATATATAAAGTTATTAAAAGTCAAAAAACTTCATGGACCTAATTAAAAAATAAAAAAGTTAGAGGCGCTTCTAGTGTTCAATCAAATAAAAGTATCTAATTTTATTACTTTTCCTGGAAGATTTGAAAACTAATTTTATTTCAGAAAATTATTTGTAATTCTTTGTATTCTGTTTAAATATTTCTATAAAAAAGGGATTATAGATATAGTTTACAATAGTAAAAAAATATTTACATAAAGGAGTTATGAATTCATAATTTCGACTTGAAATGCTCCGGCTGTTATATACGTATCAGCGAAGTGATAAAGCAAAGATTCTTGGATGAGGAAGTCGAATCCGTCATCGAGTCTTTACCACGCCCGGAGGCCGGCGTGTCCTTAGCTCCGGCGATGATGGCGCAACTGAAGATGATCACCCGGAGCCTTAACACCAACAAGCCCCTGGTTCGGACTGTGTCGGAAACGAGGCACTCAAAAGGATGCCTGATGAGACCCTGGAGCGTCTGTTGGGTGTCGTCAACGCGGTGCTCCTCCATGGCTATTTTCCGGAGGTGTGGAAGAGGGCCGAGGTCGTAATGGTGAAAAAGCGGGAAAAGATTCATCTTTCCGCAGAACTATCGCCCCATCAGCCTTCTTTCAATTATAAGCAACGTAGTCGAGAGCGTCATTTTCTCAAGATTGAGAGAGAGAATCTGGAAGCTGAATCCCACTCCCGGAGGAACAGTTAGGCTTTTGAGCCAGACCTAGCACCGAGCTCCAACTTTGGCGCATAACTGCCATCCGGGAGGGATTGGTGAGGAGAGAGACCACCGGGACGGTATTCTATGACTTCGCCAACGCGTTCGACCGAGTCTGGCATGACGGCCTCATATTCAAGATAGTCCGACTGGAATTCGGGGAGCACTGGTGCGACTAATCGCATCTTACCTCTCCGGTCGCACATTACAAGTGCGAATTGGGAAAGCCGTCAAGTCGATCCTTCACACCGCGACGCCGCGTGTTCCTCAGAGCTCACTGCTAGCTCCGGATCTATTTACGTTATTTACGTATGATAATCCCAGGACACACGGGACGGAGCCAGCAGTATATGCAGACGACACTGCCTATTTTACCACCTCAAGAGCCGAAAACCTGATCTGCCATCTATTGCAAATCGCAACGGATTGGTTGGAAGACTGGGCTTCTAAGTGATGGATCTTTGTGAACGAGGATAAATAGGTAGCCATCAGATTCACAAAGCTCCATATGCGGGCGGTGACCGCCAAATTTATGGCAGCGAGGACCACCCTTTACCCACTGTGTGGGGGAGGGGAGGGGTCTTGAGGCTCATCTTAACATAAGCAGCGCTCGTTTGGATAATGACTGCTCCGACGCACATCGCCACGCTGGCCACTCTTCAGAATAAGACCCTTCCAATGATGACCGGCGCCCCATGCTGCATGAGGAACAACCATCTACAGGCAGAGCTCGAGATCCTTGCTCTCCCAGAGTATCTGCGTACCGTGGCGGTGGCCACCTGGCGAAGAGCCAAAGATTCGTCTTTTTGTAGTGCAGCATGGTGTACATAAACCCACAAAATGTAATTAATTTGTTAATTATTACTTTTGGATATAGCGAAGAAACTAAAAATCCAAATGTTAAAAAACAAGAACTGCATGATGCTATAAAAGGTATAATAGACAGGAGTGTGCAAGACAGTTCCTTTGAGTTTCAGACAAATTATGGATTGGAATTTTTCGACGAATATAGTCCAATTGCTGCTGATGTCGTGATGGACGATGAGCCACCTTCACGAGAAGACTTAAGAGATGTTATACAAGAAAAATTGGAAGAAAGTTGTACCAGCGATGATGTAGGTGGCTTCACTAATATTGAATACAAAAAGAAAGCAGTGCAATTCTGGAGAAGCGCAAAACAAGGATTAATAAAGTTAGCAAGAGTTCAACAAAAATTTAGAAAAGTTAAGTCTCTACGACAACTATATAGATGGGAGCTGTCGCTACAACAAATGTAACAACAAATAAAGAAAAAATGGCACAGAATGCTCGGTCATGTAAACTTTAAAGATCTCAATCATTTATGTGAGGCACTATGTTCGGGCCTAACCGGAATTCTTAGTAACTGTTTATTATTATGAATGTGTCTGGGGTTAGTTTTACAATAGTTATCTATCAAGTCACTAATTATCTTTAAGCTGGAACTCCCGTCCCATTATACTAATGTATATTTAAGGTTGATTTGAACTTTCTAATATTTACTTCGAGGAATCTTTCGGGTTCAATATTAATGACAAATTACATAGAATTTCACCCCTTTGACCTAATTAGTGAAATCTCCGTGTAAGGTTATAAAGCCTTTTTTTTGGCAATAGACGTTAGTTCTGTTACATCAATTCAACAATTCAGTTCTCATCCTCGTGAAATTTCTTAGGCTATCGCCGCTATTTTAATTTACTTTTGTTAACTACGCGTATCCCGTAGTGTTAGGTTGTACAATAGAGTGTTCTAAACTTAATACGCGTTTCTTTTCATCACTAATCGCCACTGAACAAATTAGCAATTTTGATTTATACGGTCTTACAAGCCGTGGATGGTAGAAACAGGAGAGCGACGTTTTACGTAAAAGGTGCACGAATTTTGGACGTCCATTCCTCGCCACACTACTACTAGAAGGATTACCACCTAAAATTGAAAATGAGTTTTTAAAATGTGAAGTTTGTTTACAAAATAAAATGATCAACTTTTTTTTTCAGTGTCTCCTGGTGCTCAGGTAGAGCGTCTGAGAAAAGATCAACATAAAATTTAAAAACCAAAGAAGCAAGGCAAATGATGTATTATAAACTGTTCACACCGTCGCACAGTGTGATATATTCACGATCTGGCGGGACAATATTCATTTTTGGTACTTGTCTAAACAGGTTCAACAGTTGCGTGAATTTGCAGTAGACAAGTTATATTTCATTATACTAAAGTTTATTTCCTAAGAAGTTGCACCGAAAAAAGATATAATGGTCGGAACGGTTGTCTATCCGCGTTTTTCCGACGAACAATAAGTGCACTACTGTCATTCGTCCGAGTTTGATCGATGAATACTCTGTGTTTATGTATGTTATTAGTGATTGTGTGGTGTTATAGTTTTCACGTAAATTCCCAGGATAAGGTTTCATACGTCTTTTCTTTCATGCATGTTTGAATTTTATCGTGAGCTCCATGAGAAGGGATTAAGGATATTTTTTAGTAAGAAAAATGACTATGACAGTTTGTTCTTGAGTTTTAGGCTATTATTCCACATTATTCCAATCACATATTATATTTTAGTGAAAGATCCACTTGTAGGCTATACGAATCATATTTCTTTGTTTGCGCAAGTGTGCGACATCCATACAAATTTTTCTTATTTTCAAAATGACTTCGCAAGTTTCTGAACGTTTATTTCTTGATATTTGGTTTGTTCACGCAAACGATTCGGGAATGGATGTCGTGTTATATTATATTATACAAGAACTTGGTGACTCGCCCCTGTCGGATGACGATTTAAGGAGTATTAAAGGCATAATTCAGAATAATTGCACAAAAATTGAAGCGAGATGGTCGAAGTCGGGAAGACATCGAGATCGCTTTTGAAAGCGAATTCTTCATGGGTAGATGGGAACATTTCACTTGCAACTATTGTCCGTGAGCCTACCTTGGATGTTTCACTACCTGAAACAAGTAACTGACTCGGAAGACCACAAAAAGAGTTTGTAGATTCAAGCGTTGAAACAAAAGGCGACGAATTCAACATCTCCTTGAAACTTCGAGTCAAGAAGAGTTGTGGATGGCAACCAAAGTACAACTTCACCAATCAGGAAAAAGGAATTCAGCAGACATTGTAAAAGAGCTTTGTCTGTCATCACCCAATAGAGGTGCTACTATAAAAAAGGGCGGAAGTGTTTAACACGCCCAAAACAAGATGGACTTTCAGAAGATCAAGCTCTCTCATTAATGATTGATGCTCTCTCGACACACCAATATAATGTTATACGTATTGGTGTCATAAGACTCATTCATTGCCAGTTTGCGGACTCCTCCAAACACTAACCGTGGCCAAATTACTCCTGAAGTATGTGAACTTTTAGAGATTATAATATCATCTGAACACTGCGAATTGGGACGATCTGCTTTTGAAGAAACCGATAATAATTTTGACCGATATCAGATCTATTTCTCTGAATTTTGTATTAAAAAACATAGATCCATTTAGTTGTTATTATTATTTATCAATAATTTATTTTATATTTACCGTAGAATTTTATGAGTTACTATTATATTTATTATTTATTATTTGTTTGCTAAGAGTTTATTATTTTTAGTTGAATAAGAGTTTATTTAAAAAACCTTTTTGCCTATCACCTTACACCTTTTATTCGTTTCACTATCCAAGCAGGATTTTGCTCTCACCTCTACGTGATTCTTGCTAGACTATAAATTATATTTTATTTTGATCTCTCTTTTGTATCAATTTTTATTTATTTATTATATTATTTAATATAAAATATAATTTATTGACCGAGAAGAGTTAGGTTACAGTAGTTTCCGCTGCGCGAAAGTTACGAGCCGATAGTGAAATATATGTCTGAAATCTTCCCACCGTGTTTAATTTTTCATGAAATACATCTTGGATTAATTGTTAGGGTATTTCACATACATACGGTGAGTTAAATAATTTTGTCCCGCTAGATCGTGAATATACAATACTGTGCGCCGTGTACAGACCAATTACCCAGACGAGAAATAAGATTACCAAAAAATTTTACATTTGATGTTTATGTAAATTTCTCAAATGCATCAAGCCGTCAACTTATAGATGCAGTCAAATAAATCGATAAATGCAATGAAACAAGAATTGAACAGCTTAAAACAGAACAAAATGTGGCAGGAAGTTCATGAACCCATAAACAATAATACTATTGAAGTCAAATGGCTATACCGAATTAAGTTCAATGCAAAATACAAAGCACATGTTGTCGCCAAAAGGATTTCAACAGTTATACCAAGAAAACAAGGCGATATATTTCCCTGTAGCAAGAATAAACACTCTGAAAATTTCGTTATCAGTTGCACGTGTTAAAGGTTGGAAAGACAAACAAATGGATGTTCAAACAGCTAGCTTGAACGGAAAAAATAAAATCGTGTAAATCGTGTATATTTATCCACCAGACGGTTATAAAATAGGACCAAGAAAGGGATGTTTACTACAAAAGCCTCGATTGGTACGAAACAGTACTTAGGGCTTGAAATTGAATATAATCCAGTTGAAAGGAACATGACTTTAAATCAGCAAAAATATATCGAAAGGTTACCTGAGAAATACGGTTTACCAGGATCAAAAATGTCAATGCCCCAATGAAAGTAAATTTAAAACTAATTCGTGCTGAAAATACAGATCAACATCTGAAGTACAGAAATTTAATTGGAGCATTGTTACATGTTGCAAATGCAACCTCACCATACATATCCTTTTCAACAAATTACTTGAGTCACTATCAAAACAGCTTTGAAAATAAACATTACAAGTATGCGCTACGAATTTTAAAATATCTATATTGTACACGATTCATTAAATTAAACTATGATTCAAGGTTCAAGGAGGTGATAGATACTTATACAGATGCAGATTGGGCGGTATATACATATAATAGATAAAAAAGTGTGTGTGTGCAGTTCACACGCGGTAGAAGTGCAACCTTCAGAAAAGTAAACTGCGAGAGAATGATACGAATGCAGTAACAGGAGTGGAATAATTACAGGGTCTATTTATTATAATATGGTTGCACAATAACAGGTTATCGTTATTTTGTATTCAACAGTTCTACACGATAACAACATTGTCGTTTCTGAAGATTAATTCATATTATAGACTGAGTTTATTTTTATTTATTTATATTAGAAATATGTTATTTTGTTCCATGTTATATAACGATTTTTTTTCTAGTTTTTATAAATATCTTTTTATACAACATTGTTCTTTTATTTTACATTTGATAATTTTAATGCATACAATGCACAATGCGTATTTAGAAAATATTTCTATCATAAACGTCCGATTCGATATTAACTAGCGCCATAATAACCAAAAGTTATTTCTCTACGGGAGTTGTAACTGTGGTCTAGATCAGACAGTCGTAACTTAAACAAGTATTAAGCAGTGAAATATAGCTACTATACTCACTATACGGTGCCTTTTTCTCGGTTCGGCTCGGAAATGCGCAAGCGCACACAAGCACACATATATACAATGCTTGGTGAACAAGAGTGGGGGAGGCTACTCTCTCTCATTCTCTCGCAGGATAAATCCCATAGATGTATGTTTGTTCCTTTTTAGTGTCGCTTTTTCGTTTCATCGAGTTTCAAATCACTCACAACGGTGCTAAAGAAGTTTTCACTTCAAAAATCAACTACTGGAATTATACAAGTGTATGGAAACGCTGTTCTATGGAAATCACAAAAATAAAAGATCGTATCCAGATCTTCAGCTCACGCCAAATAGTGCGTTATCGCAGATTGTGTTACTGAAATAATTCCAATAAAGGGAGTTTTAAAAGAATTAAATATAAAACCGGATACACCTACCAAAATTTAGGAAGACAATAGCGGAACCGTAGGCTTAGCAAAAAATGGTAATTTCTCAAACAATTCATAGCATATCGACCTAAGTTATCATTTTGTACATGATTACGAGAAAAGGGCGAAATTAATATTGAACAAATATCAACGGAAAATAAATAAGTCGCCGAAATATTTACCAAAGCGTTAGGTAAATATAAATTATTTAAATTTAGAACTTTATTAGCGTTACATGAAGTTAACCGTAAGTATGGCAATTAATGACTTCTATATTATTACTATATTTTACCTGTGATTTTACCTATTAAATATTTGTTGTCAATGAAGTTTCTTCATACAACGTTATACAAAATCACACTGTTATATTAACTATATTCGTCCTTCAGTTGTCAGAGGTTGGTACAACTAATATAAGAAATAGTAGAGTATGTGAACCAGGTGCAGTTACGATGTAAAGTACTTTTATAGTAATAGAAGAGAAATTAATATTGAAGTATAATTATAGTTACATTTTCTCTTCCACAACAAACAATACTTTAACACAAGGATATAGAATTATTAATTGATCGTTATAGGAAATGCATTGAAGTTAGGGGAGATTGTATTGAAAAATAACGTTGTTATATTTTACCAAGTTTATTATACAAGGGGATCATGAATCATATATATATACATATATATAGTATGCAGATTTGATACATATTGGTTGATTTGAGTATAACGGTTCAAGCAGAGAAGGCAATAAGAAATAAAAAGTACCTATATGTGCCTATCTTCTCTATTGACGATAGGACGATTCTGAGAAAGATGCATTATACCGTAAAGAATTGACCTAGCACTGCAGCATTATTATTGCGCCCATTGAGGATTCACTTAACTTTCTGCTACTTGAAATACTGAAGTAATATTTGCGTATTTAAAATACTTATCATAGCTCTCATATTCGGATGTGTTACTTACACGTTACCTTACAAATCGCAATTTCTGCAAATCTGGAATCTAATGTAAAACGGTAGCAAATTTATCGGCTACGTATCCCCCTTATCGTGTCAATTTTGCTTCTTCTCTTCGAATAACTTCAGAATCCTGTGATTTCAACGTCGAAATAAAATTTTGGACGTTCTGAAATTGTTCACTGTAATGTGACGTAATATACGTAACCAAACATGTACTTGGCCTTCTTTAACATACTGAACTAGTTTTCTAAACGTTCGTCGTCTAAACAATAAACATACGCCTTTACTTTACTCTATGTGCATGTGAAAATAATTGCCTTCCGAAACACGAATTCTTTCGGCTTTTCTGTGATAGTAGGACAATATTTTCTGCTTAGGATTTTGTTTGATGTGTTATGAACTTTCTTCTGTTTTTATTAAATACATAAGTTGTGAAAAAGGGCAGGATTGTTCACATACGTCAATTCATTTATAAAGTTATATGAGGTACAAGTAAGTTCATAAATGTTAAAGAAAAACAAATTTGCATCGTTTATTCTACTTAAGCGTTAACATTCAAGCTGGCTAGTAGCGCGCATCGCATACGTGATGCGGTATTTAGGAAAACTTTTTCGGTAGGCCATTAGCAGACATGCGATCGCCCCGTAGTTCGATCGTAGATACGATCCAAGAATACACGCCCTTAAATCTGCTAAGCATATAACCCGATATTAAGTAGCATTTACATTTCTTTCTCTTAACAGTAAACAAAGGAAGTTATTTAACGGAACATCTTGATAGTGAATTAAAATACTTGAAGTTGAATTAACTATGCGTTCGGCGACTGGTTTTGTAATAATAAGCGTTCGTTAAAAAGGTGGTACCGGGCTAGGGCACACATCGGTGAACGCAGCGTACTGGAGTCAGTACCACCTTTTTAACAAATTCTTGTAATAATCCACTTGAGGTTGCGAGTCACTACTAGCGTTTATGTTTCTACGCCTAAATAACAAACCTCCTACTACAACATTTTGTCTTACAAATTTTATTTATCATCTGTTTTAATTTGATGCATAAGTTGTGGTATTCGGCAACCATGTATACGCGTGTGTGATTATTATTGTAAAATGGCTGAAAATTAAGACATGTTATGTAAATTGTATAAGTAAACAAAAATAATAAAAACGGCAGTTATTAATGAACTAGTACAACACATTCGATCAGCGTACAGTTGTGAAAAACGTTCTATACATATTTCTTAGCCTCGTGTGCTCCTTTGTACTGAATTTTCACCTAAAATTTTGCAGCACACTCAATAGTAAGAATACATACAATATGCGAAGCGCTACAGAATGATGGCAAAACTATCCATCTCCACTTATGTCACTTTAATTCGGATTTCTCCTAAATTACTTTTGTTTGGAAACTAATATAGTTAATTATTATCACTTTTGATAGTTTTAATGTGAATTGGGCACTTTTATCACTAAAACAGCATATTGCGAAAATGAATAAAATCTCGCAAGATTGCTAATATCACACTGCGCTCCCGTCTCAACTGGAAGACGTTCGATCTACGATTCTACATACATACAATACCGATATACTTCGTGCAGATTCATGTGATATCACTAAGTAGCACTAAAAATGATTGCAACTATGTACGGCAGTGGAATATTTTTAAAGAACATCAAAGAATATCAAAAACAACAATGATGAATGATTATATACAAAATATACAAAAGAAAAACAATAGAAGACGCAACATTCCGCTACCTGCACTTTTTGTTAAGTTAATATTTTGTTCCTATGCAATACGAATTTTTACATTGTAATTAATAGAGTTGCTCAATTTTTAGCCAACAACTATCTGAAATGACTGTACTAGAATAGCAAGCTTGCGCTATATGAATACAGATTGGTTCATACTATACAGTCGTTTCAGACAGTTGTAGTACTGTTGGCGCAAACTGAGCAACTCTAGTTATTAATAAAAAAGTAATTCTCAATTCATTAATTAATTCTAATCTATGTAACCTTGGATATGTACACCTCTACTCATATAAAGTGATATAAACTTCGACAAGAGTCACTTCCCATGTAACGTATAATACCTACGCGCGTACTAACACGTGTTGTATGCATAGGTACTATTTCCTGATATGCATTGATCATACATGTCGCATGTGAAATAGTTTATTAGAAATAATTGCTATTGTTTGTACGCTCATATGTATACGCAGTATATGAAGCCGGTCTTACCCCTCATTTTTTTCCAATTCTCTAAAAGTTATTGGCTTCGATTAGTTATACAGGATACCTATTTTCCTTTGCGGGGTGTTCTGGATGAATTTGATTGGAAAATCAGTTTTGCTGCGATTTCTTTTGAGATATTTGAATATAATTGATTATGTATTAGTATATAAAAGCAGATGCATATTGTTTAGCGTACCATATATCGTTTCTCAAAATAATCGCGTCTTCAAAGAACGCGTCAGTGAAATAGAAATCGTTCTTAGATACACGCATTGAATCATGTATGATTAGTTTTCAACGTACACAAAACTAGTTTCCCATTATGCACTGGAATTTGTAATTTTAAGTCAAGGTTAATTATTAGTACGTATTTGAACACAAATATATTTAATGGATATTTGAATACCTGATGTGTACTTTTGTATGTATATTATACTTTAATTATGCATAAAATGTCAATTATTCCTCACAATTTTTGTATAATACAACTTTTAAATATTCTTAAATGTTTGATTATACATATTTGCAGTTACATTTTCACTGACGAAGGTAAGCCAAAAACTTCAAAAAACCCTCCGATTTATTGTTTGTTTAACCTGAAAGTGGTAGAGGAGAGGATATTTAAAAGATAAATACGTAAGTCACGAAACATATACAGCACGCGCCCAAAAGTATGGAGTAAATTCAGTAACGGCGAAATAAAATGTTGTTGAAAGAAATCATTGAACAGATCGAATTTACTAGATAAAAATACACATTTTGTATGACAGTAAATGTTTATCAGTTGTTTTTAAGTAATGACCTCATAATATTTTTTTAAATAGCAACCGCGAATTTTTCCCTGATTTTGAGAAATCTTTTCATTACCGAACTGACAGTATACCAATGTTGTCATCATACATTCGAAATTCTTCGAGTAAATGACAATTAAATGTTAAAAAACGTATATTTTATTGTTAACACAAAAAAGAAATTCTTTCCTAAGCAAATATAATTTCAAAGAGTGTGACACACAACTGACATCCATCCACTTCCTGACAATACGCAAGCCTATGTAGAAATTCGTACAAAATAAAGTAATAACCCTCTTGCAAGCAAAAGCGTTATCCGAGTTTATTTTTCGAAATGCCAGATTTTCTTTGTCAGATCACGTATGTACAAATCATTACAAAGCGTTAGTTTTACACCGATTTCTTAACATTAGCGATACAGAAATGTTATTGCAATTTAGGCATTATGTAACATTTTACTATTACACACAGAATTGAGATTCTCCTCGGATGCAGGAATAAGACAAGAACTCAGTTGGAAATTTGCAATTTGTGTAGTACAAAGCATCCAGATTGCTCTATTAGTCAATCTACAATCAGTAAGATTCGGTCTAAATTTCAAGAAACTGGTGATGTTAAAAGTATTCAAAAACTGAACGTCCAAGACTTAGTGAATATCTGAAACTGGACATTTTCTTAAGTATGGAAGAAAATCCTCACAATATGTCCCGATTGGTTGGATTAGATAATGAAGTTGAAAGAAATAGCAAGTCCATAAACTTCAACACGTACATGAACTCAACGAAGACGTCACCGTCTGGGAACTACAGTTTTATCCCAAGCAATTCGACGTTTGCACCGGCAGTTAATTTTTTCAGATGAGGCAATGTTTTGTTTCAATGACACAGTGAAGGTAAATCCTGATCGGATGGTTGAGGCACATACTCAACACCGGCAGAAATTAAATTTGTAGGTTGGAATACTTGATACCAGATACTAGTAACGCCTTTCTTCTTCGAAAGAACCCTCAGAGGAGCAAGACATTTACAGTCTTTTGCAAAATGGCTTTGCTCCAGCTCTTGCAGCAAATTTTCCAAATGGTATAGTTTCATATGGTTTCAACAAGACGGCGTACTGCGCGTCTGCTCGAGACTTTATATACAATTGCTTTCTGAGGAGGTGAATTGGCAGGGGAGGACCGATAAAATGGCCCGCAAGATTTCCAGACTCTACATCTATTGGTTAATTTTTATGGGATTATTAATAAAAGTCCAAAGTCTGCGTCACCAGACCACACAATTTAGCTGAACTAAAACATCGCCCGAGAGATGAAATGTATACAAATAGGGCGGCAAAGATTCAAAATGTACAAGACTGCGCAGGCTTGCGCATTGTGAGGAAGTCGGTGGACGGCAGTTCGAACCCTTTTTTGTAAATTGTATTAGCTTAGGGAAGCTGCTATTGAAAAAAATTAAATCACGTCATTACTAAAAAATAACTAATGGTTGAAAATCAGCTGTCGTGCAAGGATGTGTATTTTTATGATATAAAATCGGCCTGATCAAGGATTTCTTCCAGCAAAATTTGATTTCGCTTCTACTGAATTTATTCCATACTTTAGTCGCGCACTGTATATTATAGAGAGAGAGAGAGAGAGAGAGAGATCCAAAATTGTCTAAAAAATACTGGTTTCCGCGGAGGGTGATATCAATATTTATTTCCAAACTTCTGCGTAAATATAGCAACTAATTACAATTTAGTAATATCATCAAATCTTTCGATATTTTTCATTTTAATTTGGCACTAGCGTACGCACGTACATACCTGTTACTATTACCTTTTTATTTTGTTACAAATTCTATATTATCTGTTTCTATTAAAACAACAAAAGTATTCAACGTGTTTTAGAGAAAGTGAATTTATTGTTTTAGTGATCAAATCATGTTTTAACATTCCTTTCGGACTGTTAACACAATGTCATACACTCTACAACAGGGCAAATTTCTCTTAGAAGGTTATTTTAGAAATGGACACCTCAACTAATATACGTATTGAACAGTTTGTGGAACAGTTTTCAAACCAAGAATATGATTACGAAAATTTAAAACGCCACATTAGCAGAGTAGTAACTCGCTTTCGAGAGACGGGAAGTGTTACCAAAGGCAACTCGCCTGGACGACCATCAGTTCTTGCTGTAAATAATGTTGAAAATATGCGAACAATCCTTGATTATGAGACCTATTAAACCATTGCGACAGCTGGCACAACAGACAGGTACATTTTTACAATCTACACACACTTTTTTATTACGATTGGATCTGATCACAGTATTAAGCAATGGGTCTTGTCAAACAGCGGTGAAAAAAGTTCCATCTGCATGGCTACAAAATTTTGTGTATTAGTTTATACTATAACTTATAAATAATAATTGAAAGAAATGTATCGTAAACATGGTTATGTATCACGCTAATGTCATATCTTGTTATTAAACTTGCACGTCACTGAAACAATACTAAAAATAAGTAGAGTATAAGTATGGCGGAAGTTTGGAAAAGTTCTTAACCGATGAGAAATATGTAGAATAAACAGTTTCTACAGTCAATTTATTGGTCATAGTTCAAGCGGCAAAATCTTGAGACGTTTCCAGATTTTCCTCATTTACCTCATTATCAATATTTAAAAACAGTCGCATCTAACGACATGAAAAGGAATGTATTAGTTTCCACTTTTCGCTAATTTTTTAAATTCCCAATAAAAATGTAAATTATTAATAGCATTATGACGAATTTCTTGGTTCAAAATTTAAAATAAAATGAAAAGTTTTTGTCGTTCAATCCCAAGGTAACAGACGAGGGAATAAAAAAACACGTCCGGCGGCTTTCTTCAACCAAAAAAGTATTGCCACGTGCTCGACGCCTGACGTGTCTTCTTGTTTCATATACCCATATTTTGAATATTTTCTTTTTGCAACAATTGCAGAGTAATTGGCAGAAACGGTCCTGTTCTTGGGATAGCTTTCCACTCCCTCAAAGGCGTAACTGGCAGAAACAGAAACGGGCTTCTTACAAAGTTCAACCTGCTCTACATAATTACCAAATCTTCCACAAATCGGTGGAGCTGGGAGGGGTAATATTTTTAAGAGTAAAGGTTACATACATAATAGCGCTATATGCTCATATGCTTGAATATTGTTTTCTTGAAACAATTCTAGAGTAATAGGCAAAAAACAAAAAGCAGGCTTATTTCCAAGGGCAGCATTAACTAAACTTGAATATTAGTTTGTGATTTGTCCACAATTTAAGTCAACTAGCTGATAAGGGAATCGCTTCCGAACCGTCAAGGTGAATGAACTCTTTACGCGGCGTGAGGGCATAGACTACGACGAATACACGTCTGAGGAAGGAAAGAGAAAACGTGGTAGAAATGAGAAGGAGGTAATTTTCAATAAAAGCAGAAAGTTAGTAAAAACACCAACAAAAAGTGAAGAAAGTCAGAAAGGCAAAAAGATACAATGCGGAGGATGATAACCTGTATGCTCTCGCAGATTTGAAGGAATGAATTAGCAAATGAAACAAATAATAACGGAACAGAGAGACTTTGTAGATAAAATCAAAAAAATTAAACCGAAAATATCCTTCTAATCGGAGAGAACGGAAACGTAAAGATAGAAACCGGCAAAATGGGGGAGGAAATCGACGAAATGCATAAAAGAGTAGAAAGGTTGAAAAGAGAAAATAGAGAGAATAATGTAGTCATAAGTGGTCTAAAGATAAACAAGGATGAGCCAAGTGTAGTAACGAAAGGGACACAAAAATTTATAAATGGAGCGCTGGGGATGGAAATAAATTTGAAAACAGCAAGAAAATTAGGACCCCAAACATACTTAGTGGAAAGGAGACACAAAGAAGACAAGAACAAAGTAATGCAGAATAAGAAGAAGCTGAAGGATATAGGAGATGAGAAGATATATATACAAATAATGACATGACGATTGAAGAGAGAAGAGTGGGCCGAATTATAAGAAAGCTAGTACAAGAGAAAAAGAGTAAGGGCAAAGTAATACGAATAGGATACAAAAAAATAACAGTAGATGGGAAAATGTATGTGTGGAACAGGAAGAAGGAAGGGATGACAAAGATAAAAGATACGAAACGAATGGCAACGAGAAAAAACTTGATAGGAAGTACAGCGGAGCACAAACGGATACTGACACGGCAAATGAAAAGGACATAAGCAAAATTTCTTTTAATAATAACACAGTAAAATTGAGAGACAAAGACAAAGAAAAACACGAAAAGGAATAGGAGGAAGAAAGTAGAAAAGGAAATAACCAGGATAGCTTCATGGAATGTGAAAACGCTGTTAGCACCTGGTAAAATGGAAGGAGTAATAAAGGAAATCGATAGATATATAATCTGCATAGCACGACTGCAGGAGGTTAGATGGAGTAGCACAGGAAAGATCAATAAAGGAAAATATGCAATATGGTACACAGGGGAGGCAAAACAGGGGCACAGAGGAACAGCGTTCCTAATATATAGCAGCCTAAAAGATAAAGTGATACAGTATATAGCAAAAGAGGGAAGAATATATATATAAGAATAGAAAATAGGCCGAGAAATATACCAACAGTAAATGCATATGCGCCCACAGAGAACAACAATAATGAAGAGAAACAAAAGTTCTATGAAGACATTGAAGAAATGATCGACAAGGCATCAATAGCTTTGGGGGACTTCAATGCCAAAATTGGAAAAGAACATTGTTATAAAGAAGCGGCCGGTAATATGTTTATCGCAAGTACTAAATTTAAGTATAAGAAAGTACATAAAATAACGTGAACGATACCAGGCACCGTTGAAGGAAACCAGATAGACTATATTTTGGTCAAGAAAAGGATCTAAACATAATATGCGATACAAGATCTTATCGAGAGGCTAATATAGATTCGGATCATTTTATGATTATCGCAAAATGCAAATTTAAGATACATAAAAAGTAGGAATGGAGGAAGAAATACAGAAATAGCGTCAATCAAAAAATAGGACGCAAAAATGAAAATTACAGCATGAAGGAGGAATGGAAGGTGATAAAGAGTTGCATAAGAGAGTCAGCGGAAGACACCATATCATACAAGAAAAACAAATGAAGGAACCAATGGTTTGATAAACAAGGTGGCAAGATGGTTATGGATAAAAATGAAAAAATGAAGACATGGATCAGAACAGGAAAAAGAGAGGATTATAATACATACAAGGAGAGTAGAAAAAAGACAACAAGGATGTGTCAACAAAAAGGAACAAGTGGATTGAAAATAGAATAGGTGAGATGGAAAAGGAATCTAAACAGCGAAATATGAATCCAATTTTCAAGCACGTAACCAAACGGAAAAGAAAGAAAGCAATTACCACAATTGAAATCGAAATATGGGAAAATCATTTCAGAGAAATGTACGATGAGGACGAGAGTGAGGAATGGGTGAAACAGACAGAGAAAGAGGAAGATGAGACAGAAAGAGAGAGTGTAAGAGAGCCTGACTACGAAGAAATTGTTGATGCGATTAAAAGACTCAAAAATAAAAAAGCGGCTGGAACTGATGAAATATGCGCAGAACTAATTAAATACGACGGAGAGGAACTGCACCAAAGAATTTTCCAACTTATAAGGAAAATATTGAAAGAAAACATGCCTGATGAATGGAGAACAGGAATTAAAATACCGATCCCAAAAAACGCGACCTGATGCAATGCAGTAATTACAGAGGCATCACATTGTTCAATACGACATATAAAGTACTGACAAATATAATAAAAGGTAGACTGGAGATATACATGGAAAATAAAATAGGAAGTTACCAATGCGGTTTCAGGAAAGGACGATCAACTGTGGATGCAATACACATATTAAAACAAATCACGGAAAAGACGTATGAATATAACCTGGGAACATATGTATATCCTTTTCATAGATTTCAGGCAAGCTTTTGATAAAATCAACAGAAAACAAATCATGAAGTACATAAAAAACATCGAAGTACCAAACAAAATTAGGAAACCGATAGGAATGTCGATGAATGAATCTAGAGCAAGGATAAGCACGGAACAGGGGATGACGACAGACATAAAAATTAAGGAAGGAGTAAGACAAGGAGACGCTTTATCGGCACTACTGCTCATAATTGCATTGGACGCCATAATAAAGAAAATTGAAAATATAGGAAGCTTAAATAAGCATCTAGTACAAATAGTAGGATATGTACACGATGTAGCAGTAATTTCCAAAAGCCAAGAAGAGCTACATTGAGTAGTTGAAATAATAGCACACGAGGCGAAGGAAAAGGGGCTAGAAATAAATGAAATGACAAAGCGCTGAGAGGTTGGAAGTGCGGAAATTCAGCTACCAGGAGGTGAAAACTTTCAGCTACCTTGGAGTTATAATTGGCAGAAAAATAGAGAAGGGATTTGGTGCATACTATAGTAATAAAAAGCTACTGCAAGGAATAAACTAAGAATATACAAGACAATAATTAGGCCAATAGTAACATATACCGCAGAGACTACGACACTCACCGCAATAGAAGTAAACAAACTAAAGATTTTCGAGCGCAGAATAATAAGACAAATAATAGGGCTAAAAAAGACGGAAAATAATGAATATAGGGCTGTAGTGAATTTTGAGATAGACAAAATGTTAAAAGAAGAAAACATAGTAAGAACAATCAAAGCGCTAAGAATAAGATGGTATAGACACATAATGAGAAGAGAAAGAGAATCCCCAATAAGAGAGATAACAACATGGCAACCAACGCAGAACAGACAAAGAGGGCGACCCAGGACAAGATGGAAACAACAGATGGAGAACAACAAGAAAAGTGAATCCAGGCAGATGGAAAGAAAATATCAACGACAGGAAGGAGTGGAGAAAAATCGTAGAGAAGGCGAAAACTATAAGAAAGAAACAAAAAGAACGTGGCCCAATCCACCACATGAAAAGGATTCGAACGCTTCCTTGAAGGAACAGCTACAATTTCATTGTGAAATGTATTAGCTTAATTAACTAATTTTCAAGGGCACTTTTCACCCTTTCGAAGGTTTTAATCGCAGAAACGGAAACTGGTGTTTTACATTTTCCTACCAGCTCTGCATAATAATCAAATTTCATCCAAAAGTTACACCCAAAACACTGCACTGATTTATCGTCTGTTTCTTGTCACATGTAGCACTTGTTTTAATTAAGTTGGATATGCAAATGATTTGTGACCCCTGTCTTGGCACACAGAGCATGCAATTGGTTTAGGTTTATCGTCATTTCTGTGTATTATCCTCTTCTGGCTCCATTTCTGTTTCAGAGATTCTTCGTTCCTGTATTCATTTACACAGATAGCTGTTCTGTAATCCTAAACATACAAGCCACTAATGATCTCATCCCTTAACTCTCTTACTAATCGGTAACTTTCAAGTCTTTATTGGAGATCGAAACTATATCGAGAGTGTTGCGTGACAGTGAAGTTCCACCAGCGAGAGGCTTCAACTGTAGACGGCTCTCCACTACTTCAGGTGGCTGACCACTACGTACACAACGCTTCTCAACCAACCAACCGTCTGAGGACCTCGACCGACGTGCAACTCCAGGAGGATCGGCTAGACATCGACATGTTATTGGCTGTGCTCCTATTCCTGTAAGTCTTTTCTAATTTATACTCTCCCTTGTATACCTTATACACGTTTTCGAACTTTTATGAACGCATACAGAGATAGATCTCCCGTACGCGTTGATAGCCTATTAAGTTCAGATTCTGAGGAGGAGTCTTTAGGAGACTTAAATACTAATTTAAATTTAAAATTAGATTCAAACGTAAATATGGCAGTTAATTTCGCCGAATTAAATATAGCTGGAGAAATTATTCCTCAGTACGAAGGAGGAAGTAAAAATCATATTTCCTACAACAATGTGAAAAATTTATGAACACTTATAAAGTACTCATTGTAGGACAGGGACCGTGTACGTTTAATAACTTGCTTTTCGAAATTTGCTGCTCAAAACTCACCGGTGCCGCTAGAGACACCTTTATCGTTTCAAATTCCATAACCTGATCTCAGGTAAAGAATGAACTTTTAAATCGTTTCGGCGACCAGAGAAACGAATTACTCTTACAGAACGACTTAATCACATGTTACCAAATGACAACAGAAAATTACGATCAATATTATGAACGGCTATGACAAAAATTACAGCATTTATTGGAACACATTGGCCTCAGGGAAGTCAATAACAACATAAAAATTTATAAAACTAATATGTATGCACAAAGGGCTTTAAATACCTTTCAAGCAGGCCTTCTAGAACCTTACCATTCATTTGTATCATACAAAACATGCGTCTCATTTATTATTATTCATTGTCTCGTACTTACGTAACTACGATAATCACAAACAACAAGTCCAATTCCTAAATTCTGTAAGACAAAGAGAACCCCCAAAACAGTTAAACAATTCAATTAATAAAATACAACCGATCGCACAAATATCGCGTGCGAACCCATTCGTTACTCATCAACAAAGGAACGCTATCGCTCCAGCCTTTCCACAGAGCACCCCGCCTCGCTAGCAATCGCCTCAATTTGCACAAAACACAACATAAAAACGCAATCCCATTTCCCCGTGGACCGGTAAACATATTCGCTGGACCATCCGGTACTGGCACCTTTGGCAATAATATTAACGTATTTGGTAGGAAACCGGAACAAAAACCAACACCCATGTCTGTTACGACCACCTATAAAATGTCCCTTATAGACACCCCAACTTCTTCCGAAGTACGGGGCCACACAACTTTATTGTCGAAGAACTGCATCATATACAGCAGAACGAACAACCGGAGTATGAATACCAAAAACCTTAACGATATCGATGATTATTATTTCGACCCCCAAGAACAAGAAGTTTTTATTAACGCAGAGAATGAAAATTTTCAGGTAGAAGTCTCAGATCCGTTATCCTCGACCTAAATTCGATAATCATAAGACCAAAACTTACCTTCATAACTCTCCCCAGTTTAGGCCTTAAAATATTAATCGATTCTGCAACTTCGAACTCCATAAATCCAGAAACCGCGTATAATTATTTACAACAATACTTGTTCAAAAAACCCTTCACTGTCAACAGTTTAAATAAAACTATAACAAACGACGAAAACATGTCCATATCCCCTTTTCCAAGAATTTGAAATAAAAGGAAAAGTACAATCGATTCGATGCCCTCCTGGGCAGTGTTCAGTTTTTGAAATTAGGTGCGAAAATAGATTACGAAACCCGAGAACTGCAAATAGGTCACATAGGTCCCATTTTCAATGGAATTGAATCCAGCCAATTTCACCCCTCTTAGGCAAACTACTAGAAAATTCATTAAAGTCCCAATTAATATCGAAGAAGGACAGGTGCTAATACATGAAACCAAAATAGGTAATACTATCATACCCGAATCTATCAGCTACTCGAAAAAACACATTTGCCCCATTCCTTTCGAGGAAGATCAGGAAAAATTAAATTCCAAAACCAATTAGACGTCGAACTCCTTAGCAACTTCGAAATCAATCGCCCGCACGAAAACCTTCTTAAAACGGATATTATGAATGCCATCCGTGCCCAACACCTCAATTCGGAAGAAAAAGCCGAGATAGTAGCCGTCTGTAAAAAATACAGCGACATATTTTACTTTGAAGACTCGGATCTTTCTTTCACCAACGCTGTTAAACACAACATAAGAACTACGGACAACGAACCCGTATTTCATTCCGTTACCCATATTACTTGAAAACCGAGACTCAAAGCCAAATACAAAAACTGCTAGGTAACCGAATTATTCGACCTAGCATTTCACCGTACAGTTCGCCCGTGTGGATTGTACCCAAAAGATTAGACGCTTGTGGTAAAAGAAAGTGGCCGCTCATAATCGATTACCGCAAATTAAACGAAAAAACTATAGAGGATAAATATCCTTTACCTAGGATAGACGAAATTCTGGACAATTTAGGTAAATGTAGCTATTTTTCGACTCTCGATCTAGCTCAGGGATTCCAGCAAATCGAGATGGATCCGGAATTGGTAGAGAAAACAGCATTTACCGTGAATAACGGGCATTACGAATACGTCCGAATACCGTTCGGATTAAGAAATGCCCCTAGTACACTCCAACGAGTCATGCATACTATTTTACGGGAATATCTACATAAATTTTGTTTCGTCTATATGGACGATATTAAAGTTTTTCAAAATTACTTCACGACCACATTGTACACATTAAACAGATTTTCGAGAAATTCAGGCAATTCAATTTGAAAGTGCAGCTGGACAAATCTGAATTTTTACAGAAAGAAGTAGGATTTTTAGGTCACGTCATTACCGCTAAAGGCATTAAACCTAACCCGTCTAAAATAAAATCTGTATAGGAATATCCTTTGCCGAAAAATACAAAGGAAATAACAGCATTTTTAGGCTTAGTCGGTTATTACCGTCGTTTTATAAAAAATTTCGCTAGAATAGTACAACCCCTCATCCGTTGCTTGAAGAAGGGAATGAAAATTAATCCAAATGATCCTGATTATGTGCAAGCATTCCGGCATTGCAAGGAACTCCTTACCAATGCCCCAATACTGGTGTATCCAGATTTTCAAAAAAACATTTTGCGTAACAACTGATGCATCAAACGTTGCACTAGGCGGTGTATTATCGCAAAATTCTAAACCGATCGCCACCGAAAACCCTGTTTTCACTATGCCTATTTCCGATACACCAATAAATCATTTCGTAAACCGCATCATTATTAAATTAGGTGACCAATACGACGTAAACTATACCAAAGTCGTTCAAACGAAACACAATAATATTGTAACCGCTATTTAACTCGAGCCCTGAAACGAATAGTAGACCCTAAAAATCTTTACGGTATATATCTTTGGGACAAAGACCTAGAACTCAAGTTTACAGGTATATGTCAACATGTCTTTGATAGTAATGTCAAATTTATTCAAAGTAACGTACTCGCCAAAGACATTAGCAACCCCGCCGAACAATCCGATTTAATTAATCGATACCATTCTGATAATCACAATGGCATCACAGAAACGTACAATCACCTAAAATCTAAATACTACTGGCCCGACATGAAAGTTAAAATGAATAAGATCCTAAATGAATGCGAAATCTGCTTAGCAGGAAATATGAAATACGCCCATATAAAACTCGATTTTCCGGTCCCTTATTAGCAAAGAGACCATCCGCTATTATTCACATTGACACCTTTTCTTTCGAAAGCAACAAATTCTTTACTATTGTAGATCTATTTTCCAGATATGCGCAAGCTTATTATATTCAAGATACTACGGAAATTACTATGCTAAATAAATCGAGACATTATTTTTCACACCACGGTTACCCAACAAAAATCGTCTGTGATGAAGGAAAAGAGTTCAGGAATCATGTATTCCAGGAATACTGTAATCTTTTTAAAACTAACTTACACTTTACAACAAATTACAACAGTTCTTCAAACTCCCCTATAGAGCGAGTTCATTCCACCTTATTGGAAAAGTTGCGAATTGAAATGATTCAAAACAAAAATGAAACGCCCCAAAACGTAATGATTTCTGCGGTACTAACTTATAATCAATCCATACATTTCGCAACGGGCTGTACTCCATTTTCATTATTATACGATACGATAATTTAAACACCCACGAAATCGATTTAAATTTATATATAACGAAAAACGAAAACGTGAACTTCTATCCTTTTATGATCACCTATATCAGAAACAACTTGATAAAGGTACTCAAAACCTCGAAGAACGAAATGAAGGAAACAACGACCGCGATGTACAAATCAATGTGTATTTTACTAAACAACGTATTAGAAAGACTGATCCATACTATGATAAAGTGCATGTAACATCAATCGACGACAATAAAATTAGCGGCATCAGCGACGGAACTAATAGACTCGCGAACATCCATACACTGAAAATTAAAAAAATTTAAAAAAATTCTCTTTGCAGGACAACCCTGACAAACCCAAACCTGGCACTTCAGGTGGAGGAAATTAGCCTGACCGTGTATTTTCCTAAAAATCTAGACACAACAATACTATTAAGTCACTATCACAAATTTTATTTTTACATTAACATTAGTAGCATAGAAGTAAATTATAAGGCGTTACTTAGCAATGCACTCGTATTAGAATTAAGCAACAGGGAGCCCTTATGACAGCAAAATATTTGTAATTTGAAAAACAATTGCTTACAAATCGCACGACAACTATCTAAGTTTAAAAACAGAAAAACCAAACGAGCGTTAATTAGTGCCCTAGGCACAGCAATTAAATATGTCAGCGAAAATCTGGACAATGATGATATAAAGGATATTAATAAAAACATTAAATTTCTATATTAAAATCAGAAAAAGGTAATAAAGCAGATGGATAATTATAATTCATTTGCGAATCATATAACGGAAAGGTATTATAAAGATCTAAACACCCTATTAGGCAACATAAACGCGACATTGACGTCGTTTCAAAATGTCAAATATATAATAATAATAATTATTATTATTATTATTATTATCAGCAGTGTTCTTGAAACACTATTGGTACTACAACATAATTATGAATTGAGCGTAATGATTTTAAACGTCCTCCGAACTATCGAGGGAACGATTTCGTTCGCTGCCAAACTACTTCATTGGGATAACGTTTACCTTTATAAGATATTGCAATTCTCAAAATTCAAAGTAGCATCAATAAAAGATACAATTACGTGTATACTGTATGTACCTATCCTCAGAATCCCTATGTACTATTATGCTAATATATACCCCATCCCTAACGCATAAAATGGTGTTAATGCCGCTAACGCGATTTCATCTCCAAGGTGCCAAAGAAGAATTCTGGACGAATGAAAACTGCAGATCCATCGATGAACAAGTGATGTGCGTTAACAGGCCTTCAGTAAACAAGTATTCTCTTAAGTTAAATGAAGGTTGCGTGTTCGCGAAAGTAAATAACGACTGCAAACTTTACACTCAACTTCAAAACAATTAAATAATAGTGTCGTGCAAAAACGAACTAGAAGTAGTAGAAGAGTGTCCGCATAAAATTAATCGTATAAAAATAAGAAATAATGTAGCATTAGCCTCTGAAAACGGCTGCAAAATAATTGTAGAAGACCAAACGTTTGAAAATACCCCTAGAAACTTCACATTCCATTCACATTATCAACCAAATAAATCTGTCGAACTACATTTAAACAATTTACACGACATTAATACTTTGAAAGAAGAAGCGAAAAATATTCATAATCATTTTACTTTACATCCTATTGTGCATTATACACATATGTATTTCCTTCACTACTATTTTAATAATAATAATTTGTATGATTGGTATCCTTTCTGTCACTCTTATTGTTAGAAAGAAATTCATTAAATTATTTTGTGTAAGCGATCGTAATGTACAATTTGCTTCAAACCCAATCATAGACGTTAATAATATACAAAACGAGGACGTTTTGTCCTAAGGGGGAAGGAGTTATGTTCGCATATACAATAGACAAACTAGCGTTAGATGTAAGATAAATATAGGGTCATATCCGCATAGACAGCCAATAAACCTTTTTAGACATTAGTTATGTTAAGCATAAACTAAAGGGCGAGATGAAGGGGTAAAACCACTCTAGGATTTGCAAAAATACGAATTTTCTTTTTTGGCTTAAACGATACTTTAGGGTTATAGGAACAATATGCCATTCGATTTATTTTGAAAAAAATGTTAACTGGGAGGACAGATTTCTCGGAGACTATTGGATCGATTTGAAATCTTTACAGTAGCTTCACAACAATATTCTTTTTGGAAGTACATAGCCGTTTTCCTATTGAATGTGAACTTTTTTATGAACAATTTAATGCTCACTTTTAGGGCAAACAATCGATTAAGTTCTTACAAAGTGCACCACTTCCACAAAAATTGATTTGAAAAGAAACTCCTATGTACTTCCAAAGCCAATTGTATATAGATTATAAATTTTTTAGATTTTTTGTTCCAGGACTCATACAGACCGAGAAATCCGTCCTCCCGTGACGGTGTTTCCAAAAACGCTGTTCTCGGTGACGTGCTCTGTCGCCGCCATTTTGTATGAAAATGACAATAAAAAAATTGTTTCTCGTATTTCAATATGCGTTAAATAAACCCCCGAAAAAGATTCTATTCTGTTTGTTATACTTCCAGAATAAATTGTCAAATTTAAGTCTTTTTTCTGCCTCTAGAGTGGTTTTACCCCTTAATATCAATTCGTTAGTCTGAACGGCGCCAAAATCCATCTAGGACCAAGTACCTTATAAGTAGGAAGGGCGCAGCGTGGGACAATAATCTCGACCTGTATCTTTAGGCGTAAGCTTGCGTACTTGTCTTTGTATTCATTAGTAAAATTGTTTGTAATATTTTTATAATAAATATTTTTTTAGAACTTTATCGCGATTCCTTCAATCATAATTATATGCCGCTAGTATTATTCAGAGATGTTCATAGTTTGACGAGATCGACACGACTACGAAGAAAAAGGGTAAAATAGCAGTCCGCATGCAATTGCCCATTTCGGCATGAAAAAACACACATATCGCTGACCAGATATGCTGGCGCGTATTGATCACGTGCAGCCACTGAATGGGGCGACGCCACACAAATAAATTTCTTGCCGTTCACTATTCA
Source organism: Chrysina gloriosa (assembly GCA_038088585.1). Classification (NCBI taxonomy): domain Eukaryota; kingdom Metazoa; phylum Arthropoda; class Insecta; order Coleoptera; family Scarabaeidae; genus Chrysina; species Chrysina gloriosa. The sequence continues at coordinate 69,636,959 of CM076087.1, forward strand.
TCATGCTCATTATATCACTCATTGCAGTTATCAGTTTATGCCTCTAAATAAAATGATCTCCAAACATAATTATAAACTCAAAGTCAAGTAATATAAAACTTCTAATATAAAATTCGGCAAGTAAATGTTTTGTTTGTTGTCTTAATACATACAACTTGTGCCCAACGTAATAATGATTTACCAACAATACGACTCGCGATCTATGTGCTTGCCGTTGCAGAGACAGCGTCAAGACAATGTTCAAGTTCGTCGAATGTGTTTATTTCCGTCTCATAAGTAATGATTTTAGATGTCCTCATAAGTAAAAAATTGATCGGATTTAAATCAGGCCATGTAATTGAGGCACTACGATTTATTCAACTTTCACGAAAATTATCATGTAATTACGTCGGACTTGTACTGAAAATGGGAAGCACATATACCATCGTGCACAAACCATATACGTTGTCTAACCTTGAAAGAAATATCTTCAAAAAGTTCAGGCAAACTTTCGGGTAAAAAATTATAATAGGTGTCAACGTTTGGTTTGGAGGTAAAACAAAAGGTCCTATTTATGTCACCGTTGGTTATACCAGCCTATACATTTAATGAAAATTGTTGTTGGAAACTTCTTGGCTGAATCACATGGGGATTCTCTATTGTCTAGTAATCCTCATCGTGTGTATTAAAAGGACTAAATCCGCCCAAAGAGCCAATATCTTGAGGCGGCAGTTTTGTGTCTCTTGGGGTGGTAATTTTGCTTGCACTCAAATTAGTATGGCTTATGTAAAACTTCACTGGTTCACCCACTGTCCGCTCCCCGTTTCTCTTCCGTGTATTTTATTATGAAGATGGGTGGATTATTGTTAGCAACCCACATGTGCCAAATATCTTAGGACGGCCCTGTTCATTGGTTAAATAAAATATCCATATTACTGAATACATGCGCCACGTGCTCTTGACGTTATCTAACAAATGAGTTGCATTTTACTAGCGTTTGCATTTTTAGAGCGAAGCTCTTTTAGGGAGGTTTTGCGGCGAGAGTTAACTGGGAAAAAGTGAGACGCTTGAAATCGTCAGATAGACGCTTTCCTTCTTTCATTAGTTCTTTCTCGCTCGCACACACACATACGTTTGCGTCTCTCCCCATCAGATGCCACTCTTATTATTAGGACTCGAATTTACTTCAAGTTCAACTTCAAATTATTTACCACCAGTTTCGCAATGAAATACTTTTTCATTATATATTGCTTATTCAATTATAGAATTTTACCTTTTATTCATTTTTGCGTAAATAAGATACTTTCGCATTTCCTTCTCACTGCTTGCAATTCCCAAGTAGTTTCTTCAAAACGTCAAAAATTAATTTTGGTTTTCCTCTGATAATAAGATTTTTATTCGCTTAAAACTTTTGTTTATTTTTCATGAATTTTCCTCTGATTTAATTTGATGTATAAGTTATGAAAAATCCTGTATAATTATAAATGAACATTGTAAACAATTCTAATATCCGTACTTTGCCACGAAGGCAAGTTGTAAAAACACTAACAATTGTATTTATATTCACATTTACAATGCAAGCGTGTTATGAGATACTATTTTTTACATATATATGTATTTGTTAAAACAATCGTAGTTGTTAGTAGGTATCAGAAACTATTACATCAGTTATTGTTTGACTACATAACAGGCTTTGTAACTTTTACAAACGGTTTCAAAGACTTTGAAGGTCGTTCCGCAATTCAAACAAAACAATTTTAAAGAAATGTGTATACAACAGAACTATATTTGCGTCGGCGCGTTTAGAACCCCACTTTACGTGGCTACGACATTTCCGTTGTTTTATTTCAAGCAACAAATAATACACTCTTGAAGAAGGAATATGGTAAACTACTTTATGGTGTATTCATTCTTATCTTATAATCTAAGTAGAGGTTTCCAATTTTCGTTGTAATACATTTTTTTACAGTGCATGTCTTAATTATTGTTTCTACCTACCTTGTATGATACCCTTTAAACCAGGCATGGGCAACCTTTTTTGTAGTTTTTTAAGTTTTATGCTGCGAGTAATCTTGAAAAATATACATTTTTGTAGTATCCTTATGATTCATTGTGAATTAAGTTTAGACGGGCCGTGCTAATATGCAACGAAAGAATTCAGTAGCGGGCCGGACTTATCTTACTCGAGGGCCGCATGTGGCCCGCGGGCCGGAGGTTGCCCATACCTGCTTTAAACCAATTGACAAAATTGGGAATTTAACAGTAACTTATATAAGCAGTTTCTCGATGTACAGTACGTATTTATGTGATGCAAAGGCGACTCGTGATTAGAAGCTGCAGCGGAGATAGCATTCGTTCGTATATTGCTGGCATCTACCAAAATGAAATTCCTGCCAATATACTAACATATACATACAACATAATTTTCGGTAAATTACAGTAATTAGTTTAGTTTATTGTATAAGAATTATTTAAATTAAATAAAAAGAGATTATTATTTTTCTTTAGAGTAAAATTACTATGTTCTATTAGTTCGTTATGTTAGTTCGCGTATAGCTATCAAACGGGTTGACCGATTTTACTGATTGTGGATGCGTTTGACAGAGATTGATCCAGGATAGTCCCATATTATCGTAAGCTGGTACCGAGCCAGTATAAACAAAATATAATTTGTTGTTATATAATTTTTATGTTCGTTTGCGCATAAATGCTGAACCAATTGAGCGCTTATAATGATTCTAGATACATATGATGGAGAGAGCATCCAAGATGGTCCCACAACTGATTAGTCACTTTAATACTTTAATGCTTGGTATAATATCCATCAGTATTAATGCGATCCTGCATTCTTTGTTGCATGGAATTTATCAAATTTTTGCAAAAAAATTTCTCTCTAAACCAACATTATTTCCATCTCTTCTGCCAGATAAATTGCTCTCACACTCGGAATCAGAATATTCTCTAACACATTTATAAAATCCTGCGCCGTAAAACGTGGAGGAGTACCTCGGATCAACTCCTCTGGGCCAGCATGTGAGTTCATCCCCAAAATCCAGCTGTAGGTCTGTCACTGGATGTTAGGCTGCACATGTTCTGGGCTGTACCGGGTACTATTTGCTCTTCAGAGAATCACAGGTTTATCTTGGGAAGATGCAAAAATTTTTTGTAACTTTCACTACTCTGTCCAATGGTTTTGAGTATTAAGTCCTATCTTGAGTCATTAATATAATAAAGCTGTAAAACTAGTAGTAAGTCCACTTGTTAATCGGACCATAAAGTATTAATGGTTCTTAATATTGTTTAGCTCTAAAAGTACTAATTAGTGAGTAAGGCAGAGTAAGATACTAAGTCCAAAGATGAGGTTATGTTTGTGATTTTAGTATACAACAGAAGTGTGTGTTTCCATAATTAAAAATCCAAAACAAGTAAAATATTTGCGTAAATTATGTCATCTCGAACGCGAAAGACGTTAGAAATGATAAAAACAGCCAAACGAAAAGTTGGTGGGGCAGTAACATCTAATCAAAGAGGCAAGCACATACCTTTCAATAAAATTGGACTAGAAATGTGAAATTCTATTAGAGAACATATCCTAAAGTTTCCATGTATAGAATCGCACTACACAAGAAATAAATCCAAGAGAAAGTATTTGGGTAGTTTTTTAAATATTACAAAGATATACGAATGTTATCAGGAAATGATAGAAAGTGGACTACACAAAAAAGATATCCCAAAGCAATGGCTATATCTGAAATTTTTAATACTGAATACAATATTTAAAGAACCAGTGAATGATACCTGCGATCAATGTGATGAATATTTATTTAAACTTAAAGAAACCATATCGCAAGAGGAACGTTGTGAATTACAAAATTCTTATGACGCTCATCTACTTAATGCTGAGAATAGATATAGATTAAAACGCGAGGATAAAGAACACGGTATGAGAGCACCAAGGTAGTAATTGTCGATTTACAAAAATGTTTATCAACTCTTCTCTTACAAAATGCTCAGAGTTTCTATTCGTTGAAACGATGGATCTTTAACTATACGGTATATGATGCTACAAACAAATCAGCATCGTGTTTCACTTGGGATGAATTGATAGCGGGACGGGGTGGAAATGAAATGGCATCATGTTTATTCCGGTATATTTTAAACTTAAGCAACGAAATAGAACACATTGTGACCTGGAACGATAACTGTTCTTCGCAAAATAGAAACCAACAGATCATAATGTGTTATCTATTACTTCTCAGTATGAAGCCCTCTATAAAATGCATTGAACATAAGTACCTACTAAGGGGTCACACACATATGGAGGTAGACTCAGTGCACTCCCGAATAGAAAAAACAATGAGAAATTCCCCAGCTCTCTCCATAATGACACCTTGGGATTCCCAGCAACTGATTAGGCTTTGCGGGCCTAACATCGAAGTGACTGAAATGGATACTAGCGACTTCAAAAATGTTAACAAACTCAATAATCATTCTAAATCAGATTTTATGTTAAACAAGAACACCACAAAAAATAATCAATCCTTGATATCCAAAGTAGTTCATATGAAATTCTTGAACGGATCACCAGGAGTCTTATATTTTAAAACTAATTTTAAACAAGAGGAGTTTGAAGAAGTGAATTACAATAGAGACAGAGTAAATCTTAGAGGTAATGACAATATTTTGCTATTACCACCCATAAGAAATACGTTAAAATCGATATCTACAAAGAAATATAACGATTTGCAAAAGCTATTGACATGGGTTCCTAGAAGATTTCACAATTTCTTCAAAAATCTCCCTCATGATAATTTAAAGGATGATTGATTTCTCAAAGAGATTAAAATTAATAGTGTACTATCTATTTCTTCTAATAAAAAGTGTGTTTTCAAGTAAAGATGTTTATTGTGAGAGCAATACTTTTTAATAATATTTTCAGGAACACAATCCAGAGTAGAAATTCTCGAACCATGTGTTAAGTCAATACAAATATCATTAAGTCACAAAATCTTAAGTCCACTTTTAGAGGCATTAAGAGAGGTATTAAGTCACATATAACTTTAGAAAGTATTGATTTGATCAAGAATTTAAAATTACTACACAGTAAACAATGACTAGTACCAAAGATTAATATGTGAAGAACTTATACATACTATCTATAGATTCACAAATCAAAAGAGTCTTTAAAAATAAGTACTCAAAATCTTTAAACCTCTCTCCTGTAAAATTAAGGTAAAATGACTTAATACTGTGTGGCTCTGAGGTCTCGATATATATATATAGTCGAGTTCCGTTTATCTTGAGGCTCATGTATTTTGAGTTTCATTTATCTTAACTTGGGCGTCTCGTTTATTTAACCTTCCTATACTCACGCATACGGTCTGTAAGACCGACTTATATAGTATAGTATACGTCTTTCATTTTGACGTGAGTATAGGAAGGTTAAAGTTCCACGCTCCTCTCCATATTTCACAATTTCACCGTCACGCTAGGATCTAGAGTAGGCTTGAAAGAAATGGGAGAGGTGAAGGGAGACGCAATTCCACTCGGCATGGCAACGATGGGGGAAGTGGGGACCCCCGCCGAATTAGATAAACGAAACTCGTTCGTTTCGGAGGACTGAAGATAAACGAGACCCGACTGTATATATATACATACAGGTGACCCACGACTAGCGCCTCGGACTGTAGCTCCCAAATTAATAATTTTTTTAATCTTTTCTCATAAGACGGTGTACGTTTATAATGGTCATAATTAGAAAATACTGTCATTTATACAGGTACCCCAACAAAGCGCTAAGTATCAAAGTTATCTTTTTAAATAGAACAATATATATTTTTTGCTTTTTTCGAATTGTTCCAAAAGATATTTTAAATTTTACCTAGATTGAAATTAAATCGAAGTTGCTGAATATGGAAATGCATTTTTCTTATTTCAACTATCTGAAAAAGTTGCTAATGAAACACATATGCCTTTAATTGACAAGTATTATAATAGATATTCTACATGATCGCCATTTTCTTTTATACATATTCTAACTCTCTCTTCAAACTCTTTTTAAGGGGGAAATAGTGGCAAATGCATTTGTTGTTCTCATTTTCATATCGTCCGGTGTAGTTGGTGTCGAATTGTAAACAATATTTTTTACATATCCCCATAAAAAAGTCTACGCATGTCAAATCGGGTGTCCTGGCTGGCCATTTACAGCGTACTTGCCTTCTAATCCATTTATTTGGGAACATTTTAAATCGTTTCTAACAGCTACGTGAAAATGTGCAGCAGCCCAGTCTAACTGCAGCCACATTTTGCCTCTTATAAATAAGGGAACATCTTCTTAAAGTCCAGAATCTCCTTGTAAAAAACGGGGCCCATTCAATCGTTCTTCGAAAAAGTAAGGTTCAATAACATAATCACCAATAATATCCATGCAGCGATTTTGGTGATCAACAGCCTCAAAAATGTGTGGATTTTCTGTATCATAGTAATGAAAATTCTGTCTACATACCAATCCATTTTGTGGAAGGTAGGTTCATCAGTGAATAAAATATATTAGGAAAAATCCTGGTCTTCTCCAACACGATCCAGAGCCCACAAGCAAAGTTCCAATCGATGGTCCTATTTTCTTTTGTTTAGTCTTTGTGTCTGTCGAAACCTTGCGAAAAGCCTTTCAAAAGCCCGCTTTTCAGAATACTTTTGCACATAAACTCTGGCAGCGCAGCGGTCGTATTCCCCTACGCTCAAAATCATATCCACTCGTCCTTGGATAGACAAATCCGTCATTGTAACAATATCCCAAATTTAAAAAAAAACACAACACTTCGCTTGTTACACAATTTTTTTAACATTTCTTTAATAGTAATGTACCGTTATCAACGAATAAAATATACTAAAATAAAGTAGAATTGTGCTGATATTTATAAGGTATGTCATTATGACAATTTAATTGCAGTATCTAGTATTGGACTGTTTTTTAACTATGTTCCGAGAAACGGAAAACTTACTTGATGTAAAAACCCTTTTCACCTCAATACTTACGAATGGCTTACAATTAATCAAGAATACGATACACAGAGTAAAATGGCGATCATGTAGAACATCTATTATAATACTTGACATTTAAAGGCATTTGTGTTTCATTAGCAACTTTTTCAGATACCAAGATATACCAAATCAAGGCTAAAAACATGATTTGAAAATTTCAATTAATTTATCTGTTATGTCCATTTTCAAAACATCTTACTTTTTCGAAAATCCTCAAATACTTCGAAAACGGCTAACGATAGGTATATGGAACATTGAAGTAACTCACCTTTATTTTGTCTATACAATTCGAAAAAGTAAAAAAAAATATATTGTTGCATTTAAAAAGCATAACTTTGATACTTACCGCTTTGTTGGGGTACCCTGTATAAATGACAATATTTTCTAATTATGGCCATTATAAACGTACACCATGTTATCAAAAAAGATAAAAAAATTTATTAATTTGGGAGCTACAGTCGCTACAGGCGTGTTGTTTATTGTTTTGCCATATAAATTATTTCTAGTGAATATTTTAGTAGTTAAATAAAAAATAACTAAGTTATTGTAAGTGTGTGGAGATGTGATATGACAGAAAGAGGAATGGAGCGCTGTGAACGATGACGGCCTATAAAAATAACAAAACACCAAACATTCATTTTTTGAAGTCATTGTACTTTTATTATCTTAACTAATAAATTTCAAATTACATCTCTATCACAAATTATGACAATTAAAAAGAAAACATATCAGTCTCTTAGTGCAATAGAGTGTACGATATTTTTAGTGAGTCCATCTTTAGCCAACACAAACAAACTGGATGGTTTGCCCACGCGAGAACATGCCACGTTTAATTGTGCGTGTGAAAAACACGGTGTGCCCAAATCTAAGCCACAAACAGACATCGTTTGGCCTTGAGACTTATTGATTGTCATTATGAATGCCAATCTAATTGGAAATTAAACCCGTTTGAATTCAAGTGGCACATGTATGGGAATAATAGGGATTCGTGGTAATAATATATCTTCTCCTCGGAACTTGCCATTCAAAATGGTGGCTTCGACAACGTTTTTCATCCATTTTTTAATGACTAATCGCGTGCCATTGCGCAGCTGTGGTGAGTTCAAATTACGAAGCAAAATAACCGGAGATCCAACCTTTAGTTGTAAATGGTGCGGGGGCATGCCTGGTAAATCCAATGAGTTCAAAACCTCTGCTGGATAATTTACAGCTTCGTTGGTATTCCAAACTGTATCGATAGATTTGTATGACACCAAGTCCTCCTGCAGCACCTGTTGTATTTTGAAATTCAAATCGTTGACGTCCACATTTTTTGCTGCCAAAATTGCTCTTTCTGCCAGCCACTCATGATTCAAGTATTGTGTGTGTATTTCGGGAAATATCTGGTCAATGAGAGCATTTTGCGAATTAATGATTGTGCAGAAATGGGACGGCAATATGGGAATAAATAATTATATCACTGCAAATTGATGATACATTTACTATGAGAATATACTTAACATGTCACTGAGAAAGTGAAATGGTAACTATAAGCGTTACTGCTACGATCGACGCACAATCAATAATAATGGCTGAAAAGATTTAGGCCCTAAACTTAGTGAGTGAGAGAAAGTTTATTGTGTGAGAAAGACAGGAGGCCGGCTTCGTTCTCATCCCTACTCTGTGCTGTTTACGGGGTAAGAAGTGACACTGGTGGACGCCTGGCGGGAATAACTGATCGAGTGGTAACTGACATTTTGGAGCTATATGTATTTTTAGTGTCGAATCATAAAAAGTTAAAATAAAAAATTTTGTTCAAAAAATAATTTTTCTTTTGGATGGACCACCCTTATCACTTAGGGGTATGAAAAATAGTTTACGTTCTATTCTCAGACCTACTGAATATACACACACAATTTCATAAGCATCGGTCAAGCCGTTTCGGAGGAGTTTTGTTACAAACACTGTGACACGAGAATGCGTTTATAATTCTTAATGCAATATTAAGAATTACACATGAGAAAATTCACTGCGAGTTAAGTGCAGCGAAACAGTCATGGCATTGGGTTCATCAACTACCTTGGAAGGGGTAAAAAAGTAACGGGATAAGTATTGGGCATTATTACTTGACCATCTGGGGGCAAAATTTGCAAAAAACACGACCGCATTTGGACAAGAAAAAGGTATTGTTATATCAAGACAACGCACCGTTTCACACTTCGGCATTCCCCATGGAAAAAATTCGTGAATGCCAGTTCTAATTGATTGACCACCCTCTGTATTCACCAGGTCTAGGCCTGATTAACTATTTTCTGTTGCCTAAGCTAAAAGTTTGGCTCGAAGGATAGAGATTTTTTAATGGGGAGTTCATACAATCCATAAATGCTTATTTTGCAGAGCAAGACGCCGACTACTATTTGGACGTGTTAAAACGGTTGACACATCGTTGACCTAAGTGTATCAATGTAAATATTCAAATAAAATTGTGTTTGATCGAAAAAAATTGTTTCTATGTTAGGCTCAAAACTTCTCAGCCCACCCTTGTATATCGTTACTTGTTATGGCAGCAGTGTGAGCACACAATTTCCAGACCTGTTGTAAAATTGGAGTATCTGGTAGCGTCCAATGGTCGATTCTGCTAAATTTCGGCGTTTATCAATAAAAATGTCTATATGTAGAAAAAGAATGTTTGGCGTCAATCGATGTAAGATTTGCTAATCTTAAATATGGATCAATGTCACTCGGAGACATACCTGGTAGTTTGACGTAATTAAGATTCTTCTACAAAACCGAACCTAATTTTTCATTGTCGGCCTGCACAATTAATTAGTTGACTTAACGTAGCTTCGAGCGTTTGTATAAATGTCATTGATTGTTCCAATAACAAATAGATGTTTGGCAAACTCTTAATACAATTGGAGATAAAGTTCCGTACTTCATTATAACAAAATATGTAAAATTCCCGAATTCGGTTAGGAGATTTCAGAAAAACTTTTTACATTTTATTAATTAATGCATCAACTGTAACTCATAATTTTGCTAAATTCTAGTGCTGCATAAAAAGTACGCCTCATTCATTTTCAGTATTGGTACTAAAATATGAGGCATACTGTTTTGCATCGGTTGTTTTATCCATTGTCAACCATCATGCTTTATTTTTCAGTTTAGATTTAAATATAAATTTGATTCTACCATTTCTTCCTGCGCAGTAAGTGATATCGTAGACCGCTTCGGTTGGGAACGAATGTCTGTCAAAACATTTTAAAATGTTCGTTATCAACTACACGTTGCGGAATGTTACACATGCTCAAAATCTATTGGGTTTTGAATGAAAGCTTCATGTTTTTGTGAACTGTAACTTATATATATATATATATATATATATATATATATATATATATATATAAACCACGTAGAGGTGAGAGTAAAATCATGCCTGGATAAGGAAATGGATAAAAGCTCTGAAGTGATAGGTAAATAAACTCTTATTAAACTAAGAACAAACTCTCAAAATAATAACAAACGCTTAGCTAAACTAATAATAAATAACAAATATAATAGTAACTCATTAAATTCTACCGTAAATAAAAAATAAGTTATTGATAAATATGTAATAATAACAACTAAATAGATCTGTTTTTTAAAAGCTAAAATAAATATTCTATATATTTTTCTGCAATACGGAAAACTGTATTGTTTACTCTTTTCGATAAATTAGAGGAATTCGCCTATTATTTGTACTACTAAAATAATTAATTACCTGCTCGTGAAATACATCATCTTGCGTTAATAATTTAAGAAGACCATTTTCAATTGATATGAAGGATATACTGCTTAATCCATTTTGATTAATACCGTTGCGGCTGTAATGCTTAATTCTTTTTAGTGTTGAACAATTCCTCCTACACTAAAGCAGAAGTTACCGGTATAGTGACGACAATGCTTATAAGTTTACTCAGTTCCTGAATATATTCCCATAAATCGTTTTTATTAATAAAATTTAACATCTCAGTTGGCGTTCTACATTCTCGGAATATTTGGGAATCACCACACAATACAGATAATTCATTTTTTATTTGAATTTCATCAAAACAGGATAGTGTTGTAAAAGGTTTTCTAATAAATTTTTGCGTAATGTTTTTTGAATACATTAAGAATGTGTTAAAAAGTCAATAAATCGAATAAACGTAACTTGTATATATCTTGAAATCTAACTTCTATCTGAACGATTATTACCCTATCTAAAATTTCGTTAAAAATTTCGTAGGAAAATCTATGCTTTCTCTGACTGAGTTCTGTGTCAAAATGTAAGTTATTATATCATTAAAATAACTATCATTATTTCTATATTATTGTAAAGTTTGAATAAAGGCTAACAAACGATTACGCGCAAAATTGATATCAGTTAATTTATCCTGCAATATTAAAAATGTAACCTCGGTTTGTTCAAAAATCAATTTAAAAGTCTCTAATAAAAAACAAAATTTAGTGTTGTTAAGTAATTTTTTATTCCTACCGCCTCTCTTATATCATGGCGTTATTTCTGAAATCATTACTGTCGAAGTCAAAAACTTCAATGCAGTAAATCCGCTTAAATTAGAAAAGAAAACTCTAGCTTCTTTATTTATATTACAACCTTTACTCAAAACTAAGAAAAAATGAGCTTGAGGAGCAATTGTTTTTATTTTACTTTGAAAATTATTTAAATGTCCTCCTATAACAGATGCACCATCATATGTTTAAGCGAACTGCCAACGTTTTACGAACGATAACGCACGACAACTTGCCGACCTCACACGATCTAACTGGAGCCCAAACCTCCGCAGACCGCTCATACGTTTTTGCCGTATAAAGTACATATGCACTTACGAGGACAACATCGGTTATGGGCTGGAGCCAGACTTGTGGGTAACCTCCGGGCTTGCTATTACAGTGCATTAAAATTTCATGCATTATTGGAAATTTGTTTGCACTTTTAAATTAAGTAATGAATAAATATGCTATTTATTATGAATTCCTTGTAAAAATTGCTTTATTTTAGTATACAGCCAATGCTTAAAAATTGTTTGAATACATAACAAACACAATTTATCTTACTAAAAATAATAGGGGAGGCGTAGTCTTCCCTGACGAGCCGCCACTGTCTGGTGGACAACATTATTACAAGCGATGAAACAGAGGTCGACAGTTTGGGTCTTTGAAAATACATAAGTTGGCCCTAACAAAGGTTATTTATGTAAAAAAGCAAAAATGGCTGCCATTATTAAATATGTTTCTACTGTAGCAGTGGACAATCGCGGTAGTGTTAATGCTGAATGGTTAACTACAGTTTATCGCCCCAAGCTACCAACCAGTAGGATCATCCTGTTAGTTCATCACAAAAACGCAACACACACAACACAACTGGGTTAGGATTATTAATATATTAAAACACTCGCTGCATAGACAACAACGTTTCAAAACTAAAAACAGTTTTCTAAGCGGTAATATAATACGTAAATATAATGGAATTTAATTTAAATAACATTTGTGCAAATAAACTAAAAACACCTATATACAATAAGTTCTGCCTATTGCTACATTTAGATTTTAAATCTTTCTCTGGCGCAGCATAGAATAAATAAGATTCTTTTGTATTATTGAAATGAAGACCGCTTTGCTCTTTCCGCAAAATATGGGTTAGTAGTCACTTCTATCCATTAATGAATGAATACAAGAGACATTACAAACTTTATAAAGGCTTTCAGCATGACACATTAGATTCAAACCTCTTTAAATTAACCCAGGGTTTGTTCTGTAGTTCATAATAACAGAATAAATTCCAAATATTACATTTCATTAAGAAATATATCTAACAAAAATAAACTTTATACTATTTTCAAAAACTTTTCCCATTGCTGTTCGTTTTAATAGAAAACAAAAGCATACCATATGTAAAACGCGCCAAGTTATACGACTGAAATGATCAAACTTTCATCACCTATGTACATATATTATGTGGTGCATATTCCCCTTGTCCAACTTTACTATTAAGACCTTACAACCATTGTCTACTGGCCATAATTAGCCTTTGTTTTTAAACATTCATTGTTGAACATTAGTTAATTTTCCTCTTGCAAGAGGTACCTTCTCATCCAATTAAAACTTGGTGTTATTAAATTATTATTTTCAAAAGATGATGTAGCCAATTATCGTCCAATTAACCTGCTTTGTTTTTCATAGTATTCATTAAAAGAAAATGTGGTTCAATATAGATATTGGCCAAGCAAATTATACTTAATTGACACTTTTTCTGACCTGGATTAGAACTATAGGTAACCAAAAAGTTCGTTAGGTTTTTGATGGTAAAATATAAGACAAATGGTGAAGATGCAAACAAAGAGTTACGTCACTCACATTGAACGTTTCTGCAATTTCTAAGCACATTATATTGGAATTTGTCTCCGTGACAGCTGGACGGTCCCCGTTGTTAATAATCTTCGGTCTCGAAGAGTATACCTCATCGGTCAAATTAAAATCTCGAGAGGAAAGTTTTTTGAACCACTTCTGCGCTGTTAGATCATTTACAGCAAGCAGATGATGATTATAAACATGTGCTGTCAATAAACAGCTTAAAAGATACATCGATATCTATATTAAATAAAACCGCAAACTTTTTGGTTATCTTCCTTAGATATTTTTATAAATTTGAATTGTTCTACAGACAATATTGTACTTATCTTAATCGTACCTTTCAAATCCGGAATTATCTGTTCCACCTTTGACTGTTGACATGAATGTGATATAAAACTCAATTTTGGGGTTTTCATATTTCACATTAGTAAGTGGAATCTGGTGACAACGCGCTTATATGTCCGGGACTTTGTTTGATCACCACTATAGTGAATATAGCACCCACAGATTACTACAGATCTCCAAGTAAATACGGCAAGTTATTCGCTATAGTTATCTTTGTTTACCTAAGTAAAGAGATCTCCTTCTTTGTCAGTATGAATCCAAGGTTTGGCAGATGGCGCGATAATTGCCGGGATTCGTTAAGAATCGGGCCACAATTGTAGACAATCGTACTTACTGCTATTAATACTTTGGGACTGGATCAGCGTCAGTGTGCGTTGTTTTTGATATTTTAATTCGTTATTTTTCACCGTTGTTTTTCCGTTTGCACCGTTTTTCATCGTCGAAATGAGAGACAAATGTATTTTGTTTGGGAAGTGCTACATATATTTTCTCCCATACTCCTATTTTTTACACTTCGATCAATAAAATTGCCAGATTGATTACCTATGAATAATACTACTATCTATAATTTTTTAAATTTTCCATTATCAGGACTGTTACAACAACAAGCACTGGGGATTGCTGCTTTCATCCCTGATATCGACGAGCTGTTTGATAGCTTTAACGGAAGTGCCCGAGTACCACCAGACGGGAAACCACTCTGCTGCTGGGTCACCTGAAATTACAAACAAACGGACTTTTGGAACACAGCCATTTCCAAAGTCGAGATGTGAAATATTATGTGCGGCAAAAGGCAGAGCGGTTGGAAACTACCATCTCAAACTGGATGGATGCACTCCATTAAAGCTATCACTTTAATATGGCAAAACATATAGAGTCGCCGAATAATTAGTGACTTCCAACTTTTAACCAGGATAGGCCTGAAAAATTATTTGGTACAAATCGTCTCAGTTGTCGCTGAATTGGTAACCCAACAGTTCCACAGTTTGTTACTTCTTTAGAGACTCAAATCATTAATGGTCTCAAAAATCCAAGGTTGCAAGAAATCAATTATGAGCAAGATGATGAAAGTCTCTTAAGTAATTTACAAACTTTTCCCAAGGAGGCTGATGTGACTGGGAGAAGTAATCTGCTAAATGACAATGAAACCCTTAATACAGACATACGTTATCATATTGCCGAGGAAATACATGAAGCTGTTTCTTCTGGCAATATAAAAATTTTATCAGTGGCTTATGTTAGCGGTTTTATTGCCAAACGGATTCTCGCTGATATTAATTGTGGTAAATGTTTAAGTGCTTTAACTTCTGATTGTTCACTATTATGCTATCAATTTCTTTCTTTCCAAGAGTTTTCTGAGCAGCAGAATAAATTAACATATCCTTTGGAGAAGTTAGTTGTGTCTGTTGATAATGGAATTACTTTGTTAGAACAGGAATTCCAAAATTTGCAAGTAGCAAACATTCAGAAGAAAGTTGTAGTTTTTATCAGAAAAATCGGTTTTTCTTGGATTACTTGTTCAACACGCGCTAATTTTGTTATAGATTGTTAAGGAAATCTGTCGTATCGGTATGCCTTGGTGCTGTACTAGACTCAACAGTTACTAACATGACCAAAAAAATTCTCGTGGCAAGAAAAGCAAATTGAAGGTTCTACAGCATCAGTAAAATATTGTAATATTTTCATTTTTCCCTCGGCCTGGTTCTGGATCCAATTTCTTTCGTTTGAGTATTTTGTATTGTTTATATTTTTATTGAATTGTTTCGATCTTTTTATTATTTCTTATTTCTTATTATATATTTAATTTGATTAATATTCACTGATTTTTTTAACGTGAAAAGCTACTGTAATGAATTTTTCTTTTCCTTTATAATATACATCTTCTTTTCAAATATTTGTTTTCATTTTGTACCTATTATACCTACATATATCGTCGGCTTGAAGTTACATTTTAATTCTAAATAAATTATTAATATGTAAGTACTTGTGAAATACATGCTAGCAAGTATTTAGGTGTTAATAATTTATTTCGGATTAAAATGTAAATTAGTGAGTCTTACCTTCAAACCGACGATAAGCACACTTAATATTCATTTAAAATTCCCGCCAATAATTTTAAATTTCGCGGCTAGTTGATATCTAGCGCCCTCTTTGTCACCCTCAAATCTTGCTGTGTGAAATAGATATATATATATCTCATCGGATAACTTTTTAGTATTGAGTCGATGGTCTGTAAGTAGTCGGTGATAGCGCCATAATATGACGTTCGTTTCTATATACAATCCACCGGGTAGACCCAATTAGTGAAAGTTTCCACCAATTCACTGAAAATAGGATTTGATGGTTTCCAACGCCAATAAAAGGGTTAATTCCCCAATTATCATTGCTGTCTGCGATAAACGTTACGTTTTCCTATGCAAAACTAAACTAATCTTTTTGTTTAGAGAGTAGTAGGAGTAGTTTATAATGTTGGTTGTTATGCTACTGCTTAAATTGTGTAATGTTACATATAAAAGGAAGCGGGTGTGTGGAGTGAAAATCTACCGCCAGCAGATTACTGTAACATCGGCTGAGGTAACGTCCTAGGTCCCTCAACGGCCATCAACTTCCTGGATAACCAATTGGGGTGTTATCTAGTTAAGTGCTTTTTTCAAAAGACGGCTTTTCTTTCCCCATTTAAGTTTACTTGCAATTAGTGAACAAATTTTCTTTCGTCTGGGACTTGTCTCCAAAGCCAAGCATCATTAAAATTACTATTTTCTAGGTTCATTTAAACGTGTCAGTTTTAATTTTGTCAATTAATCAAAAGACAAATAACGATGGTCAAACCTGACAGCACAGAATCAACAATACATTTTACGTCAAAATTTATTCCCTTTTTGTTTTAAAAAATTAAATTCGACAAATACGGATACGTATTGTGACAAACTACTTTTTTAAGTGCAAAACTTCTATACCACCGTTGTGAGTGATTTGAAACTCGATGAAACGGCAAAGGCGACACTAAAAAGAAACTAACACTATAGGATTTATCCTGCGAGAGAATAAGATAACAATAGCCTCCCCACTCTTGTCTACCAAGCGTTGTATATATGTGTGCTTGTGTGCGTCTGCGGATTGCCGAGCCGAACCGAGAGAAAAGGCGTCGTATAGTGAATATAGTAGTTATATTGCACTGCCTAATAGTTGCTTACGTTACGACTGTCTGATTCGTCTCATTTTGCTTAGGCCGAATTTGCACTTGCATAAATTGTATTGGACACTGGTATGTTTTGCAACATCAACTAGTAGTATTTTTTCTGCCCCAGACTATACTAATTGCATATTTTCCTGGCTTACTTCATATCGTGTCATTTACTACCACCACCCCTAAATCTTTCACTTGGTACCCCGTCGGAAATATATATCTATGGGCAATCTCATTTCGTACTGCGTATTTGTACTAAACTAAGTACACAAATGAAAATTTCCAGCAGATGTATT
Source organism: Chrysina gloriosa (assembly GCA_038088585.1). NCBI lineage: Eukaryota > Metazoa > Arthropoda > Insecta > Coleoptera > Scarabaeidae > Chrysina > Chrysina gloriosa. Next base: position 69,654,179 of record CM076087.1, read on the forward strand.
TTGTCGAAAATTGATGTGTTAATGTTATAAGGGATGCATTAAATAAATAACGGACGCGGTCGACTAAGTCATAATTACCTGTGCAATCCCTCTATGAAAAAAGGTTTCGATTTATTTGAGTCTCAACGATGTATTTACAAAGTACAGATATAAGACCAAATCGCTCTTCTCCAAATGAGAAATTTCCCCTCTGTGTCCGTATCCACCACCGTTGTCCGTGATACCGTACTATCTCCCAAAGAAGAAGGGAAGATAATAAATAACATTAAGATCATTAGAAGATATAATGCAGATATACTGAGTGAGAGTAACGCGGTGCAAAACGGGACTATTGATAACTATGTTATAAGCGACAGTACCAACAGTACTGAAACAGATAATACTTTTGCATGGTACAAAATGACACTATACCTATTTTTCCAATGCTGTTAAAAGAATGTTTTAAAAATTCTGCAAGGTATATAACACTGACCTACAAGTAACCTTACATTAAAGAAGCATAAATAGGTCAAGATCGTCGCGTTTATTAAAATGTGCCTTACAGCATCTAATATACAGATATATGAGGTATCTGTATGTATATTGCTACACGCAACCAAAGAGAAATATCAGAATTGCTTTAAAATTTATCGTCATTCCTGGAAAGTAACTGTTAAAAAATGCATTGCTTTGTAAACAATTGACGTAAGGAACTTTACTAGATTACATCACTGTTGATGGTATTGCCTAATAATGAGTTGTGAAAGCAAACTGAATTTGAAGTAAAATAATAGCTACGTATAAGAAGTGGTGTAATAAATACATACTATTTTATTTTATGTATTTGGCGCGTAGGTATGACTAAAAACAGTTGAAGCCGGATGTACTTGTTCGTTTCGCTTTTAAATTTCTCTGATGTACAATTTAAAATATTGTATATTGTGTTACAATAATTGCATACCGTTTTGAAATATTTTTCAAACAACAATCATATAACCAAGTAATAATAAATGAAAAAAGAGATATTGAAACATTACTTACCTAAACTTAACACATATGTAATATGCATGTGTACATACTTGTAATATTCAATTCATAATCATTACATCCAAATGTATTAACAATATACACCCGAATTTACGTTCCACGTGTATTTTCTTATACGGATAAAAATTGCGTAACTACGGTTTAGAAGTACCAAAGAAAAAATATTGGAAATAAAAGCTAGTATAGGTTTTAGAAATACATTATTTCATACAGCTAAAAAAATTATTATGATATTTCAGAAAACAAAGATAAATTTTATTCATTGTTACCATCGCGACTGCAATTTAAAACAATTAACCGTGTCTCTGAAGTGCCACAAACTGATCTTCATCGCTTGAAATATTTGGTTCAAATTCAACTTCATTTTCATTGTTAATATAAATTTTGTCGTATGATTTTTTCAATATTTTTCATAAATTGACCGCTATTCGCTGCAACATTGGATTATTTTGTCGAAATTTGAAGGCTCGTTGGATGTTTGGATCAATGTCTATAATGTATAATGAATGTGTTTTCTGTAGTCACTACTATTTATCATTAGGTTGGGTTTTAGATATAATATGAATTAATTCAGTATCTATCGGTTAGTTTACGATCTACTAATAAATTATTGATGTTATACTCGTTTAAATTGTCAAAGCCTTCTTGATCAAGTAAGAAGACTTATTTTTTAAATGGAAACGTCGTATAAATTTTAAATATTTTCGGAAAGCTTATATCTCCGTGTTTTCAAGCATAACAATACAAAACAAAATTAAAATTAAATTAAAATAGGCACACAATTTTTCTATACATATCGTTAAATTTAAATTTAATTACATTTTGACCGTTCATTATTACTGTTACCTCTGTCAGAATACTTGCTTCTCTGTTACAATGGCAAATGTAAACACACTTCTTCGTTTGTACCAGGTCGACCCGGTTTAGGACAATATCTTACATTGCCTCTTGCAGTTAACTTATGACATATCTTCGAAACTATGGACCTATTGATTGGTTCTGTTTAATTATTATTAAATAAGTAAAAAACTTCGTTGTAGGTTCTTTGTAGATTCCCAATTCCTATCATCATTAAAATTTCTATTCCGGATTAAAATTTCTATTCCTTCTCTTTCTGATGAATTTGCAATTCTAATAGAGAAGTCTATACTCTGACAAACGCTAACAGTGATTATGAACTAGCAAAATCACAATTAAATTAACCGATTTGATTATACAAATTATTTGTCGATGCAGAAATTGTGTATTTTCTTTTCGGTTTTTTATTTTTGCTTAGTATTATGTTCGAAAATCGAAAAATTAGCTTCACGAAAAATTTGTAATTTATTGCCGTTTGAAAAATTGAAATGACGTCGTTTAAGAAAAACCGCAACCGACAAAAATGTATGCGTAATTGACTATATCCGAATTTGAAAGTTCTCTAAATAATATCTTGACAGATATAACCACATTTTCATACATTTCAGCAACGCTGTATACATCTATATATACGTCCACCTAACACGAATACAAGCAACAATAAGTACATATTTTGAATGTTTAATTTAAAATCAGAAAGTGATGTTTTGGGACTACTACAGCAAAAAGTATAAAGAAAGAAAGAAGTAATGTAAATATACCAAGTTGTTTATCCAACACCGACTTGCAAATGCAAATGTTAATATAAGTTTAAATCCGATATTTCTTGAATACAACCACGATGTAAAGCTAATAAAAAGTTATTCTTATAACTAGCATTAGGTTTTTTATCCCTTTTCGGTTATAAGTTCAAAACAATGAAAACACATTGCATTCTAAACCTTCCTTTAGTAGTCAAAGGGAAGCTCAAATCAAATAATACAGTTTAATGCATACTGTATTTCTTCCTGCCATCACAAGAAGAAATCCTTTACCCTTTCTAGAAACTCTGTGTGTCTTTTTGAGTTATACTCTCCCTAAATACGAGGACAAACTTTAAAATCAAAGTGCTTTCGGAACAAAATATGAATATAGTTACAGTTAGAAAATAAGAATCAGATTAGTTTTAAGAGACTTGATATATTAACTTTCCTATACTCACGCATACGGTCTGTGAGACCGACTTATATAGTATAGTATACGTCTTTCATTTTGACGTGAGTATAGGAAGGTTAAACAATGATTATTATTTACTTCAACCCTACATCGCTAGGTAACAGGGATTTTGCATAATTAGATTTAACAATTTCAGTAAAATTAATTGAAGTAAAGTAACAGCAAAGGCATCGTAACTAAATGGTCAAAACTACTGCAAAATAAGTATACATCACACATACATTTACATTTATCTACTTTCTTCAATCGGCAAAATTTACTGATAATGATAAAGATAAAAAGCAGTAAATAATAATAATAGAAATTTTAGTGGTAAGTCGCATATTTCAATCAAAATAAATGAATAAAATTTTATTGAAAACAAACAATCAAACTTCTTATTTATTATATTTTTGAACATATGATTGTAAAAGCATAGTTTACCAAGGTCTCCTAATTGGGGCCTAATCTTGGTTCAAATTAAGCCAGCTGCGGACAACGCTCTTTCCGATTCCACAGTTGTTGGCTAACAGGTCACTAAACTGGTCTGTTTAATTTTCACCTTGCACTAGAGTCGGTACTTGCAAACATATTTTGTTTTTTTTTTCTATTATTAAGAACTGCAACTTATTTTTTATAGATAGCGAAATACTACTAAAATCTTCGAACGCATCGGTTTCCGATAATTCAGTATTAGTGTCCGTTTTGTTTTCATCATAAATGTGATCAATTAATTCTACGATTAGCTTCGTTTTTGTAGATTGCTTGGTGTTAGTAAAGATTCCGTAGTCTTCCTCGTTCAAATTGCTGGAATTATTACCATAGAGAAGTTGTAACACATCAGTTCGTCAGTTTCTATATGGCGTATCAATGTGATTTTAAGTCTATTACAGAAAGAATGTATTTTGAATCGTTAGCTCAATAATTTTTACAACATAGTGTTTCTGCAATAACTTTTATGGACTGTAATGCTAATATTGTATTAGAAAGCAAAGTTAGTTCGTTATCAGTCAAAGCCGATTCACTCCCTTCCGCGATTCGTCCGCACTGGTTTAGGATGTCGGCGCTATACATACATACATATATGCTGTCGGTACATCACTTTCTCGACTCGATAGCACTGAGTGTGAACGAATCTAAATGCGATCGGGTGGGAAACAGCGCGCTGTCCCGGAGCTCTGACGTAAAGTACCTTGGAATCATGTACATGCCTGTTGTACATGTACAAAGATCGGAAAGAAATCTTTGTACGAGAGATTTTTAGTTTGTACAACATAATAATGGTAACTGAACTACCAAAAAATCTTTGTACGGAGCCAAAACTCTTTGTCTCGTACAAAAAAAAAAAAACAGTGAGTCTGTTGGAATACACTTTGACCGGAAATTGAACTGGAAGAATCAGGTTGATGAGGTCCGAACCCGATTCATCATTGTCCGCAACATGCTACTCTCCCTCCTAGGGCGGCGAACTCCCTTTCACCTAGAAAGCAATTTGCTTCTCTACAAGACGACGCTTAGGCGCTGTTCACCTACGGCGCTATGGGCTGGGCTTCAGCCACCCCTACGCATGTAAAAAACTGGAGGGCCTTCACAACTGACCTCTCCGAATCCTAGTCAACGCTACCTATTACGTAAGGAATGCACCGAATCATCGACATCTAAACATACCAACTCTGAGAGAACATGTAGAAAATCTTTTGCGTCTGCGTAGGAAAGAGCCCACGCCAGCGACAACTGTAGCGTTGAGATGATTGTCCCTTCCTCGAGTAAAGATTCGTCACGTACCAGATTTTTTCGGCCGATATAACGTCCTCCGATAACCATCAAACTCACCTCACTTCATTGAAAGAGGAGGATTCAAGACGTCCTCCGCTGACTCTAGAATTGAAATGTAGTTCCATGAGACTTTCTATTATAGCTGTAACAAGGTATTCTTGTAGTATATTTCGCATTTCGTAAACTTGCCGATGTCTAGTGAGAAAGGTGTGTCTTTTATTGCGCACTTATAAAAATCTGTCGCCAAAGTAGATAAGTAGCAGTACAAAACATATATAAGTGTGGGTAGCATTCCGCAAGAACGAACATTTTACCTGCTTGCATGTTATCAACCCAAAGTGTCCTACAATATAATTTGCTGCGCATAAAAACAAATGGACCTTCTGTGCTGTTCGTTTTATACAGCACTAGAAATTACCAATTACCAAAGTTACTGCACAAACAATGGCGTTCCATTTCATACCCACCCTACAAGCTAAACGCCGGTAGCACATTAAAAACACGTTTCCCTAATCTCCTCCATATAAAATGTTTATTGCGTGTTTGTCCTCTTGTAGCTGAAACTGTTAGCGTTACCCTACAGTTGACACATTATTTTAAAAAAACACAATTGTTTTTCTGAAACCTTATAAACGAAATGGGAAACATGTCTTAACGCAGTTATTATAGCAAGCATTTCAACAAACTGAAAATGCAGTTTCAACTTTAAACCCGCAAGATGCGAACGAAATGAAAGAAAGTCAAGAACCGTTTAAGAATTTTCAAGTTGCAATCAATTTACAACTTATTACACAATATTACGCAGTTACCTTTGCTTGCATTAAAGAGTTTGCAGGACACCCCTTTGTCATTGAAACAATCAATGACATTTATACGAACGTTCGAAGCGACGTTAAATCAACCAACTGATTCTACATGCCAACAGGTAGTTGAAAATTACGGTCGGTTTCGCGAGAAAATGCTGATTACGTCAAACTTCCTGGTGTGTTTCCGGGTGGCATTGATCCATATTTCAAATTTGCAAATCTTATCTCGATTAGTGTCGAACATTCTCTTTCTACATATAAAAATATATAATTGTAATAAACTAATTAATTAAGTCAAAGGTTGAATTTAGGTGATTGCTGTACAAAGAAAAGGTAAAATAAACGTATTTATTGGTTTGATAGACAACACAATTAAAATAAACACTGTCCCATAAAAATGTTTATTAATAATATTAATTAATAGAGCGATTGATTAAATGATTAAAGCCAAAGTAAAACAATACAATAATCTACTGTAACAGAAATTTGGAATGCGCGTGGTAGTACATTTTGTATGTTTAACCCTCCGTGTTCACGTGGGATATATCAGACCCCGCTTTCACTTTTGAGCGTAAATTTTTAAAATTTCTGGATAGCGAATAAGATTTTTGTCTCCATCTACCTGGAATTTAAAGTGTCCTCTACAGGTATGGATAGTTAGCAAGTTGAATCTATTATCAGTTTTTACCTGGCTTTTAACTGAATAACAACACCGTGCGCGCGATTGGGGTCCAAATTACCCCGTGTGATCAAGTTCATTATTAAGTTGAAAAAATTGAATTTTTATTTATTTATTTTTTATGTGTTAAATAACTTCGGAAGAAAACAGAAATAAGAAGGAGCGGTGACAATTATGCAGCGGAAAAAATGACAAGAAAACAAGAGAACATTGCAGCTTGTGTCTACGAGCCATTTGCAATAACCACTGACTACCTATGTGCATACAATGCGGGGCAATGGATTAAAATTTTATTTACAATATCAATAATAATAAGACTGACAATAATATTTAGTTTTTGGTATGAAAAAATTCAATAAACTCTATTTTTGTGCATAATTCCACATTATTTTTCCGCCAAAATTAGCCTACTTAATATGTCAAAATAAATACCTTTTTTGAAATACTCACTATACTGCTATATTTTTCATAAAACCATAGTATATAAGGAGTATCTTCTCCAAATTCTAACTAAGAATATTAAAAATTGACAAGGTTACGATTTTTTGAATAAGAAATTGTAACTTTTGGGACATATTTTTTAGTTATTTTTGTCATCATCTTTTCATTTATTTTTTTGCAAATAAACTAATGATCCTTAATCTAAAATGTTTATAGTATGTTCCACAATTTTTACATCAATATCGGACGGATAGCTTTTTTACAATTGTTTATTGAAATGCCTGGGGTCCAATGAAGCCCAGTATGACTATCTAGATTATATATTGATGTGTGACCACGGAGGGTTAATACGTCGCGCGACTTGTGTCGAGTAATAGAAAAAGAAATAATATTAATTGGAATGATACTAGGGGAACCTACTGCGTGGTGCCTTGGCTTGAAGATGGTGTTTAGGAGCAATGGGAGACACGTAGCATACTGACGCTGCAACGGGCTACTTGACATCGATCCTGGCACAGGATTTGTCTTACAATTAGTATGAATTTTTTAAAATTTAGGTGTTGGATTTTGTAAGGTCAATTCTTATTCCTTTTACTTTATTTAAGATTTTAGTGCAAGCAAATATCTTTCCTGTGGTAGATATTCATTTCATATTATTGCTTAGGTATGTATAATATTTATTTCTGCTCTGTAAGTTACACAATTTAAAAGCTCTCAGGTGAAGTAATTTGTTCCTAAGCATTTGTGGTTGGCTAGTGTTTTCTTATAAGTAATTTTTTTTAGTAAATTTTTTATTAACAGTAATATAGGTGACGTGGACCCATAACCTGCAACGTTGAAAAATACTGACAGTATTCCTTCGAATTAACTTAGTATTCATTAATTGGAAAACTCGCAATAATATATCCTATTTCTTATACAGTATTGGCCAATCCAGACCTTGGGTCTAGGTTCTGCTATCTGAGAAAGAATGAACGATTCTTTGTATTTGTTGGAATGAGACCGCAAACTAGCTATGTTGTATGTTGTTTCATACTATTTATCAGTCCCGTTCGCTATCAATCCCACATATTCAAATTTCAAACACAGCTTAATTTTTAAACCATTAACTGAACAACAGAGTAGTCGTATGAACTCTACTCCACATTTATTTGATAACGTGGTATATCACTCGTTTTATACTGTATCTCACAATTAGTCTCACAATAAAACTCTTCCTTCATTTTCGCTCGAACAGCCGTATTTCTAGACCCAAGATTGGCACTGGTCAATATTGTATAAGGATCTTTTCCATTAAACAAACGACAGCAAAAGCTAAAGCTTCTATAACTGTAGTTTATTTTGTAAAACCGATGAAAACCCTATATAAAAATCCACGTATTTTGATTTCATTGTATGTATTTCACTTTACGTAGAAATCTATCCTCACTCGAATGAAGACAATGAATAATTTTTCGTCTCTTATTTAACCTACATAACATAAGTCATCAGAGGCAAACAATTTATGGCTTTTTTAATTTTCAACATCGAGTATACTCCTTTATTATAAATAATAATTAACACAAATCTTCATAAATTTGTAGAAGAGGGAACTAATTTCGATCCATATGGTATCACAAATTTGAAATGAATTATGTCGATAGCTATACTAACATCTCTACAATGATGAGAATGAGTAATTCTTGTTGTCAACATATTACTTTGCATGCAAAATTTAAAAAGTCATTCCGGTTCGTCCTTCATAAGTAGGCACTGTGTGAATATACATCAAAACCTCTCAAAAACTACAACAATATCTAATATCTTTCTTCCAGCTGGATCGAGGCTTTTCAACTTTTGAAATCTTTCAATATTTTTTGCTTTGGCTGCATGTACGTAATAAGGGAATAAATAGCATTTAGAAAGTTACACTGATTTTGTAATAACTATGGGTATGTAGATGATCTCCCGTTTTGCGCTGCATTTATACGTAAGATATAATCGCTTGCTGTGCAAAGTTAATTCTTAAAACGTGATTGCAAACAACTATTCATTGTTGCTCACAATACTTGGAATAAAACGGTACCAATTGAATGACATTGAATTTGTATTCATTGTAAGCTGGTAGTTTAAATAACATTATTTTAGTATGTAGTGTGATACCACTTATTCTGCTCAGCGAGTCATATTTGCTTGAGCATTAAATATCTCATTGAATTATTCAGCAGCAATTTATCTACAAAAATTAGTAAAGCTATAGGTATTCACAAGTTAATCTAAATTTTAAAAGTAATAAGATATAAATATTGCAAAATTGTAAAGTGAAATCGAGCTACAAATTTTGCAATATTGTTATTTGCGGGACGAAAACATTATTTTCAATCTATTTTTATGTTGGGGATTAACATCATCTATTGTACACATAAAATTTGAGAAGGGATAAAAATGCAGTTATTACGTTCTACGATTATAACAGTGTACTAAGAAACATGAATCATAAACTTACATTCTCAATATTTTCCAAAAGCAACCAAAAGTACTTCCATTAGGTACTTCTCCGGTGTAAGTCACCGTCATTTTTATCACAGTAGATGTTTCGCCCGTCGACCACCCTCACAAAAAACACTGAAACACCCTAAACGAACGAACAGCGTCTGTGAATTTTGATAACTACATGTACTGCACATTTGAAGCGAATTGTCCATGCACACGAACGCAAAGTTACACCGATTTCAACTGGCCGCAGTGGTTTACACTATAAGTTAAGTACAGGTGAGTTTTGGTGGGGTGATGCATTTTACTTGGCATTTGTCATACAAAGAAATATAATACAGTTGTACACGTAAACGTGGTCGCTACATTATACAGAATTATATACAAACACAGCTGTGTATTTTACCAGTTTGTTATTTGCAGTATATACTGTTGATATACAGGTTATATCAGGGTTGAGATGATTTCAATCGTTTGAATAAAATCAGAATTTAAATCTGATTTTTATTTTTTAAAATCTTTTTTTTTCTGGTAATAATTTTTTATATTTTTGTTTTTTGTACTAGGTACACATACTATTAATTCTTTTACGAAGGAAAAATACAAAAGATCAGTTTTACATTTATTTATTAACGTATCACATATTATCTAAAATATTTTCTAAATACAAAGAACAAGTAAATAAACACAGGAAAGCGGTATGTCTTATTAATACAAAATATATCCTTCACAAAATTAACTAGTTTAACTGTTATTAAGAATTTTTTTAATAATAATAAAAAATATAATAATAATAATAATAACAATCTCTATGTTTTATTAAGGAACGGAGTATAAACCTTAAAAGAGAATCTCGAGGCGAAGTTTAGCTTTTGATGCAACACCGATCGCCAATCTACCACTTAAGCTCGAATATTTCAGTACTAAAACCAAAAATAATGCCTACCTCTACCTTAACCTAAAATTTAACCAAACATTCTGTGATAAAAATATAAAATTATAAGAATACAAAATATATATGTATATATATGATCTGACTTCTCACACAAAACAACACCGAGAAGCAGTTTTTTCAGTATGTAGCGACGTAACAGTACTCGAAAACCAGCGAAAAAACAATTCTTTTAGATGTAATGGTATGACATAGACTTTGTATACACAATACGAAAAGGATCTTCCATAGAGTGCTGACCTAATGTAACAGTGGTGGGATTAGACCCTTACTTGTAATACTGATGTGTACATCTGTTCTGAAAAGCATTTCTCGATGAAAGTATTCTGGAGTTTTATCCCTTACAATGGAAAAAATCGATTCGCATATTCAGCCATCCGCAATCATGAAAGGTATGGGAAATGTGATCAAATTTGCTGATGTTATATATAAACATCAGACAGGAGTTTTGTATCCTCTGAATTCTTTTCTGATCAGAAGCATCAATACTAGTTCCATATGTTGAATAGTGTGCGTCATAGTTAGCAATTTAAATTGAAGAAACATTAAACACGCGATTTTAAATATTTGATAACTCGATATTTGTTTACGTCAAACTTAACGTCACTTAGAGGTAAACAGTTAGCCACAAAGGCGGATCCTCATACCGTGTATTCGTAACTGCAATGAAGATTGCAGTCGTTCGTATATAGTCATATATCGCCGGCATTTACCAACATGCAATTGCCGTGGATACACCAGCATATACCAACTAATGTTATCTTCGCTGCAACTACGAATACACGGTATCAGGAGCCGCCGTTGATTCGCCGAAACCTCTTATCGTCCTCGGTTTTAGTTCACAATTTCTCTTCTTTGTCATATTTCATGTACAACTACGTTGATAAATTCCAATGTCATCAGAAATCGATTTTGGTACCCCTTTACCTAGAAGGGACAGCATGGCTGGAACTCACTCTAACTTTCTACAACATTCTACCCCATGTACTTTCCCCCAATTTCAGTTTCTAAAATTCTTATAATTTCATGTGCGCCAGGAACTTTCCCTTTTGCACCAATAGGGAAATACTTACCATTTTTGCACGACCCTTCGAACCTTCTTGACGTGCAAATGATTGTACATTAACGACTCTGAGTTTTTAGTTCAAAGGTTTCGGTTTCACACATTTTGGATTCCAGTACAAGACTTGGTCTAGCACACTCAAGTCGGGCAAAACATCTTTCGGGTACGCCGGTATCATACTTCAATACATTACAATCAATTCAAGCGCGTTCAAATTAATCAATCATTTGCACCTAAACAAGGTTCCAAGGGTGGTGCTAAAAATGGTAAGTATTTCCCTATTGGTGCAAAAGTGAAAGTTTCTGACGCACATGAAATTATAAGAATTTTAGAAATCGAAATTGGGGGAAAGTACATGGAATGGGATGTTGTAGGAAGTTAGAGTGAGTTCCAGCCATGCTGTCCGTTTTAGATAAAGGGGTACCAAAATCGATTTCTAATGACATTGGAATTTAACAACGTAGTTGCACATGAAATATGACAAAGGAGAGAAATTGTCCACTATAAAGCTACAATGCGAATACAAAATATACCAAGGCCGATAAGAGCATTCGGCGAATTGTTTACCTCTAAGTGAAGTTAGGTTTGACGTAAACGAATATCGAGTTATCGAATATTTAAAACCCTTTGTTTAATGTTTCTTAAATTTAAATTGCCAACTGTGCTTCACACTATTCAACATCGTAAACACTTGAACAATATGTAAAATGTGACAAGACCAGGGAATCACAGAGAAGTGTTTTAAGCTTTTTGGGTAAGTATGATCTATAGGAATACAGATTTCTTAAATTACAATACGCTCGTTGAATATTTTTTTAAACCTACTGTCAATACCTAAAAGTATTATTTAAAGTTAAACCCAGACTTTTGGGCCTGGATCACTACAGGCAGTACACTACCACCAATGTGCAATCTAGATACATTCCCGAGAGTACCGCATGCCCGATGACTACCAAAAAACAGTACTGAAGACTTAAATGGGTTTATAGTTAATGCATGGTTTGAACAAAGAGCAAAGGCACAATTCAAGTCGTATTGCAATTCATTTAAGGCTTCGTCACGATTACCAACCGGAAACGAGCGGTATATCTGTGTGTCATCAGCATACATTTTAATGCTTCAGGTGCTGTTATTAGTGTTAGTAGATTGCATGTATATATAGAAAAAGCATTGGCCCTAAAATTGAACCCTGAGGGACATCATAAACTAATGAAGCTTTGCCAGGAATCTCATCTTTAATTTTCACAGATCGTGTTGTATCTGCAAGAAAATTGTTCTTTCATCAGTTAAGAACAAAATTTTCTGTAATACAGCTAATTTTGGAGATGAATTCTTTATCAATTAATTTAAAAGTAAACTATGTGTGGAGAGTACCTTTCGTATGCGATTGATAATAACGTTTGTATAAAAATAGCCATCGTGTTTTCGAGAGCCAAAATTTAATAAAATATAATACAATACAATATAATATAATATAATATATTAAATGTAGAAGACTCTCTATAAACGACCTAATACTAAAATTAGGTTCGTTAATGGGCAGTTAACAAGTAACCGTGCAAAAGCCTACAAAGTAAGCACAATTTGCATATGCCAATAATCCTGTAGGAAATGTTGACTATGTCAATCGCAAAACGCAACTGCAGACTAATTAGTTTCGTCCTTATTAGGACTCGTCAGTACAGTATATCGTTCTGCGAGTGACACAGTGAACAATTCCAGGTGATACGGTCAAAATAATGACCCCATCTTCCGAGCAGGAGATGTATTGGCATACCCGGTAACATCGCGTTCAGCGACGAATAAAAATAGCCATCGTGTTTTCGAGAGCCAAAATTTAATAAAATATAATACAATACAATATAATATAATATAATATATTAAATGTAGAAGACTCTCTATAAACGACCTAATACTAAAATTAGGTTCGTTAATGGGCAGTTAACAAGTAACCGTGCAAAAGCCTACAAAGTAAGCACAATTTGCATATGCCAATAATCCTGTAGGAAATGTTGACTATGTCAATCGCAAAACGCAACTGCAGACTAATTAGTTTCGTCCTTATTAGGACTCGTCAGTACAGTATATCGTTCTGCGAGTGACACAGTGAACAATTCCAGGTGATACGGTCAAAATAATGACCCCATCTTCCGAGCAGGAGATGTATTGGCATACCCGGTAACATCGCGTTCAGCGACGAATAAAAATAGCCATCGTGTTTTCGAGAGCCAAAGTATTAGGTCGTTTATAGAGAGTCTTCTACATTTAATATATTATATTATATTATATTGTATTGTATTATATTTTATTAAATTTTGGCTCTCGAAAACACGATGGCTATTTTTATTCGTCGCTGAACGCGATGTTACCGGGTATGCCAATACATCTCCTGCTCGGAAGATGGGGTCATTATTTTGACCGTATCACCTGGAATTGTTCACTGTGTCACTCGCAGAACGATATACTGTACTGACGAGTCCTAATAAGGACGAAACTAATTAGTCTGCAGTTGCGTTTTGCGATTGACATAGTCAACATTTCCTACAGGATTATTGGCATATGCAAATTGTGCTTACTTTGTAGGCTTTTGCACGGTTACTTGTTAACTGCCCATTAACGAACCTAATTTTAGTATTAGGTCGTTTATAGAGAGTCTTCTACATTTAATATATTATATTATATTATATTGTATTGTATTATATTTTATTAAATTTTGGCTCTCGAAAACACGATGGCTATTTTTATTCGTCGCTGAACGCGATGTTACCGGGTATGCCAATACATCGCCTGCTCGGAAGATGGGGTCATTATTTTGACCGTATCACCTGGAATTGTTCACTGTGTCACTCGCAGAACGATATACTGTACTGACGAGTCCTAATAAGGACGAAACTAATTAGTCTGCAGTTGCGTTTTGCGATTGACATAGTCAACATTTCCTACAGGATTATTGGCATATGCAAATTGTGCTTACTTTGTAGGCTTTTGCACGGTTACTTGTTAACTGCCCATTAACGAACCTAATTTTAGTATTAGGTCGTTTATAGAGAGTCTTCTACATTTAATATATTATATTATATTATATTGTATTGTATTATATTTTATTAAATTTTGGCTCTCGAAAACACGATGGCTATTTTTATTCGTCGCTGAACGCGATGCTACCGGGTATGCCAATACATCTCCTGCTCGGAAGATGGGGTCATTATTTTGACCGTATCACCTGGAATTGTTCACTGTGTCACTCGCAGAACGATATACTGTACTGACGAGTCCTAATAAGGACGAAACTAATTAGTCTGCAGTTGCGTTTTGCGATTGACATAGTCAACATTTCCTACAGGATTATTGGCATATGCAAATTGTGCTTACTTTGTAGGCTTTTGCACGGTTACTTGTTAACTGCCCATTAACGAACCTAATTTTAGTATTAGGTCGTTTATAGAGAGTCTTCTACATTTAATATATTATATTATATTATATTGTATTGTATTATATTTTATTAAATTTTGGCTCTCGAAAACACGATGGCTATTTTTATTCGTCGCTGAACGCGATGTTACCGGGTATGCCAATACATCTCCTGCTCGGAAGATGGGGTCATTATTTTGACCGTATCACCTGGAATTGTTCACTGTGTCACTCGCAGAACGATATACTGTACTGACGAGTCCTAATAAGGACGAAACTAATTAGTCTGCAGTTGCGTTTTGCGATTGACATAGTCAACATTTCCTACAGGATTATTGGCATATGCAAATTGTGCTTACTTTGTAGGCTTTTGCACGGTTACTTGTTAACTGCCCATTAACGAACCTAATTTTAGTATTAGGTCGTTTATAGAGAGTCTTCTACATTTAATATATTATATTATATTATATTGTATTGTATTATATTTTATTAAATTTTGGCTCTCGAAAACACGATGGCTATTTTTATTCGTCGCTGAACGCGATGTTACCGGGTATGCCAATACATCGCCTGCTCGGAAGATGGGGTCATTATTTTGACCGTATCACCTGGAATTGTTCACTGTGTCACTCGCAGAACGATATACTGTACTGACGAGTCCTAATAAGGACGAAACTAATTAGTCTGCAGTTGCGTTTTGCGATTGACATAGTCAACATTTCCTACAGGATTATTGGCATATGCAAATTGTGCTTACTTTGTAGGCTTTTGCACGGTTACTTGTTAACTGCCCATTAACGAACCTAATTTTAGTATTAGGTCGTTTATAGAGAGTCTTCTACATTTAATATATTATATTATATTATATTGTATTGTATTATATTTTATTAAATTTTGGCTCTCGAAAACACGATGGCTATTTTTATTCGTCGCTGAACGCGATGTTACCGGGTATGCCAATACATCTCCTGCTCGGAAGATGGGGTCATTATTTTGACCGTATCACCTGGAATTGTTCACTGTGTCACTCGCAGAACGATATACTGTACTGACGAGTCCTAATAAGGACGAAACTAATTAGTCTGCAGTTGCGTTTTGCGATTGACATAGTCAACATTTCCTACAGGATTATTGGCATATGCAAATTGTGCTTACTTTGTAGGCTTTTGCACGGTTACTTGTTAACTGCCCATTAACGAACCTAATTTTAGTATTAGGTCGTTTATAGAGAGTCTTCTACATTTAATATATTATATTATATTATATTGTATTGTATTATATTTTATTAAATTTTGGCTCTCGAAAACACGATGGCTATTTTTATTCGTCGCTGAACGCGATGTTACCGGGTATGCCAATACATCTCCTGCTCGGAAGATGGGGTCATTATTTTGACCGTATCACCTGGAATTGTTCACTGTGTCACTCGCAGAACGATATACTGTACTGACGAGTCCTAATAAGGACGAAACTAATTAGTCTGCAGTTGCGTTTTGCGATTGACATAGTCAACATTTCCTACAGGATTATTGGCATATGCAAATTGTGCTTACTTTGTAGGCTTTTGCACGGTTACTTGTTAACTGCCCATTAACGAACCTAATTTTAGTATTAGGTCGTTTATAGAGAGTCTTCTACATTTAATATATTATATTATATTATATTGTATTGTATTATATTTTACGTTTGTATAACATTGTCAGTATTAGATTTAGGTACAGATTTGATAAAATGTTGTCAACTTCCTGCAACTGCAGTGGCACACCCACAGACTTGTTGCTCACATTAATACAACCGAACTCCTTTCAATTTTGTTTATATTGGCTTGATTTTTATAGATATTCGAAATATGCTTTCTTCTCACGAGCGAGCGATCCTCTAGTACAGTTTCTAAGCTCTGTGTAGTGTTCCAATCACTTTCCCTTCTTGATTTTTGAAATTTTACCCTAGCTTTGTCACGCAGAGATATTAGAGTACGTATAATCTCTGTCTCTGGGCATTTAAGTTTGCAAATACCAACTGTTCTACATGTTGCATGAATATTAAACAGGCCAAAAAGACACTATGAGAGTAAGTTTATTTTATTGTAATTCAAATTCAAACCAAGTAAATGTGATTGAAAAAGCTCATAATCAAAATGATTAAAGTCTCGAAATGTACGCAAATTAGGTTACCGACGCTGCAAATCAACATAAAAATCATGGAGGAGCAAATCATGATCTGAGAAATCAATATAACAAACACCAGACTCGCGAACAAAGGATACATACGACGCAATTATATTATCAAGAAAAGATATGAGACCTGCTACCTCAGTTATAATTTGCTCTAACTCAATAGTCTCAAGAGCTTCTGTTAGATAGCTGGCCGCTTCATCATCCCGTTTGAGCAAGTATATATTCAAATCACCCAAAACAGAGAACACCATCAGATAGAGGTACCTGGAAGTAAATTTTCTAATTCATAAACAAAATTGCGATAAGGCATTTCGGTCGGTTTATAAACAATACCAATAACAAACGCATGCTCACTTTAACCTATGCACAGCCACAATTGCTCGATACTTTCAGACGATGCAAGAACAGCATGATGCAAATCATCCGATATAAAATCCATCGAAAGCAGTCCATAAAAACTTTGCACGATGATACCAATTTAAATTAATTTGAAAATACTGTAGGAAAAGAAACACTACGGTTTATATCCTACCAGACATAGAAAGAATGTAGTATGTACAAATAAAGTGAGGAACGTGATCTTTTGATATGTGTCGCTACCGAAATCTTGCATAGCAATTTTATTTCTCTCATACAAGTATCTGCAAATGTTTAAAACGGAATAAATATCGCTCCTACAAATTAGATAGAAGTGATGAAATATTCTCCTGGAACAAGTACAAAAGATTATTTAATTATATTTATAAAATGTTAGTATTATATTAACAAAATAATGAACAATATAATCAAAATATATTACCTAGTGTGTGTATAAGTGCAATTTCTCTAATTCTTAACTTCTCTCTCTCTCTTGAATACTTTCTTCACTTCTTTTCTTTGGTCTTTTCCTTTTATTGTACTTCTTTTTCTTTGGTCTGTTCGTCGTTTGTAAACAACAACTTCTTTTGATGTGGTCTGCTTCTTTTCAATCCTGGTATTTTATTTAACTTTTTATCTGACTTTTTCATCGACCATCCCATTCCGTCGTTCATAAACAAACCCCATTTCTTTTTTTTTTCGCACGTCGTTACAGCAATTTGGAATTCTAGATTTTGAAATGTTTCAAGTGTATGTGTGTTATATATATTTACAACGCTTTTCTATTTCTTAAAGAATGCTTTCTATAAAATTTACATCTTTTATTGGTAATTTTACTAATGGAGTATTATTACCATACTACAAGAAGACATGAAATTAGCGGTGCAAGACGTTTTGGAAAATAAAATATCGGTTCGGGTCTCTGCAGAACGGCATAATGTGCCAAGAAGTACATTGCAGAGAAAATTCGTAGTATAGAAATTAAATCGCAGGTGTAGATGAAACCTCAGCGAGGTAGATTTAAACCTACTTTCGATAATCTGTATGAATACGAGCTCGTAAAGTATATGAAAGAATTGGATGCGCGACTAAGTAGTAGATAGGAACTAATTTCTCAAGCTTGCCTATTATCTTGCAGAAAGTTTAAAATTGCCACATAGATTTAATAGGGAGAAACGAACGGCAGGAAAAGATTTTTTCACAGAATTCATGAAAAGACACCCAGAGCTAAGTTACAGAAAACCGCAATCAACAAGTTTAATGCGCTCAGTAGGCTTTAACAAGCCTCAAGTGAAGAGATTTTTCAAACATCCTATGAAACTGAAAGACGAGCGTTGCTTCCGTCCGTCTAAAATCTTTAACGCTGACGAAACAGGGGTGACATGCGTCCACGAAAATGAATTGGTAATTTCAATAAAAGGAAAGCGCCAAGTTGGGAAAATAACTTCGGGAGAACGGTAGCAGTCCTGTTTTGTATGAATGTGACTGGACTCTTTATTCCACCGCTGTTTGTATTCACTCGAAAAAAAATGAGTGACCAATTGATGCACCATCTGAAAGTATTAGTTTCCCAACTCCCAGTGGACGGATAAATGGACCAGCTTTTCTGACGTGGTTGAAACGTTTTGTTTCATTTACGAAACCCACTACAGAAGAACCAGTTTTACTGATCATCGATGGGCATGCCAGTCATAAGGAGTTGGACGTTATCATGTATGCACGTGGAAAAAACGTTCATATGCTGAGTATTCTCCCTCATACGACCCATAAACT
This sequence comes from Chrysina gloriosa, assembly GCA_038088585.1. Classification (NCBI taxonomy): domain Eukaryota; kingdom Metazoa; phylum Arthropoda; class Insecta; order Coleoptera; family Scarabaeidae; genus Chrysina; species Chrysina gloriosa. The sequence continues at coordinate 69,673,164 of CM076087.1, forward strand.
GCAGCCCCTTGATAGATCATTCATGAAACCGTTTAAAGGTGCGTATCAAGTTGTTTGCAGTTTGTGGATGAGAGGTAATCCTGGTCTCAGAATAAATGACTACGACATTGCAAAAGTAGTATTGCCGATGCGTCTAGGAAAGTCTGTCGTTTGGCCATTGCTGAAAATGGTTTCAAATGGACAGGAATATATCCTCTGAATTCACAGATATTCACTGATTTAGACTTTATGGGAAGTGAGTTAACCAACAGCCCCTCAAAAGCAAGAGTTGCTGTTCAACAGTCTAGTCAAACTGGGACTGGGACATCGTCGATGCCTGACAATTCAGCTGCTGCAGTTCCTGTCTCAACGTCTACTGAAGCTTCTCCTGGAACATCCCAAATGCCTGACAATTCAGCTCCTACAATTACTGTATTACCAATTCCTGGGCCTTCATTGAAAATACATTCAAATACACCTATTTGAATGTATTTTTATTTTATATAGGTGTATATCAGTGTCGTCTCCAGTTGTTAGGCACTCAAACTTCGAAAACATTCTTAAAAAAGTGTTGCCTTTGCCATCATACAGTGAAAGAAGATTGAGAAGTTGCAAGAAGAGGGCAGGAAAAAGTGAGATTTTGACATCATCTCCCGTATGCATTAACCGAAAAGGAAAAGATAGGAAACGAAAGAGAAGAAGCTAAGACATATAGAAGATAATTAAAGTTTGAAAAACAGTAGTGCAAAAAAAAAAAAGAATAAACTCAAAATCCAGTGGCCCTAAGACTAAAAAAGAAACTGGAGCATCTCATCATGACACTCCACAATCCTCTATGTGTAAAAATGTAGATTGCCTTGTATGTGGTGAACATTTTCATGAGAATTGGTTCCAGTGTCATACATTTGAAAGGTGGGCACATAAACTTTGTGCAGATATTGAAGACACGCTGTATTATTATTGCGATTACTGCAAGTTCAATAGTATGTAGTCTAATTAAAAGTTAAAATACGTATTTACTCAATTTAAATTGAATTTATATAAAAATTAAACAATTCTGTTAACAAAAATAGGTTTTATTTATCTTCACTCGTTCTTTAATTGTGGTCCATGCTACCCGACGCCGAAAATTTTGTTAGATTACAGCTATAAATTTGAAATACCACACACATTGTAGTTAATTAATTTTAATTCCGTTTTCAGTGTGTGTGTGAAGATAATGTTTCACTACCTAGTATTACTTAATTTTAGATGATTCTGCCTATCATTGAATATTTTGCAAAAGTGGACCATACTGCCCGCCTCTCCCCTATAAAATTCGGGAACATGTGGGAGACAACTATTTTTGGATTAGCGCAGATGAGAAAATGGATATATTAGGCAGGAGCATTGATCATGTTATGATAGGTGTCTTGCATTGTGATTAGCCAACTAAGTCGTATTTGATAGCGGCCAAAATAATTGAACTTCTGAATGCAAATACGATAGCTGATGCCATTGATAGTAGCTTTGAAGATATATTCGAAGGTGCTGTGAACAAAAGCTTTCCTTTTTGTTAGTGATGCTGCCGCTTATATGATAAAAGTTGGTAAACTACTATTCGGCCCTGGCATTTGAGGCAGAGGTTTGATTGTTTTACGCTCCGTAACAAATCCCAGGTTTTCTGCGAAGTTACGAGTAAGTTAAACAAACAAACAGATCGGAAGTGCAAATAAGTGGGTAGTAGAGGTGAAAGGGGCAACGGATCACGAAAAGAAAAGGTACTTAAGAAAAGAACCAACAAAATTGTAAAGTAAATAAACATAGCCAATAAACTGCATACGAATAACACACACAGATAAGAGTCCGAGGCCCGACGGCTCGATCGGCCGACGGCTCTTTACGCACTGTGATAAGAAACAACTTAACTCGAAAACAGATCCGTATTCAGGTATACGAGTATAGACAGAGGAAATTAATTCAAAAAGGACGCAAAGTTACGACAGCGACACATCGGACGAAAACAAAAACAAGCGGGAAGAGAGTTTTGGAATTTTTAAGAGTATCAAAAAAACGCATAGATCACCGCAAGAAAAATGACAAAACGCAGAGATGGATGACCTAAAATTAATGATGAAGGAGTTACTTGCCGAGGTCAAGGGAATAAGGAAAGAACAACAGGAATTCAAAGAAGAACTAAACCAATTAAAAAAGAAAATGAAAAGCTGAGCGAAAGAGTAACGTTGCTGGAAAGCAGATTGGCAGTGAAGGGGAAAAGAAAGCCGAAAGATGCTACTTGAAATTTGGCGCATGGAACGTAAGGAGTCTATACGCGGAAGGAGCAGTGAAAACTCTTGAGGCGGAAGCAAATTTGCTAGCAATCCAAGAGACACATATAAAAGAAACGAAAATAACAGAATTGGAGGAATACATAATGTTCACAAGCGGAGGACAAACAAGAACATATGGGGTCGGGTTTTTGGTAAAGAAAGAATTCAAAGAAAAAGTCGTAAAATTCGAACCGATCTCCGACAAAATGTGTCGTTTGGAGTTGCAGGATGAAATCAACCTTTCAGTACTAAGCATACATGCTCCTACGCAGGAAAAGGCTGAAGAAACAAAGAATGAATTTTACTAAGAATTGGAGAAGGAACATAATAAAATAAACAAGCATATTATTAAAGTGATAATGGGTGATATGAATGCAAAAATAGGGAGAGAGCCGATATATAGGGATATAGTAGGAACAGAGAGCAAACACGAGGTAACAAATCACAATGGGAAAAGATTAATAGCGTTTGCAGAAGAAAATAAAATGAAGGTAATGAGTACCCACTTCAGAAGATAGGAAATACACAAAGGGAGTTGGATGGCAGCAAATGGTAAATACACAAACCAGATAGATCACGTTATCATAGAAAAAGCACACCATAAGATCATAAAGAGTGTAAGGTCATGTAGAGGAGCAGATGTGAATTCAGATCACTACTTGGTCAGAATGGGGGTAAAGGTGGGAAAGAAGAGAGGAAAGAAGATTTAAAAAACATAAGAATAAAACAGTTTGATATGGAGAAGCTACAGTTAAAAGACATTCAGCAAAAGTATATCAAGGAAATAGAACGAGGATGTCAAGAAGAAGGGCAGGAAATAAACGTAGGCGTGGAGGAAAAATGGAAGCATATGGAAAATGTAATTAAAACTGCCACGGAAAAAACCATACCAGTCAAGAAACGCCACGGAGTAGAGTCATGGTGGGACGAAGAGTGTAGAATAGAAACTGAAAAGAGAAATAGATTGAGCATAAAAGCGGTACAAACAGAAAGAGCAGAAGATAAGGAAGCGTACAAGAAACAGAGGGCATGTGTGAAAAGGATAAATAGACAAAAGAAGAGAGCTATTAATGAACAAAAGGTGACGAAAAAATTGAAGACCATTACAAGAGGAAAGAGATTAGAAACTTTTACAGGGAAGCAAGACGAGGCAAAAAAGATACAACCAAAACGTTTTCATAAGGGATAAGGAGGGAAAGCTAATCGGAAAAGAAGAGAAAATAAGGGAGAGGTGGAAAGACTACTTTAACGAATTATGGAAGGATGAATTGGAGGGGAGGATACCAGAGGTGAAGGGGGATAATAAGGAAGTAGCGGATGAAATGGAAGAAATACTAAGGCGCATGAAAAACAATAAGAGTCCAGGACAGAACGGGATAACAAGCGAAAATATTAAGTATGCCAGTGAACAACTAAAGCAGAAGATCCAAGACCTGATATTAGGTGTTTGGAGGAACGAGCAAATGCCAGAAGGATGGATGTGTTGAAGAGCGGAGACGGGGTGGATTGCAATAACTACAGGGGCATAGCCTTGCTGGATGTTGTATACAAAATATTAGCAACAATAATCAAAACCAAGTTGGAAGTAATTGCCGAACCGCAGATAGGAGAGTACCAAGCAGGTTTCAGAAAGGGTGGAGGGACAACGGATCAGTTATTCACGATGAAAGAGGTGTGGGTGACATGCTGTGAATATAACATACCAGCGGTGACTCTATTTGTGGATTTTAAGAAAGCATACGATTCAGTGAAAAGGAGCGAATTGATAGAGATAATGGATGATTTTGAAGTACCCGCAAAACTACAAAAAGTGATAATAATGACACTAAGGGAGACAAGCTACAATGTAAGAGCAAAAGGAGGAAATGCGGAAGACTCCACCGTAAAGACTGGCCTTCGGCAGAGAGATCCGCTATCGGCGTTACTTTTCAATATGGTACTGAAAAAGGTTATAAGAAAAAGTAAACTCAATAGAGTAGGGGACATATTGAGCAGGAGTCACCAAATAGTAGGATATGCAGATGACCTAGCTGTCATAGCCAGAGATCAAAAAGAACTCAAGGAAATAACAAAGAGATTGATAGAGGAGACCTGGCAGCTAGGATTACAAATAAATGAAAAGAAGAGTAAGGTCATGAAAGTGGGAAGAGCTAGAAAAGAGAATACAGAGGTCAAAGTATGTACGCAGTTAGGAGAAATGGTTTTCGAGGAGGTAGACCAGTTCGTGTATTTAGGGGCACGTATAACAAACAGATGTGAAGAAGAAAAAGAAATCAAGGCGAGATTGAGTAAGGCCAATAGAATAGCTGGAAGTATGAATTACTTAGAGCAAAACAGTTGTCGAGAAACACAAAATTCAGACTATATGAATCTGTTGTGAGACCGACGACATTATACGAATGCGAGACATGGATTTGGAACCAAACTACGACGGAAATAGTGAGGCGATGGGAAAGGAAAGTACTCCGCAGGATATTGGGAGGGAAAAAGACCGAGGAAGGCTATGTGAGAAGAATCAACAAAGAAGTATATGAAACCTTTGGAAACCCACAGATGGAGGCGATTATTAAAGCAAGAAGGTTACAGTGGTTGGGGCATATGGAGAGAATGGACGACAACAGAACGGTTAAGAGGATAGCATGGAAAACGCCAGGATACAAGAAGAAGAAAGACAGACCAAGAAGAAGATGGCGAGAAACAGTATTAGAAGACTTAAAGGACAAGGAAATAACAAACTGGAAGAGGAAGACAATGGACAGGAAAAACTGGAAACGGATAACAAAGCTCTGGGCCTAAAGGCCCACCAGAAAAAGGTTATATATATATATATATAAACTACTATAAAGTTGATTTGAAAATATACTTCATGCACCACCCATGCTTTACATAGAATTGCAGAACTCGTGAAAGAGCAATTTCCAAACGTAACTACATGAATTAATTAGCAGCACTAAGAAAATCTTTTTGAAATCGCTAGCAAGAGTTACTATCTACAAAGTTTAGTTTCTTTATATTATATCATATCTAACAGCAGATAATTTTAATTATATCTTAATAATCAGTAAATAAATCGTATTTAACATGACATATGTAATGCTTTGTAAATGTAACCTATTTAAAAATATGAATATAAAGAGCGAAAATTAGATCAAAACATATTTAACTTTATTCCTTAATATTTTATTCACCCCTTCTTACCATTTCTAAATTTTTATCATCTAATAGACGCCACTGAAAAATTGGAATTTTGTTTGCGTTCGATTTACGTTGAAGGTTAAATAAACGATCATGCAAGTAATACTGGCTGACACGTGTACCCCCACCACCAAAGCATACGCATGCTAAAGCTGTACGATTGTAGCTCGGCGATGCGTGAGTGATAGGGATCGGCGTCGGTCCGGTCTATACTGATCAGCATGCAAGACAACTATGATAACATGATCCATGCTCCTGCCTAATATATCCATGGTCTTATGTTCCCAAATTTTATTCTTTGCTTTGGCATATATTTTTGGAAGATAATTTTTACGTAAAGTTTATTCATCTGGAATATGTTTCCCAGTATGTTTTACAAGAAATTGTCTATAAATGGGATTATCAAGCTTTTGAAATGAAATATTCGTAACCACATGTGCTTCGTAAAGATCGCTAAAAAATCATCAGCTGATATACATGGATTCTGGTGAATTCTAATTTTCAAATGATCTACCAATTTTCTTTTTTACACATTTCAAAGTAACCGAACATGGACTGCAGTAAATCTCCGTATTATTAACAATTTTGAAGCAGTCATGATTCTTAATAATAATAATAATAATAATAATAATAATAATAATAATAATAGTAATAATAATCTTTATTTCACAACAGGCTTTAAAGCCCAAAACAGGGTTAAGAAAAATACATTTGTGTGTATACAATACATACCTAATAAAAAAATAAGCATTCAATATTAATAAAATATGTGTATATATATATAAAAAAGAAAAACCAAAAATACATATCGCTCTCAGTTGAAGATCATGCTGTCCCCACAAACACGTCTCCCAGTCCATTAGCTACACGAGAAAGCGTGTACGCAGGTGCCCTTCTCATTATATTTGTTCTTGCAAATGGAACCAAAAACGTACCATTATATCGAGAGTTAATACGGGGTACTAGAAATAACATCGAGTTGAGGATGTGCGGGCAGTCAATATTGTTATTTAGTAGTTTATGAATAAATCTTTCACAGATAGCATCTCTTCTAATATTAAGTGACAGCAGACCATGACGCAGTAAAAGATCATTCTGCGGTAAGCCTCTCTCGGGATAAAAACCATCCATTTTGAAGGACAGAAACCTCAAAAATCTACGGTAGATGTGCTCCAATGCCAAGCAATCACATGCATAAAGAGGGTACCAGATGAGTACAGCGTATTCAAGCTTACTTAAAACATAGGCGGAGTATAACGATTTCAAAAGCTTCACATCCCTGAAATACCTTGAAACTCGCATAATGAAACCCAACGACCTACATGCAGCTGTACATATATTTGAAATGTGGGATTTAAAGGTAAAGGAAGAATCAAAAGTGACTCCAAGATCCTTGCACTCGGTTTTCCTAGTCAAAATCTGGCCGTTAATGTAATAAGAATTGTGTGTGGCTGACGAGCGTGTGAACGTAACTACACAACATTTATCAACATTTAGCTTGAGTCCTGAACGGTCACACCATGCAACTATTAGATTTAGATTCTTCTGAAGTTTCGCAATAGCAACATTGTCGGTAATCTCAGAGAAAATCTTGATATCGTCCGCATATCCAAGGACACGGCAGTCAAGCTGGAGAAGTAAATCGTTAATAAAAAGTATGAACAACAAAGGGCCCAAATTGGAACCCTGTGGGACGCCAGAAGTGAGCGTGAAATCATTGGAACAAAATCCATTGTAGCACACATACGTAACATATTCTCTCGCAGAGGTAGGATCTAATGAGGGCTACAGCAGAAGGCACAAAGTCAAAGGAACTCAGTTTAGACAAAAGTATCACATGATCAATACGGTCGAAAGCCTTCGAAAGATCTATGTATATCACATCCACCCGTCTACGTCTGTCAACAACTTCAGTCACATATTGAGATAGTACAGCCAAATTAGTGACTGTAGACCTGCCAGAAAGGAACCCATGCTGATTGACCGATATAAAGGGGTGTATGCTAGTGTATATGTTGGAATATAGGACCCGTTCGAATCGAGTTTAGAAAAGTTAGATATTATAGAGATAGGTCTGTAATTAGATAGTAGCGTACGCTCACCCTTTTTGTGCACTGGCACAATCCTAGCTCTTTTCCAGCGCTCGGGAAATACACATAAGGAAATCGATAAGTTGAAAATCACCTTGAGGGGGTACGCAAAAACATATCTGCAGTCCCGAACCAGAAAACTGGGAACCTGATCATCACCAGCTGTGTGTTTATTAGGGAAGGCAGCCATAATTTTAATTAGTTCATCTTCAGTTGCATGCCTAAACGAGTAAGGTAGAGGATTGTAAGTTGATGAAGTATATGCAGATGACTTGGCCGCAGTATGTGCTGAAGAGAAGGACTCAGCAAAGGCATTTACAATGTCAAGTGGATCACGGAGGTTATTGCCATCATTGTCGTGAAGATTACCCGGTATCCTAGTAGAACGAGTTTTAGCACGGAGAAAGTTCCACAGACTGGATGGATATGTTTCCACAGTGTTCTCGATTTCAGAAAGGTAGGACATATAATTCTCTCGTATTTGTCTCTTAACTAAACATCGCACACGTTTAAATTCATTGTAGGATACCAGACACCCTGTGCGAACCCATCTAGAGTGATGAATAGTTTTTGATTTTAAGGTTCCGTATAACTCCAGGTGAGAACCAAGGGGGATAGGTAGTATGTGATATGCTGTTATTAGGAATAAAGACATACAAAGCTTTGTAAAACGCATCCAATGCAGTATCAACATCCGTTAAACGAGTTAAGAATGACCAATCCTGGTCTAATAGTTGCCTGTATAAAGACAGGTAATCAGCTTTATGAAAGTTGTAACGCAAGTTATTGGCTAATAGAAATCGTTGCTCATCAACACCGATCGAACAGCGAAACGCAATTTCAAGACTGGGATGGTAGGGATCATCCGGAACAAAAGAATTATCCGATTGTTGAACTTGAAAGTTGAGGTCCGAGTTAGAGAAAATCAAATCCAGCATTTTACCACGACTGTTGGTAAAATTGTTATATTGTGAAGCATCCACAATATTCAGAACGTTCACAAAGGCCCTCGTCCTACCGCAATGTTGAGATGCAGGAAGAACCAAATTAGGCAGATTGAAGTCGCCAATCAATATGAAAGTATTATTAATTATAAGAGTCTCTAAAACAGAGGTAAAAATATCTATGTCATCAACAGATGTATCCGGTGGAATGTACACGAGAGCAATGTACAATGATGGGTCGGCGAAAAAGCATTTGCAGAGTACCAGATCAATAATAGGCACAAGAGCACTAAGATGGCTAGAGATCCAAGTAGTAGTAGTGATTTCTTGACGAGGATATTTGTGAGGGGCCATAATAATTAGGGGAAAATGACAATGAAGAATAATATATATTGATATCTTCAACAAATAAAATAAAAACAATTCTCTTAATATGAAAGAAAGAAAGAGATCTAGCGACGTCTACTCGAAAAGAAAATAAAATAAAAGAAGAACCAAACCTTGCTAATCCCAAACCACATAGATTAATTATATTTACTAAAAGTTGTATTAACAAAGGATCTGGAAGCTGTAAAAATGATAACCCGAAAATCAAAGCACAATTACTCTATCTTATTACTAAGAACGCACTGTTCGTCGACGGAATAATCGCAACTGCAGGTATTCAGATTCAACACAACTCTGTGCGTGAGTTTTGGTTTGTGCACTTATCGAAGTGTTTTTAAAAAGAAAATTTAAGGTTTGGCAATTTATTAAAAGACGTACATTTTCATTGCACTTAAGCCTAGTAACAAAAAGCATTGTTCTTACTCTAACTATCCTATTTACGTATTGAAATTGCAAGCTAAGCGTTGATAACTTTATCTTCTCTATTCCTATGTTTCCGGGAACGTAACTCCTCCCTGCTTAGAGTGAAAATCCACGATGATCCGAGAGATTTTCAGCGGGTTGTTGAATTCCATAAATATTCTTATATTTTGCGATACATAATTTATATAGGATCGAAGTGATCATTAAAATTAGTCAAATATATACATAACATTATTGTCCAGAAGCTTATTTTGAAATTTAAAGGTTCTACATCATTTATGTTCTCTACATTTATCTTTTGCATCTCTAAGGTATTTCTTAGCTTATGCATTTCATCCAAATTTACATTTTCTATTTTAAGAGGTTCAATATTTTCTGATACATTGTTTAATCGAATATTTTTAAAATATAATTTTGGTATTAACATATTTTGTATGTTACTTTTATGTTTCTTAAAGTTTTTTATTTGTACATTACTGATCTGAAGAATACAGTTATCGTAAATTTCTATTAAGAAAGTACCTTTAATTGGTATTTCATTAATTTCTTTTCCACAGGTTTGCTTGACATTAGTCTGATTTTGCGTTATCAAAATCCATTGGTTCCTTTCTAGTTTTTGAATTTTTATATCTTCTATTATAACAGGAACCTTGTTACACATTGATAAGTTTTCGAAATATTTTAACATTTGCATTTCGTATGGAATTGAATGACGAATTTTTAATGGATTAAGTTCATGGCAAATGTATTCATCCGGAGTGATATCTTGACATTTTGTATCGAAAAACATATAATTATCACTATTTAGAATTAAATATCGGGATTGTGGTATTATAATATTAAAAGATTGATTTTGATATACAGGAAGTGAATACAAATGATAATAGTTGTAAGTCTTACTTTCGACAATGGAAATATCTAGTATGAATATTATTTGATTCCTTTTGCTATATGCTTTTACTTCAATGGTTTTTTCGAACATTAATATATTTTCAATCTTTGGTTCAAAAGGTAACTTATTTCGAGGTAAATAAGTTTCAATTCCTTTAATTTCGTTTAATAATTCATTGGGTTCAATCATTGAATTATGAAATGTATTTTATTTGGAAAACGTTATAGCTACTTCTATTTTCTCTAGGGTTGTATGTATGATTTCAAAAGAACTTGTGAGATTATCATGAAAATTATAGTGAAGGTTCTGGCAGTTAAATTTTCAATTTTTACCGTTTGCAAGGTTTTTTCTATTTGCACAACTTTTTCGTTTAAATTGAGTTGATTATGGAAAAGGGTTTTTGTTTGATTATCAAATATTTCAATTGATTTTTCTAATAATGTGATTTGTTCTTTAACTAGCGTTTTTAATTTAACTTGATTATCCGATAGTTTCCTTATTGCGTTATCATATTTTAGGGCATCTAGATTTCCGGTTATAGATTTGATTATTGATCCTAAGCCGTCGATTAAACCTCTTTTCGTTCTTGCTTTTATTAAAGGATTTAATTGTTTACATTGCGTTTCGATTTTTCTTTCTAAAATGGTTACTAAATTATATGAATTATAGAAATTATCTTTATAAATCTTAAATTCTAAAATAACATTATTAATATCATATATTTGAATAAACGACCAAGAGTCGATTTTTTTTGTGCGTTGCCAATTTTAATAGGAAGAAGTCCTGGATTGTAGTAGAGAGAGATGGCCGGTTCTGGCACAGCCGCCCAGCCGCTCAACCGCTCAGTCACAACCCCGAGCGTGTATACTGGAAGGTAGTCACAACCCCGAGCGCGCGTGTGTGGCAATGGGGGCACAACCCCGGTTGGAGGGTTAAAAATGGGCAACAACCCCTCCCCGGAAAATTCAAAACTCCCGCCCCTCTGGTCGGTAAGGTAGATAACTGGACAGTGCCGGTAATACAGGTGACTGTATGTAGTGCCGCTTTTTACCGGTAGGTGTCGCTGTTTGGTAGGACGCCTGTAATGCCAGTAGTACAGGGGCTGTATGTAGTATCGCTTTCGACCGGTAGGTGTCGTTGTTCGGTAGGGTGGCCTACGTAGTATGTAGTGCCGCTTTTGACCGGGAGGTGCCGCTGTTCGGTAGATGCCGGTAATATAGGTGGCTGTATGTAGTAACGCTTTCGACCGGAAGGTGTCGCTGCTGCTCGGAGTACAGGGAGCTGTAGGTGGTAACAGGCCTAATTAGGAAATTAGGCATTTCACCAGAAGATGGAGGATCAGGAGACGTTAGCCAGAAAGTAAGATTACGTAATACAATGACGTCACAAACACGTTTCGACGGGAATTTGGCAGGCTAATGAAAAGTGATCCTAACAATTGGCGACTAAAACATATACATATCACCATCGAAGTACTGACCGCGCTCGGCGCTGTTTGACTTTGGTGAAAGAAGGAGAACGGTTATTGTCAACGTGTTATAACTGTTGCATTTTTAAATAGACAGACGGTACACCATCCATGTACTGACCGCGCTCGACCTGTTTGACGTCGGTGAAAGAACGAGAACGTTGCCAACGTGCTATAACTGTTGCATTTTTAAATACACATACGGTACACCATCCAAGTACTGACCCGCGCCCTACTGTTTGACTTCAGTGAAAGAATGAGAACGTTGCCAACGTGCTATGACCATCGCATCTTTAAATAGACAGACGGTACACCATCCAAGTACTGACCCGCGCCTTACTGTTTGACTTCAGTGAAAGAATGAGAACGTTGCCAACGTGCTATGACCATCGCATCTTTAAATAGACAGACGGTACACCATCCAAGTACTGATCGCGCGTGTCGCTGTTTGACTTAGGTGATCGCATGAGGGTCGCTATTGCCAACATGGTGGTTGTTGCGGATATGTTCCTATATATTACGTAATATTACGCAATACTATTACATCACAAACAGGTTTAGATGATAATTTTAGATGCAAGGAATATGTTAGAACTTCGCTCTTAGTCAGAAGATGTTGATAAAACATATAATTATGTATAGATCCCTAATAAGATATTACGTAATACCATCATGGCATAAACAGGGTGAATGTTAGATGGGAAGAGCGTTCTCATTCATGATATCATACAAAATGCAGCGTTCTGATTGGTCGCACCCTATACAATGCCACGCTCTGATTGGTTACCAACTCGAAAAATTTCCCGATATGTATAGGAAGGTAGTTCACCCAACAACGTCCTTAACATTGATCAAGGTGTTTAACGTCAGACAGTAAGTAATAAAGTCACTGGATATGCGCAAGTTAGCCCTGGTGAACATTACATACTATTGATCTGTCATTAGTAAGGTCAAGAACCGGTTTATATGTTTAAATGTAAACTACACCAAACTGAGGAATCGGGAGATGACCCGAATTTCATACGATTGATCGACCACCAATCGCAGTACGATACATCGTTAGACATCACAAACAGGTTTCAACGTTATATTTTAATATGAACAGGATGAATGTTATGCTATGTATAGGAAGGTAGTTCCCCAACAACTTCCTTAACACTGATCAGGATGTTTAACGTCAGACAGTAAGTGATGACGTCACTGCGCATGCACAAGTTGGTTCTGCTGAACACTGTATACTTTCGATCGCTCATCAGTAACGTGAAGAATCGGTTTATATGTTTGAGCGTAAAATACACCAAACTGAGGAATAGGGAGATGACCCGAGCTTCATACGATTGACCGATCGCTAATCGCAGTACGCTACATCATTAGACATCACAAATAGGTTTAGATATTATACTGTAATACGATATTATAAGGAAATGGAACGTAAGTCAATTAGTTAGTAAATTATTAAAACGTATCACATAGGCTTATGTTTAACTGGAACACTTATACCAATAGTAATCGATTGTAAATCAACAAAGTCAAACATATCAGGCTCGGTCAGGTCGTAGACTGATAGAAATCAGTATCTTTCAGTAAGATATGTGGATTTTCTATAACCATCCTATACAGTCGGCATCTAATAAAATTACGTAATACAAGGCTCCTTTGTCTATTGATACGAGCATATAACGTCACAAAGAGGATTCAACGACAGTTCTGTGTTAAATGTGTAAGTTAATATAAAATCAAATTTAATGAAACTCAGTCCATTATTTATTAATATACTAAGATACATGTAGAAAAACACTTACAAAGTTTAATTGATCGCATCATATGAAATATCGCATTCTGATTGAATATCGATAAATCATATAAAAGCTAGTTCATTTACCGACAGCTTTCTAACAGCTAGGTCGTGAACTTCAACATCTTTACCTCCAGTATATAGTTTTAGTGTTTATAGTTAGGCGTTGATTTCCTACTGGTTTAGCGTTTCATTATCACTTAGTATTCGTCGTGATTGGACAGGCATATTTTAGGTAAGTTATTTAAATTTCACCGCATACTTTCCCTAATAGACTGCAATATTATAGTTTAAGATGGAGTGTGAGATATGCCACAAAACATTTGCAAGAAAAGATGGATTGAACAGACATCCCTGCCTAAATAATAAATCTTACACATGCACCATATGTGAGGAAATCTTTACGAGATCGGATAGTCTGTCTCGACATAAGAAAACGCATAATATTGATTCCATAACCAAGAAACGAGATGTTTCAGAAGAGAAACAGCCACCAAGTAAAACGAACCATCCGGCGAATAGCATGTGGGAACAGGATTTTCGATGTCGCCACCAAACCTTACCGACGGCTACATTACACAATGAACACCTTTGTTTCCATGCGCATCTGAACAGCAATTCTCTTAAACTTGAAGAGGATATGTTCATCATAAAAATCACCCGGAACAATAATGTAAAAATAATGATAAAGCAGGCACCTCATGATGTAATACAACCTACAACATGAAAATTTGCATAAATATAGGATATTCCAACAGTATTATCCGACGTGAAGGTAATATCGATGGACCGACGCTTTCCAAGAAACAGTGCAGCGAGTGAAATATAATAACGAAGTAAAATAATTTTATACATATTATACTGAATAAAAGATATCATCATACACTTTACGAATTTTATTTAAAGGGTGGACTGATTCGATCTCATTTTCTTGGTAAAACTCCTTCGAGGGAGTATACGTTCTCATATTTGAATTTCTGCTATTTCTGTTTATAGGAACACCCCAGAATCGGTTTCTCGTTTACATCTTCAATTAAATACGTGTTGGGATTACCCACCTTACTTAAACACGTAAGAATACGGGATTTAACCTGAATGGATCGATGTTTCATATGATTGTATTCATCGATTATTTTAGACAAAATATCCATCTACCTATACAAATTTCTCAAACGAAATAAATGTACAATGTGAAGCTACCAGCATTATTCGACAGTTCTAACCTCGCAAGGAACCGAGTTGCTGGTGAAATTATACGGTACTGAACACATCAAATACATACAAAAGTCTCATTCTAACATGATAACGGAAGTATATTGTTCGATGTCGATATGATGGACATACCAAAGGTGAATGTAATGGGAGGTTTAACGTGATGTCTACGATGGAAGACGAAGAAAAAACAAGATGATACCGGAAAATATAAAATTTGCAAGCCATGAAAGAAAATAGTCATATATCGATCTAACCAGTTAAATAAAGAACAGGCTGTGCATCTAATGATACATTACAATCTTTCTTTACCTTGCACTTGAACTCACGTAAATATAGGATGATACGTTACCAGTACTATTCGACAATCTTAAACTTGCAAGGGGTCGAATTCCTGACGCGCGAAGTTGTATAAATCGTGTATTTGACAAGGGCGAAACAGGACATACATATCAATCCGCTATTAGTGGAAGAGGGATAAAACATCACTATGTTCTGATAACGGAAACTATCTCATCCGATGTTGACATAGATATATCGAAGGCGAATATAAATATTCCAAATGATGAATAAGCGTGTATCCCATCGTGAATTACTGCAGTCTTTCGTCCAGCATGAAAAAATATATATGGGCGACCAATTATCCGCACTGACACGCCTAATCTTGGAAGGAGTTAACTTTATGGTGAAATTAAAAGGTATTGGTCACATCGACACCCAAAACAACCTATCAATATGTAAATGTATATGGACTTGACTTCATCATAAAGACGAAAATGTAGGAAGTTGTATCGACCATGTATTTAACAAGGGGGAAAACGGATACACATATCGATCTATTATTAATGGAAGAGGATCAATACATCATTATGTTCTGATATCAGGTTGTTTCGATCGGTATCAACATCATAAACATATCAAAGGTGAATGTAATAGAATGTTAACCGTATTGACGATAACCGAGACGAAGAAGAAAGCAAGGTTGTTGGGGTGATATAAAATTTGTAAATCGCGAGCGAAAAACGATGTTACGTATTATGGTCCACATCGACTTTGCGTGTAAACCAATAGAATCATACTAGTCCGAGTCGCAAACAGCAAATACAAGTGGAATGCGTATTATGCATAAGCATAACAACGTACACTGGACCGACTGAATCAACGTTTTCGTGCAACGATTGACGGAAATACATCAAACAACTATAAAACCGTCACATGGAATTTCAAACACATGAACCACCTCTCCGCCAGCGGGCGCAGAGCATAACACTGAAGTCGAAAATGACATATATGCGAAAAGGCATTAAACGAACATACAGTAACAGAGCATTTCCATTTAACTTAACCATTCTGGGGTGTAGCGCATTCCAGTTGTAACCTCAACTGCAAAATACCTACACTCATTCCGATTTTCTTCTATAATTTAACTGATATGACAGTCATCTTCAAATACGCTAGCTGGACGACGATAGCTAAAATATCGACGATATCCCACTTAATAAAGAAAAATACATCAGCTTCATCAAGAAGTTTAAATCGAATCAGTATGTCGATAAGGTAGATGTATTTCGAAAATAAATATTAAAATGCGATTTATGGAATCGTTCAGATTTATGGGCGGTATCTATTGAGAAACAGGATGAAATTCTTTCTCAAAATCAATGTCAATATGTGCAGACGTACGACTAACAGTTGAAGTTCATAACAAAGAAACGTACATCCCCGTACTAATATCAACAAGTACGAAAATTAAATGAATCGACTCTACTGCCCAAGAACAGCTTTCCACGACACATTGACAGATAAAGGCGTTAGCGATCAAGACTACGAATACACTATAGTAGTCTAGAACACGATCACTCGTTCCACCTTACTGTAATATTGGAATATTATCTAAAAACCGATCTCCCGCTGTCCGCAGACGTATTTCGAAATTTTAGAGAAGTATATCACGATTCACAAACGATTTGAACCCAACCCACTACAACAACAACTGGTAGTTTCACCAATATGAATATTCAATGTGTTTTATCTCAAGTTAGTTTTCACCATGCAAGAGTCAAAAATGAATACCTAACCGTTAATGATAGCAGTGACCCATCAACCTACCTAGTAGTCTGAGGTGCTAATAATTTATGTGGGTAAATTATGTCTCAATCTCTGTCCTACAACAAATTCGAGTGGATGAACCCCGATGAAGTTGATCACCTCGACGTTAGTAGTATAGCGGACAACGATGAAACGCTATTGAAAGATGTCCGAAACGACCATCAGCTCCTTCTCGAAAACATAATTCATACAAAATCTGTAACAAACAGCATTGCATTATACATCATCGCAACCTTAAGCAGGCCATATTCAACGGTCTAGAACTCCCACTCACCCATCGAGTACTACGATTCAACCAGTTCACATGTTCTGAAATATTACATCTATTAGAACACCTTCCTGAGGAACCAGTCCGAGGATGACTTCTAGATGAATTTTTTAAATTAATGAACAACCTGTTTACAGAAAAATGAAGGAGAACATCGATAAACAAGTATATGTTTAACTGCTAAGGTATTGAAAGGATTTGAGGTGAAGACGAGACGCTGGACCTCTGATTACAAAACAGAAGTTTAAAAACATCAATATATTTAGCGATAATTTTACAGTAATTCAAATGAAGATACTTAAAGTCGTCTACAATCCGCATATATCGGTTTCATCGTCTCGAAACTGCTGATGTATGACTTTCACTACAACTACCTGAAACGGTTGTACTAGAATAAAATACTATTATTATGAATACCTACAGATAGCTTCATACCATACATTGAAACTGAGAACGTGTATGCCGATATTAATCGAAATTCGCATACATTTAATACAACTGATTATGAATACGATATAATTCATACGAAATAAACCGTGCAGGGAATGTTTACATCGAAGAATTTGTCGATTTTCGATCAAAGATGGTCGGACTTCGCGATAACTGACAAATAAAACGTGTGAGCGATCTCGACCAACGACAATTTCCTGTATAAAACAGCATCTATTCAGGACGGCTCTGCACGATATCTATCTAATATGGAAAGCAGGAAATTGCTCACATGCTTGAACGATAGGAGGTGCATCCATACTAATAGGCTAATGATATACATACACACGCCTAGGTAACAAAGGTCAAGACTGAAAATAGAGGTTTAAGGTAAAAATGTAATATCCAGAAGCAAATGAGTCCCGTTCTCCACGAATTTCTTCACAACCAGATTTATCATCATCGCTTAAACAACACGGACAACGGCCATCTACAGTGATATCTTCTGCAAAGATTTTAAGACATCTGTATTTTTATGAAAATATTAATGCTTGTATGTTATTATTGTATGTGAACGCCAGTTTATCTGACGGTCAATATATTTTTAATAAAATGCAGATCTTCGAGCAGCTTTTTAACCGACTCGAACGAGTGCTAGCAGCAGCTATGCGAAACATTAGTAACATGTACTACTTAGCTGATTAACCAAAGAATATCTCACTGAACACGACTTGATATGCGCTGTTAAAATAGATGACGATGAGCGTAAGACGGTATAGAGCTGTGACGTCAGCACTATCCAACGTCAAACGTCAAGACGTTTGAGCGGCATACTTACCAATAGCCGGGGAGGGGTCACTCTTTCAGATGACGGAATGTTGAATTTCCGGCTTGAATTTTGAATTATGATATTGAATCGAATTTTATTCAAGGAGGTTGACGCGACTCGAATTTTCGAGGTTAGTTGAACCGAATTTAAAATTGCAAGAGGGGTTGTATACTTCCAGACACGCAGGCATACCTGTTGTCTACCTTTCGGAGTCGATAAGGTGGACAACACGCATGCCTGCGTGTCTGGAAGGTATACAACCCCTCTTGCAATTTTAAATTCGGTTCAACAACCTCGAAAATTCAAAAAGTCGCGTCAACCTCCCTTGAAATTTAAAATTCGATTCAACATGCCTGGAAATTCAAAATTCGCGCCAACCTCCCCGGAAATTCAACATTCCCGTCATCTGAAAGAGTGACCCCTTTACCCCTCCCCGACTGCATATTGGCAAGTATGCCACTCAAAAACGTCTTGACGTTTGACGTTGGATAGTAAGTGCTGACGTCACAGCTCCTATACCGTCTTATTTGCTCATCGTCATCTATTTTAACGCTTATATCCAAGTCAGTGTTCAGTAGGGATATTCTTTGGTTAATCAGCTTCTAGAAGTAGTACATGTTACTAATGTTTCGCATGACAAACACGCTGCTGTCAGTGGCTCGTTCGAGTCGGTTAAAAACACTCAGAGATTGCATTTTATTAAAAATATATTGACCGTCAGATAAACTGGCGTTCACATACAATAATAACATACAAACATTAATATTTTCATAAAAATACAGATGTCTTAAAATCTCACCTTGCTTCAGTACGAGAGATATCCTATGTAGCTGTAGATATTTACGTTGTCCGTGTTGTTTAAGCTGATGATGATAAATCTGGTTGTGAAGAAATTCGTGGAACAACAGGTTTCGGTTTGCTTCTGGATGGTAATTACATTTTTTACCTTAAACCTCTATTTTTCAGTCTTGATTGCCTTGTTGTACCCTAGGCGTGTGTATGTATATCATTAGCCTATTAGTATGGATGCACCTCCTATCGTTCAAGCATGGTAGTGCCAATTTCCTGCTTTCCATATTAGATAGATATCGTGCAGAGCCGTCCTGAATAGATGCTGTTTTATACAGGAAATTGTCGTTGGTCGGATCCTTTCACACGTTTTATTTGTCAGTTATCTACTTGAAGTCCGACCATCTTTGATCGAAAATCGACAAATTCTTCGATGTAAACATTCCCTGCACGAGTTTATTTCGTATGAATTATATCGTATTCATAATCAGTTGTATTAAATGTATGCGAATTTCGATTAATATCGGCATACACGTTCTCAGTTTCAATGTATAGTATGAAGCTATCTGTAGGTATTCATATAGCATAATAGTATTTTATTCTAGTACAACCGTTTCAGGTAGTTGTAGTGAAAGTCATACATCAGCAGTTTCGACAATTTCAAGACGATGAAACCGATATATGCGGATTTATTGTAGACGACTTTAAGTATCTTCATTTGAATTACTGTAAAATTATCGCTAAATATATTGATGTTTTTAAACTTCTGTTTTGTAATCAGAGGTCCAGCGTCTCGTCTTCACCTCAAATCCTTTCAATACCTTAGCAGTTAAACATATACTTGTTTATCGATGTTCTCCTTCATTTTTCTGTAAACGGAATTGTTCATTAATTTAAAAATTCATCTAGAAGTCATCCTCGGACTGGTTCCTCAGGAAGGTGTTCTAATGAATGTAATATTTCAGACATGTGAACTGGTTGAATCGTAGTACTCGATGGGTGAGTGGGAGTTCTAGACCGTTGAATATGGCCTGCTTAAGGTTGCGATGATGTATAATGCAATGCTGTTTGTTACAGATTTTGTATGAATTATGTTTTCGAGAAGGAGCTGATGGTCGTTTCGGACATCTTTCAATAGCGTTTCATCGTTGTCCGCTATACTACTAACGTCGAGGTGATCAACTTCATCGGGGTTCATCCACTCGAATTTGTTGTAGGACAGAGATTGAGACATAATTTACCCACATAAATTATTAGCACCTCAGACTACTAGGTAGGTTGATGGGTCACTGCTATCATTAACGGTTAGGTATTCATTTTTGACTCTTGCATGGTGAAAACTAACTTGAGATAAAACACATTGAATATTCATATTGGTGAAACTACCAGTTGTTGTTGTAGTGGGTTGGGTTCAAATCGTTTGTGAATCGTGATATACTTCTCTAAAATTTCGAAATACGTCTGCGGACAGCGGGAGATCGGTTTTTAGATAATATTCCAATATTACAGTAAGGTGGAACGAGTGATCGTGTTCTAGACTACTATAGTGTATTCGTAGTCTTGATCGCTAACGCCTTTATCTGTCAATGTGTCGTGGAAGCTGTTCTTGGGCAGTAGAGTCGATTCATTTAATTTTCGTACTTGTTGATATTAGTACGGGGATGTACGTTTCTTTGTTATGAACTTCAACTGTTAGTCGTACGTCTGCACATATTGACATTGATTTTGAGAAAAATTTCATCCTGTTTCTCAATAGATACCGCCCATAAATCTGAACGATTCCATAAATCGCATTTTAATATTTATTTTTCGAAATACATCTACCTTATCGACATACTGATTCGATTTAAACTTCTTGATGAAGCTGATGTATTTTTCTTTATTAAGTGGGATATCGTCGATATTTTAGCTATCGTCGTCCAGCTAGCGTATTTGAAGATGACTGTCATATCCAGTTAAATTATAGAAGAAAATCGGAATGAGTGTAGGTATTTTGCAGTTGAGGTTACAACTGGAATGCGCTACACCCCAGAATGGTTAAGTTAAATGGAAATGCTCTGTTACTGTATGTTCGTTTAATGCCTTTTCGCATATATGTCATTTTTCGACTTCAGTGTTATGCTCTGCCCGCTGGCGGAGAGGTGGTTCATGTGTTTGGGGAATTCCATGTGACGGTTTTATAGTTGTTTGATGTATTTCCGTCAATCGTTGCACGAAAACGTTGATTCAGTCCGGTCCAGTGTACGTTGTTATGCTTATGCATAATACGCATTCCACTTGTATTTGCTGTTTGCGACTCGGACTAGTATGATTCTATTGGTTTACACGCAAAGTCGATGTGGACCATAATACGTAACATCGTTTTTCGCTCGCGATTTACAAATTTTATATCACCCCAACAACCTTGCTTTCTTCTTCGTCTCGGTTATCGTCAATACGGTTAACATTCTATTACATTCACCTTTGATATGTTTATGATGTTGATACCGATCGAAACAACCTGATATCAGAACATAATGATGTATTGATCCTCTTCCATTAATAATAGATCGATATGTGTATCCGTTTTCCCCCTTGTTAAATACATGGTCGATACAACTTCCTACATTTTCGTCTTTATGATGAAGTCAAGTCCATATACATTTACATATTGATAGGTTGTTTTGGGTGTCGATGTGACCAATACCTTTTAATTTCACCATAAAGTTAACTCCTTCCAAGATTAGGCGTGTCAGTGCGGATAATTGGTCGCCCATATATATTTTTTCATGCTGGACGAAAGACTGCAGTAATTCACGATGGGATACACGCTTATTCATCATTTGGAATATTTATATTCGCCTTCGATATATCTATGTCAACATCGGATGAGATAGTTTCGTTATCAGAACATAGTGATGTTTTATCCCTCTTCCACTAATAGCGGATTGATATGTATGTCCTGTTTCGCCCTTGTCAAATACACGATTTATACAACTTCGCGCGTCAGGAATTCGACCCCTTGCAAGTTTAAGATTGTCGAATAGTACTGGTAACGTATCATCCTATATTTACGTGAGTTCAAGTGCAAGGTAAAGAAAGATTGTAATGTATCATTAGATGCACAGCCTGTTCTTTATTTAACTGGTTAGATCGATATATGACTATTTTCTTTCATGGCTTGCAAATTTTATATTTTCCGGTATCATCTTGTTTTTTCTTCGTCTTCCATCGTAGACATCACGTTAAACCTCCCATTACATTCACCTTTGGTATGTCCATCATATCGACATCGAACAATATACTTCCGTTATCATGTTAGAATGAGACTTTTGTATGTATTTGATGTGTTCAGTACCGTATAATTTCACCAGCAACTCGGTTCCTTGCGAGGTTAGAACTGTCGAATAATGCTGGTAGCTTCACATTGTACATTTATTTCGTTTGAGAAATTTGTATAGGTAGATGGATATTTTGTCTAAAATAATCGATGAATACAATCATATGAAACATCGATCCATTCAGGTTAAATCCCGTATTCTTACGTGTTTAAGTAAGGTGGGTAATCCCAACACGTATTTAATTGAAGATGTAAACGAGAAACCGATTCTGGGGTGTTCCTATAAACAGAAATAGCAGAAATTCAAATATGAGAACGTATACTCCGTCGAAGGAGTTTTACCAAGAAAATGAGATCGAATCAGTGCACCCTTTAAATAAAATTCGTAAAGTGTATGATGATATCTTTTATTCAGTATAATATGTATAAAATTATTTTACTTCGTTATTATATTTCACTCGCTGCACTGTTTCTTGGAAAGCGTCGGTCCATCGATATTACCTTCACGTCGGATAATACTGTTGGAATATCCTATATTTATGCAAATTTTCATGTTGTAGGTTGTATTACATCATGAGGTGCCTGCTTTATCATTATTTTTACATTATTGTTCCGGGTGATTTTTATGATGAACATATCCTCTTCAAGTTTAAGAGAATTGCTGTTCAGATGCGCATGGAAACAAAGGTGTTCATTGTGTAATGTAGCCGTCGGTAAGGTTTGGTGGCGACATCGAAAATCCTGTTCCCACATGCTATTCGCCGGATGGTTCGTTTTACTTGGTGGCTGTTTCTCTTCTGAAACATCTCGTTTCTTGGTTATGGAATCAATATTATGCGTTTTCTTATGTCGAGACAGACTATCCGATCTCGTAAAGATTTCCTCACATATGGTGCATGTGTAAGATTTATTATTTAGGCAGGGATGTCTGTTCAATCCATCTTTTCTTGCAAATGTTTTGTGGCATATCTCACACTCCATCTTAAACTATAATATTGCAGTCTATTAGGGAAAGTATGCGGTGAAATTTAAATAACTTACCTAAAATATGCCTGTCCAATCACGACGAATACTAAGTGATAATGAAACGCTAAACCAGTAGGAAATCAACGCCTAACTATAAACACTAAAACTATATACTGGAGGTAAAGATGTTGAAGTTCACGACCTAGCTGTTAGAAAGCTGTCGGTAAATGAACTAGCTTTTATATGATTTATCGATATTCAATCAGAATGCGATATTTCATATGATGCGATCAATTAAACTTTGTAAGTGTTTTTCTACATGTATCTTAGTATATTAATAAATAATGGACTGAGTTTCATTAAATTTGATTTTATATTAACTTACACATTTAACACAGAACTGTCGTTGAATCCTCTTTGTGACGTTATATGCTCGTATCAATAGACAAAGGAGCCTTGTATTACGTAATTTTATTAGATGCCGACTGTATAGGATGGTTATAGAAAATCCACATATCTTACTGAAAGATACTGATTTCTATCAGTCTACGACCTGACCGAGCCTGATATGTTTGACTTTGTTGATTTACAATCGATTACTATTGGTATAAGTGTTCCAGTTAAACATAAGCCTATGTGATACGTTTTAATAATTTACTAACTAATTGACTTACGTTCCATTTCCTTATAATATCGTATTACAGTATAATATCTAAACCTATTTGTGATGTCTAATGATGTAGCGTACTGCGATTAGCGATCGGTCAATCGTATGAAGCTCGGGTCATCTCCCTATTCCTCAGTTTGGTGTATTTTACGCTCAAACATATAAACCGATTCTTCACGTTACTGATGAGCGATCGAAAGTATACAGTGTTCAGCAGAACCAACTTGTGCATGCGCAGTGACGTCATCACTTACTGTCTGACGTTAAACATCCTGATCAGTGTTAAGGAAGTTGTTGGGGAACTACCTTCCTATACATAGCATAACATTCATCCTGTTCATATTAAAATATAACGTTGAAACCTGTTTGTGATGTCTAACGATGTATCGTACTGCGATTGGTGGTCGATCAATCGTATGAAATTCGGGTCATCTCCCGATTCCTCAGTTTGGTGTAGTTTACATTTAAACATATAAACCGGTTCTTGACCTTACTAATGACAGATCAATAGTATGTAATGTTCACCAGGGCTAACTTGCGCATATCCAGTGACTTTATTACTTACTGTCTGACGTTAAACACCTTGATCAATGTTAAGGACGTTGTTGGGTGAACTACCTTCCTATACATATCGGGAAATTTTTCGAGTTGGTAACCAATCAGAGCGTGGCATTGTATAGGGTGCGACCAATCAGAACGCTGCATTTTGTATGATATCATGAATGAGAACGCTCTTCCCATCTAACATTCACCCTGTTTATGCCATGATGGTATTACGTAATATCTTATTAGGGATCTATACATAATTATATGTTTTATCAACATCTTCTGACTAAGAGCGAAGTTCTAACATATTCCTTGCATCTAAAATTATCATCTAAACCTGTTTGTGATGTAATAGTATTGCGTAATATTACGTAATATATAGGAACATATCCGCAACAACCACCATGTTGGCAATAGCGACCCTCATGCGATCACCTAAGTCAAACAGCGACACGCGCGATCAGTACTTGGATGGTGTACCGTCTGTCTATTTAAAGATGCGATGGTCATAGCACGTTGGCAACGTTCTCATTCTTTCACTGAAGTCAAACAGTAAGGCGCGGGTCAGTACTTGGATGGTGTACCGTCTGTCTATTTAAAGATGCGATGGTCATAGCACGTTGGCAACGTTCTCATTCTTTCACTGAAGTCAAACAGTAGGGCGCGGGTCAGTACTTGGATGGTGTACCGTATGTGTATTTAAAAATGCAACAGTTATAGCACGTTGGCAACGTTCTCGTTCTTTCACCGACGTCAAACAGGTCGAGCGCGGTCAGTACATGGATGGTGTACCGTCTGTCTATTTAAAAATGCAACAGTTATAACACGTTGACAATAACCGTTCTCCTTCTTTCACCAAAGTCAAACAGCGCCGAGCGCGGTCAGTACTTCGATGGTGATATGTATATGTTTTAGTCGCCAATTGTTAGGATCACTTTTCATTAGCCTGCCAAATTCCCGTCGAAACGTGTTTGTGACGTCATTGTATTACGTAATCTTACTTTCTGGCTAACGTCTCCTGATCCTCCATCTTCTGGTGAAATGCCTAATTTCCTAATTAGGCCTGTTACCACCTACAGCTCCCTGTACTCCGAGCAGCAGCGACACCTTCCGGTCGAAAGCGTTACTACATACAGCCACCTATATTACCGGCATCTACCGAACAGCGGCACCTCCCGGTCAAAAGCGGCACTACATACTACGTAGGCCACCCTACCGAACAACGACACCTACCGGTCGAAAGCGATACTACATACAGCCCCTGTACTACTGGCATTACAGGCGTCCTACCAAACAGCGACACCTACCGGTCAAAAGCGGCACTACATACAGTCACCTGTATTACCGGCACTGTCCAGTTATCTACCTTACCGACCAGAGGGGCGGGAGTTTTGAATTTTCCGGGGAGGGGTTGTTGCCCATTTTTAACCCTCCAACCGGGGTTGTGGCCCCCATTGCCACACACGCGCGCTCGGGGTTGTGACTACCTTCCAGTATACACGCTCGGGGTTGTGACTGAGCGGTTGAGCGGCTGGGCGGCTGTGCCAGAACCGGCCATCTCTCTCTACTGATTGTAGTTCAGGTCATGAAATTTAGGGGGATTAATTCTCCGTAGATGAAGCTTGTAAGCGTCCTGCACCAGGAGGATCTTTTAATTCTTTAATGTGTACTATTTCTCTGTTTTTATGTTTTAATTTTTTATTAGCAATTTCTACTCTGTTTCTTTCTAGAATATTCGTTAGTTCATAAGGGCCTAAGAATTTATTAGTTTTCTTATTTCTAGTTTGGGGATTCTTTTTATAGACAGTCTGTCCTAATTTGAAAGTATTATTTGTGTCTCCTTGGATATTATGTTTCTGAACTATTTTTTGTTTGTTGTTTTCTAATTTTTCTGCGACATTTTCATACACTTTTTCTAATTTCTTTTTGTGGTTGTCAGCGTAATCAGCGTAAAAATGAAATGGGTAAAAAGATATCATTGGGGTTTCTGCTATTTATGTGTCCAAATGTTAATTCAAATGGCGTATAATTTGTTGAACTGTGTATTGAACCGTTATATCCAATAATAGCATAATTCATGAGATCGTCCTTTTCATTTGAATACGTTTCTTTTAGAATTCTTAAATGTTCTATTATCGTTGAGTGAAATCTTTCTACTATAGAATTAGATTCATGATGAGCAGGGGTAGTGAAATGTATTTTTATTTTATGTAGATTCAAAATTTCCTTTACAGTTTCATTATTAAATTCGCGTCCGTTGTCTATAATAATTTTTTCTGGGATTCCAAAACATGAAAAGTATTTAATTAAAGCGTTACTTATGTGTATCGCGGTTTTCCCTGCAATTTCTAAAGCTTGCGCGAATTTTGTAAAAGCATCGACAATTGTTAAATAGCTTTTTCCATCGAAAATGAAAATATCCTAATAGACTATTTGGAAGGGTTTATCCGCGGTTTCGGTGTTCATTAATGGTACGTAGGATGTTTTCCTGGCATACTTTGTTCTTTGACAAATTTCGCATGAATTGATAAAATTTGTTACCGTATTTTTATTCCTATCCAATAATAATTTTTCTTTAATTGTTCTAGTGTCTCGTTGATTCCTCTGTGGTTCGCTGAACTACAGTGATGAGTTTTAATTAATAAAATTTGTGTTTCCTTGTCAATGACGGTGTTTACTAATTTTAAACATCTTATTAATTTTGGGCCATTTTCAGAAAAATGTTCTAAATATACCCGATTGAAATTTTTGTATAATTCGTCTCTGTAGAAGTATACACAGTATAATTTATTTTTAGTTGTATAATTCTTTAGAAATTGTAATATTAAGTTTCGGTTTTGTTTAAGAGGAATTTTAACATGAAGGATTTTATGGTGTTCGTATATTTCTTCTTTTACTTCGAGTTTTGGATACAAATTTGGGAAAACTAAAATTTGGTTTACTTTATTATTTATAATTTCGTCTAATATTTTAATACCATTATTTGTTGTTTCATTGAAAGTTGTGTGCTGTGTAGACATTGTTCTTTGATTGTTATCAGGAGGTTTAATTTGGATATCTGAAAGTATTCTAATTTTGGGTTGGTTTTGAGTTGCTGTCTTTTTGGGCAATAGGATTTTCAGCTGCATAACGTAAATAATCTAAAATGTCTTGGTCTATTTCTCCTGGGTTATTTATGACTGATTCATTTTCAATTGCATTAATTTTGATTCTCGAAAGGGCGTCTGCATTAGAATTTAATTTGCCTTTTTTATATTCAATTTCGTAGTCAAATTCTTCGAGTTTTAGCCTCCATCGTACGAGTTTAGAATTTGGTTCTTTTAGTCTGAATAACCATGTGAGTGGTCTATGATCTGTATAAATAGTAAATTTACGGCCAAAAGATAAGGTCTGAAATGTTTGCAAGCTTACACGATTCCTAAGAGCCCTTTTTCAATTGTGCTGTATTTTTGTTCAGCTCCGTTTAAGGTTCGTGAAGCGAATGCTATTGGTTTATCTGATCCAATAGGAACTTGTGATAATACTGCTCCTAATGCTAAATCTGATGCATCTGTTGTTAAGATAAATTTTTCAGAAAAATTTGGATATTGCAATATAGGTGCGTTAATTAATAATTTTTTACATGTATTAAAAGCATTTAAATAATTTTGATCGATGATGACTTTACGATCTTTTTTAAAGAATTGGTTAGTGGTTTGGTTATTTTTGAAAAATCTTTAATAATCGGTAATATCCTATTAATCCTAGGAAGCTTTTTAATTTCTCGTTGTGTTTTAGGGACAGGGAATTGTTTAACAGCATGAATTTTGTCCGGATTAGGTCTAACGCCTTCGGGTGTGATGATATGTCCTAAATAATTAACTTCTTTTCTTAAAAATTCTGATTTATCAAGTTGGATTTTGAAATTGGCTGATCTTAATCGATTGAAAATTTCTTTTAATCGTTGAATGTGTTCTGTCAAAGAGGTGCTGTAAATTACAATATCATCTAAATATACTAAACAAAACTAAAAACAAAAGCCCTCTTAAAATGTTATCCATTACACGTTGAAAAGTTGCTGGTGCGTTTTTTAGACCAAACGGCATTCTTTTATATTCATAATGACCGTTTTCCGTAGAAAAAGCTGTTTTTGCGTAATCTTCGGAGTTCATTTGTATTTGGTGAAATCCGCTCGCTAAATCGAGGGTTGTAAAATATTGGCTTTTACCTAATTTGTCTAAGATATCGGTAATATTTGGTAAAGGGTATTTGTCGTCAATTGTTCGTTCATTTAATTTTCTGTAATCGACTACTAGTCGCCATTTCGGTTTACCTGACGCATCTAGTTTTTTGCGTACAATCCAGATAGGGCTGGACCAAGGGGAAATAGATGGTTGGATTATATCAGTTTCTAACATTTTCTGTATTTGTGATTTGACCTCTTGTTTGTGAATTTCGGGGTATCTATACTGTTTCGTGAAAATAGGTGAATCATTGGTTAGATTAATTTGATGTCGAATTTTGTTTGTAAAAGTTAAAGGAATTTTTTCACAGTAAAATATATCGCGGTACTCAAGGCATAATTTATGTATTGCTCGTCTTTCTTCTACATTGCAGTGATTTAGGCGAAGGTTCTTTAAATTTTCTTTTAGCAAGTTATCTTGTGTCGTGTTTATTTTATTAGTACTAGTTTGATTCGTAAAATTGACTTCGTTAATATTTAATTGTTCGATTTCGTAAGGTTCTTCTATCTCTATTGATACTGGTTGCATATCGGAATTAATTATTGTCGTTATAGCAATATAGTTGTCAACATTCACTAAAGCGCTTGGTGATTCTGTATTAGGTCCATATTTTATGTAATCTAAATGTCCTATACCTTTTTCTAATGTTACTGGTAATTTTACAATTTGTTCGGTTCTCGCGGGAATAGTAATTGAATATTTATGAACTTTAAGGTTTCTTTTTAATTTGGTTAATTCTTCACTTTCATATATTATCGGAATTTTGACTCGCGATGTTATTAGTAATTTTGAGTTTACGTTTACTGAAGCTTTTAATTGTTTTAATAAATCTAGCCCTATTAATCCGTCATATTTTTCACTAAATTTGAAAATGTAAAATTTATGAGTTTCATTTACATTAAACATATTAAAAACGGAGATAATCATTACTTCGTCGTGATATGTGATACTATGAGCTGTTTCAATGTTAAAATCTTCTTTAAAAATATAATTGTAATAAAATTTGTAAATTGAAATTAGTTTGTTGCGGGTAGTGTTGTCTGGGAGCAAAATTATGATTTTGTTGCGCTTGTTGGTAGAAGGGTTTGGGTTGAAAATTTGGTCTTGGCGGTAGATTAAATTGTTGTCTAAATTGCGAATTAAATTGGGGAGTTGGTTGTGGTCTATATTGTGAAGTAAATTTTCTCTATTCCTATGTTTCCGGGAACGTAACTCGTGCGTCGCTGTGACGCAATAGGGGGAGCCGTCGCTCTGGTCTATAGTAATGAAATACTCTACTTGATGACAATCGTTGCTTGAGAGATCAAACAATAATTCAAGGATGTTTGAATTTTAGTTTCTTAATATAAATCCATAATCCGATAGAACAGAATAAATCATCTTGCTAATTTCGACTGCGTTCTGAACGGTTGATGCATCGGTTATTAAATCATCGACATAAAAATCGTTGGCGATAATGTTACCTATAATTGGTTCATTTGCTTGGATATCCGACGCCATTTGTTGTAAACATCTTGTAGCCAAAATGACGCCGAACTGATCCCGTGTGTTACTGTATTTAACTTGAAATAGTCTAGTTCTAGTTCTTTTGAATCATCACACCAGATAATTCGTTGAAAATCTCGGTGATCGTTCTGAATATTTACCATTCGATATATTTTCGCAATGTTCTGCAGTTATCACGATATTGTGCTTTCTTAATCTGCACAAAATCGTAAATAAATTCGTCGGTATATGTGGCCCTATTCTTAAAACATCGTGTAGTGAGAGTCCTGATGATGATTTAGCCGAACCGTCAAACACAGTGCTAATTTTGGTCGTAATGCTCGCTTCAATTATGACGCTATGACGCGGTAAGTAGAACACTGCACTTTGTGTGTTTGTATTTAAATCTTCTGGCAACTTGATCTTACTCATGTGGCCCATGGTTAAGTATTCGTTCATGAATTTAGAATAGTGATCTTTGAATTCTTTATTCCTTTCTAATTTTCCTTTTAATGTCAAAAATCGTTTTTCAATCATATCTTTTGACTCACCCTGTTCATGGATATTACTTCTTACTGGTAAACTAACTGCAAATCTTCCGGATTCGTTCCGGTACGTTGCTTTCTGGAAATGGTACTCGCATTCTAGTTGTTCCCGAGAATAGTGTTTCGTGGAATTGCACTCTTCCATCATCCAAAATTTCTCTAATTGATGGCTCAAATCTTTGTTCCTCGACAAAATTCATAACCTTGGTTTTTCATCTCGAACGCCCATAAACAGTGAAGTGGCTATTATCCAACCTAGCAAAGTTTTGTGTAAAGTTGGTAATCCAAACCGTAATTTCAGTTGACCCGCGCACAATATGTCGAAAAATATGTTTGCGCATAATGACACGTTAGAATAAAGATCTGCCAATTTATAATTTGGAGGAATATTTAATTTTGCTGTATTAAAAGATTTTGAAGGAATATTTGTTGTGATTCTATCCAACAGAAGAAATTTTAAATTTGCTTGGAAATTATTATAACTTTTATAATTGATTGTGTTCTTGATTTAATTTCTGTTTGGACCTGAGCAGCGGCCGAAATAGATACATTTACTTTTACCGCAGGCAGCTTTAATATATTTAGTAGCCTTCGTGTTATAACACAGGAGTGTGACCCGCTGTCCAGCAACAGGACATCTAGCCGTCTGAAAGTCTCCGTCTTTGTCTGCACAATGGCTGTTGATAACAAAACCTGTTTCTTTTGTTTGGAGTGGCTGTGTAAATTTACATTAATGTTGTCATTTTCTAAAGCACAGTTTGCTATTTCACGTGCTCACTGCTTGTTATTATTTTCATGCAATAATGTGTTGTGTTTCGCATTGCAATTTTGCACCCCCTGCATAGCAATCTTTGACGAAATAAGTTTTACGCAAACAATTAGTACAAGACTTTAATGTTTTAATTTGCTTCCACCAATCTGTTATTGGCCAAGCTAATAGTGTTTTACAATAATAAATGTGATGCAAATTTTTACAAAACTCACATGATACGCTTGTGTTTGTCGCAACATTTGATACTACCTTTGATACTCAACTATATTTCTCACTTCTTAGAACACAGCACTAATCACAGCAACATTCAACAATGGGACAGTTCCGACTTCCGAGACGTATAGATCGTCATAAATCGGCTAGCGCGTAATCGGACGCGACTACGTCATACTGATGTCTCCTGTTGGTACCGCTTTTTCGCTTGAAGTAGCAGTTCATGTACTATAAGGTCTATGCATAATATACATCAATTATTTCCTTTGCCTTCGCCGTTATGTGAAGGTAATCGTTTTCAAATTCCTATCTAGTATTTGAATTTACCTCCCTTTCATCGCTTTGTTCGATTTGTTTTTGCACCTCATTAAATTCTTCCAAAAGATCATAGATCTTTTCTAACCTAACTTGCAACTGCCCGATTTTGTCTTCTCTACATTCGTTTGGAAAAATACAAAATCGCGTTAATTGCCCTCTTATGCTACCACACTGTTATCCACGGTGGGCTGTAGGGATTGTTCGTTCCTTCCACCGGACTGGCTTGTTCAGTTTGCCCCCGTGTAACAAATGCAACGATGCACCATGTGAGCTGGTGCAACCTCTCGGTCCTGTCGGCCTTTCTGGCTGTAACCGCTCCCTAGTGATAGGCAATGTACAGCAAAAGGTTTATTGGCACAAGCAGGTTAAATATAAAAATACATATAACATAAATAGATATAAACAAACGTAGAACAAGCTAACCACGACCCAACACTCAAGCCGGC
This sequence comes from Chrysina gloriosa, assembly GCA_038088585.1. NCBI lineage: Eukaryota > Metazoa > Arthropoda > Insecta > Coleoptera > Scarabaeidae > Chrysina > Chrysina gloriosa. Next base: position 69,705,782 of record CM076087.1, read on the forward strand.
TCTGACGTATTGCTTGGAACTTCAATTCACAACTAGGGTCAGCGGGGAAAGACCGCCCTGCACCCTCCTATCTCAGGGGAAAGGCTGCTACAGTCTTGCAGCCTTGGGGGTTGATGAAAGAAATTTAGTTTGCTGTGTAAGCTAAATTGAGGGAATTTTCATTCTGAAGAAGGGGAGAATTTGCTTTCAACTTACTTAAATTTTTGTCGTCTCTTGTGCTGAGATTTGATGGTCGTCGAGGGACCTAAGGACGTTGCCTCAGCCGATAGTGAAGAAATCTGCTAGACGACAGATCTTTACTCGGAGAGGAGGTCGATCTTGGGGATCGACGACCATCTGAACTGTGGGATTATCGCTGGCGCGGGCTCTTTCCCACGCGGACTTTATGAACTGCTCTAGGAACTCACGCAGAGTCGGAATGTTTAGATCTCGATGGATCTGTGCATTCTAGGATTCGGAGGTGACTGACTAGGTGACTAGGATTCGGAGTGTCCGGTTATGAAGGATCTCCAGCTTTTTCACGTGCGTCTTCGCAGCTGAGGACCAGGTCATAGCGCCGTAGATCAGCAGCGCCCGGAGTGTCGTCCTGTACAGAAGCAACTTACTACCTAGGTGAAGAGGACTCCTTCGCTCTAGGAGGGGAGTAGGTTGTTGCGGGCAGTGATGAATCGGTTGCGGACCTCATCGACCTGCTTCTTCCAGATGAGACTCTGGTCGAAGTGTACTCCTAGGTACTTTACGTCAGGACTCCAGGGAACCGCAACATTTCCAACTCGGATCTCTTCTCCTGGGGTCTTCTCGTGAATCTAACTGCTACGCATTTAGATTCGTTTACCCTCAGTCTCCACCGAGTCGTCCACTTCAGGAAACCGTCAGTAGCCCTCTGGAGGCGTCTACTGATCAGTTTCTCGTTTCTGTTGGCTGTGAAGATGACTGTGTCATCCGCATAGACAGCAGTCTCTGTAGCGGGCTCTCGGGGAGATCTGACATGAAAACTAGGAAAAGGCGAGGTCCCAGGAGTGATCCCTGAGGGACGCCAGACCGAATTCCACGGGTGCTCGACTTCACGGTTTGGTATTTGGTGCAGAAGGATCTGTCAGCCAAATACAACCTAACAAGCCTAATCATTGAGGGATTTTGTTTTTCGCTCGGTTGTTTTGGCGCTGTCCGTCCCATTTTTCCCTGATTGGTTCGTCGTTTTTGGCAAGAGGACGGACGAAGCGGTGGTGACTGGACGAATGTCGATAGAGATCATTCTTGCTCGGCTTGTGGTGTGGCGAAATTTTTATTGGATTCTAGATCGCTGCTGCTCGGTTTCCGGACGACGTGGGCGGAGTGGGTCGGTGATTGCTTGAATACATAAATATACGTGCCGGAACTGCCGACTCGGCATTTGGGCAATTGTACTCGTACCGTGCACATCGTATTTACAGGAAAAGGGGAAAAAGGACCCGGTGCGGGTTTTTATTACATATTTTTTAACCTATCTTAATTTAGAACATTTAAATCTATCCGGCCGATCCGGAGATATCACCCTTTCTACCCGCGTGTGTCTGCGCCGATCGCGGACGTTCGGTGTTCGTCTTTGCGGGCACGGGTACATCGAAATAGAATAGAAAGGGGAAAAGTGGCCCGGTGCGGGTCTTAATTATGGTTTCCTTAATCTATCTTAATTTGAAACACTTACATCTATCTGGCCGATTCGTAGATAATCGCCTTTTCCCATCCGCATGTTTTTCGCAGCCGATCGGGACCATTCGGCTTTCGTCGGTAGCATGAGTATGGACACTTTGCGGGCGATTTCTACGATTTTGACCGGGCCTATGCGAAATTATAATGGATAATTTCAAATTATAATTAAATCTAATATAGTAAATAATCTATAGTACGATTTAATCGTGCATATTTTACACTATGTTTGATTGAATGAAAGAATGAAATTACATTCTGTTATGCATGGAACTCCAGCGTGTCTAAATTGTATGACACTAAAGCTAATTGTGGATATTGAGAAATTATGCTACGCGCTTAGTTTACATGATACGAGATCAAATTAAACGGGATTAAAGTTGATTTGTAAATGTGGTGAAATTATGCTACGGACCGGAATTTCACCGGGCTTACTTTAAACTTAGAGTACATGAAGTTAGGGTGAATTAACTTAAATTAACTTATGCTAACTTTAATCTGCCCATCCGAAAATAACGTCTAATTACCTGCTTGAGGAATATGTTGCGGGTAACATCCGGTCACCCTCCAGGAAAACGTTATTTGCGGTGGGTCAGGTTAGGCCCAGCGTCCGTCCTTCTTGCCCCGTCCTTCGGCTCGGCTGAGCCCTGGAATCGAAGCAGGAACGGTCGTTGGTGCTGGGGTGATGATGTCAGAAGTGGTCGGGACGCAGGTCTGGGTAGTGGTGCTTTCCGGGCTGCTCGGATTTGGTCCAGATGATATTTGTATCGTTGGGCTCCGGATCGTTCCACCCATTAGTTCTGCGCATATTTCATCAGTTCCAGCAGCTTTTTTATTTTTGAGTCGTTTAATCGCATCAACAATTTCTTCGTAGTCAGGCTCTCTTATGCTCCCTTTTTCTGTTCTCATCTTTGCCTTTGTCTGCCTGTTTCACCCATTCCTCACTCTCGTCCTCATCGTACATTTTTCTAAAATGATTTTCCCATGCTTCGATTTCAATTGTAGTAATTGCTTTCTTTCTTTTCCGTTTGGATACGTGCTTGAAAATTGCATTCATATTTCGCTGTTTAGAATCCTTTCCCATCTCCCTTATTCTATTTTCGATCCAATTGTTCCCTTTTGTTGACACATCCTTGTTGTCTTTTTCTACCGTGCTTATATGTATTATAGTTCTCTGTTTTTTTTTTGGTTCTGATTCATGTCTTCCTTTTTTCATTTTTATATATGACCATCTTTTCACATTCTTTATCATACCATTGATTCCTTCTGTTGTTTTTCTTGTATGATATGGTGTCTTCTGCTGCTTCTCTTATGCAACTCTTTATCACCTTCCATTCCTCTTTCATGCTGTAATTTTCATTTTTTCGTCCTATTTTTTGATTTGACGCTATTTCTGTATTTCTCCCTCCATTCTTCCTGTTCCAACTTTTCCCTCTTCCATTGTTTCTTTACTTCTGGCTTCGTTTTATTTTTATTTATCTTAAATTTGCATTTTGCCATTATCATAAAATGATCTGAATCTATATTAGCCCTTCGATAGCTTGCGCTTAGGTCCTCTTTTTACCAAAATATGGTCTATCTACTTTCCTGCAACGGTGCCTGGTATCGTCCACATTATCGTATGTACTTCCTTGTGCTTAAATTTAGTACTTACGATAAATATATCACCAGCCGCCGCCATGTTGCATAACCTCTGACCATTATTATATTGTTACATTATGTATTGTTTCACTACCGGCCACCTCTTTATAACATTGTTTTTTCCAATGCTGGCATTGAAGTCCCCCAAAACTATTGTTACGTCATTAATTGGTGCATTGCCGATGTCAATGTCTTCATACAACTTTTGTTTTTCTTCATTATTGTCGTTTTCTGTGAGTGAATATGCAGTTACTATTTCGCTTTATCTTTTAGGCTGCTATGTATTACGAAACCTGTTCTTCTGTGCCCCTGTTTTGCCTCCCCTGCGTACCATATTGCATACTTTCCTTTATTGATCTTTCCTGTGCCACTCCATCTAACCTCCTGTAGTCCTGCTATGCAGATTCTACATCTATCGATTTCCTTTATTACTTCTTCCATTTTACCAGGTGCTAACCTTGAAGCTATCCTGGTTATTTCCTTTTCTACTTTCTTTCTCTTGTTCGTTTTCGGGTGTTTTTCTCTGTCTTTACCTCTCGATTTTACTGTGTTATTATTAAAAGAAATTTTGGTTATGTCCTTTTCATTTGCCGTTTCAGTATCCATTTGTGCTCCGTTGTGCTTCCTATCTAGTTCTTTGTCATTGCCATTCGTTTCGTATCTTTTATCTCTGTCATCTCTTCCCTCCTCCTATTCCACGCATACATATGTTTTCCCATCTACTGTTATATTTTTGTATCCTATTCGTATTACTTTGTCCTTACTCTTTTCCTCTTGTGCTCGGTTTCTTCTAATTCGACCCACTCTTCTCTCTTCCATCGTCGTGCGATTATTTATATATATATATATATATATATATATATATCTTCCCATCTCCTATATCCGTTAGCTTCTTCTTATTTTGCATTACTTTGTTCTTGTCTTCTTTGCTTCCCATTCTCACTAAGTATGTTTTGGTCTTAATTTCCTTGCTGTTTCCAAATTTATTTCTATCCCCAGCGTTCCATTTATAAATTTTTGTGTCTCTTTCGTTACTACACTTGGCTCATCCTTGTTTATCTTTACACCACTTATGACTACATTATTCCCTCTCTTTTCTCTTTCCAACCTTTCCTTCTTCTGTTACTTCCCGAACATCAACGACAACTATCAGACTTAATTGCAACTTCGTTTCCCGTTTGCAAGAAAGACGAATTAGGATGTACCGACCTAGTCGCGCACGAAATCATCTGCCATGGAACACCTATCAAACAGCGATACTACCCGATCTCTCCAGCAGTGCAGAAGATTGTCGATCAAGAATTAGATGAAATGCTTAAACTTGCTGTTATTCAGAAATCCAACAGTCCGTGGTCGCCACCGATCTTACTGGTTCCGAAAAAGGATAAATCTTATAGATTTTGCGTGGACTTTCGTAAGCTTAATAGCTGCACTCAGAAAGACGCTTATCCGATCCCGTATGTATAGCACACTCTCAACAAGCTACGCAACGCTAAATATCTGTCATCCCGTGACGTAAAGTCGGCATATTGGCAAATCCCGATGAGTGAAAATTCCCGCCAGTATACTGCCTTCACCATCCCCAATAGATGATTATTTGAATTTTTAAGACTCCCTTTTGGACTCACTAACGCTCCCGCTACTTGAACCCGTTTCTTCGATAGAGTAATTGGATCTGAACTTGAACCGCATGTGTTCACTTATTTAGATGACATCATTATTGTCACGGAGACTTTTGAAAAACACCTCGAAGTCCTAAACGAAGTCTTTGAACGACTTGCCAGATCCCGACTCAAACTTACAATTAGTGTCGATAAATGTCAGTTCTGTCGACAAAAACTTCGATATCTCGGATATGTTGTTAACAAGTGTGGATTACATGTCGACCCGGAAAAAGTCAAAGCTATTCTTCATATCCGCAACCAAAAACCGTTTCCGACATACGACGTTTTGTAGGAATGACGTCATGGTATCGACGCTTTGTTCCTCAATTCTCAACCCTTATCGCACCTATGAAGAAATTACTACGGAAAAATGCAAGATTCTTTTGGGACAATAATTGTGAGGAATCATGGGAAAAGCTAAAGAACTGCTTAATTACCGCTCCCGTACTGTCTTGTCCGAATTTTGAGAAACCCTTCGTCATTCAAATTGACGCGTCCAATTATGGCATCGGCGCTGTGCTAATACAGGAATTCGAGAATGGTGAAAAAGTCATCAGTTATTTAAGCCGATCTCTTACGCGACAAGAAAGGAATTTTTCGACTACTGAAAAAGAGTGTCTAGCTGTTCTTTGGGCTATCGAGAAGTTAAGACCCTACGTTGAAGGTAGTAATTTTAAAGTCATTACCGACCACTACTCCTTATTGTGGCTAAGCAAACTCCAGAAACCGTCAGGTCGTTTAGCACGATGGTCAGTACGTCTCCAGCAGTACGATTTTGAGATAGTTCATAGAAAAGGCAAAGAACATGTAGTTCCTGACGCTCTTTCCCGATCTGTTCCCGTTATTGACACCATTAGTATTACAGCATCTCAACAAGATCAAAGCAAAGGTAAATGATATAACCGACTTTTGAAGAATGTTCAGTTAAATCCGGTGAAGTATTCGAACTTTCGTGTAGAAGAGCATGTTCTATACAAATGTGTTAAGGACCCGTACCCCGGTTTTATCGTCCGACAATGACAGATGGAAAATTGTCGTCCGCAAAGAAAAACGTAAGGAATTAATGCATGAAAGCCATGATATTCCCACTAATGGTCATCTTGGAGTCTTTAAGACGTATCACCGACTTGCGAACAAATACTTTTGGCCCAAAATGAGATTTGATGTCGCCACTTAAATACATTCGTAAATGCCAAACCTGCTTGCACACTAAACCAGAACAGAAAGCTAAACAAGGAGCGATGGGAGGTCACTCTCGAATCACCAAACCTTGGGAAACTATTAGCATCGATCTTATCGGACCATTACCCAGATCCACTAAAGGCTACTCTTACATTCTCGTAGTCTGTGATCTATTCGGCAAGTTTAGCCTAAAGTGGTGGAACATCTCGAAAACGGCGTTTTTCTATTGTTTGGTGCTCCGAAAACTGTGATTTCCGACAACGGCGTGCAGTTTAGATCAAAAGAATATCGTCGCCTCTTGAGTAACTACAATGTTAAACCGTCTTACACATCAATTTACCATCCCCAAGCACAACAATGCTTATATGTGTCATACAAGCATCGTGAATGGGATAAATTTCTCCCTAAGATCGCTTGCGCACTTCGTTCCGCTAAACACGAAACTACTGGAGTAAGCCCTTATTACGTTAATTTTGGCAAAGAAATGCTTTTATCGGGCTCTGCTCATCGAAACTATCGATCCTAGGTCGAATCAACAGGATTGAGAAAAAGATATATTTATATATTTATTCTTGTTTTTCTTTGTTTTTATTGATGCTGCAATATGTATTTATTCCATTTATTATATTTTACAGAATATTTATTTGTTTTCTATGTTTATTTTATGATTATGTTTTGTAGAATGTATTTATTTATTTAACAATAAAAACGTTTATTTTCTTTTAAAAATGTGTTATCAATATGTTATCCTGTCAACAAGTTTTGTTAATTTGACTCTATCAAACATGTAAATGCATTGCGTTTACATGTTTGGTAGAATTAAATTAATCTTGATGTTAAAGTGAGGATAAATATAGAATGAGAAAGTATGTAATTTCAAAATTTACCGCCATATAATTTTAAAATTTAGCGTCTTCGCGTTTATTTTGCCACTCCCCTGCCAGGGAGCGCTGTGTTAGTTGCTAAAGTTTAACATGGGGGCTTTCATTTCTTATAGTTAGTGTCTGTGTAGTCTGTACCTTGACCACAATTGCATTGAACCATGAATCTGCATTGAATGATCACACTAATAGATGACAGCACGTAGCAGAGGTCCTATCAAATTTGGCTGGATAACTAAGATACATAAACAAAGGTAGCGAATATATGTATTTACAAAACCATTGAACAAAAATCTTTTGAAAAATTAAGGAATAAAATATTAATCTATGTTGGTTAAGTTTATTACACTAAATGTTCAATAGTATGAAAACAATTGTAGTCGAGTAAAACTTTGTTGCGTGAAGGTTGTTTTTTTGTTGTTTTGTTATTTATGCCATACTATATTCACTTATGTTATGTTTACAAATACAAACATGGTTTTCAGAACGTGAAACAATATTCACCTAAAATATTTGGATAGCTTATTTTATCAAATAAGAACTGTATAATACCATCGATTGTTGGAAACAAGAATGTTGTATAAATACATATACATACGTATGTACGTCGAATACATATATTAATTACGTCATTAATTGTGTACTGTTTAGTTGCAGTATTTTTTAATAAAACGTATTAGTTAAGTGTGATTATGGCCAAAAGGAATGTTTGTTATATTAAACCAGAAGAACCTAAGTTTCTCAAGAAGATTAAAGCACAGGCAGGATATGTGGAAGGGCCTACGATTGATACAAAAGTAGGTTATATTGAAATACTAAAAGTTAATCAAGAATGCATAGTAAATTAAAAAAGATGTTTTAGCGTCAAGATTTAGGTGATGTGCAAACTGAAGATTTGGATAATAATGTAGATGAACAACCTACGATAGTTGTGCTGGAACCTGGTGATTTGACTGCAGAGGAGGTTGCAGACATAAATAACCACAAGAAAGAAGATAACTCCCCAGCAGACTTAACAAAGCCTATAGTGTTTAGAGTGAAATTAAAAAGCAAGCAAGAAAATATACAGACAAAAGAAGGGAAAGATAAGCAAGCAAAAGTTGCAAAAAATAAATCTAAAAAGTTCAGTCATCACTGTTATCTTTCGATCGAGATAAAGAAGATGAGGATTATTGAAATTTCATTTACTTTAATAAAATAGTATATCAACATAGTATTCTTTTAATGAACATTTATTATCGTTACTTTCTTCAAGTCCAAAAATGATGGTAAGCCTATGGCCATTTTTCTATTCCTTAATTGAGGTTAAATTCAACAACAAACAAGGAATTCAGAAAAAGCTCAGTGACAAGTCATACCTATTGTAACAAATACACGATATGCAAAATTTCGAGCCTGTAAGCTTACTGGTTCTTCAGTTGTGATTGCAGAAAAATTAAAGCTGTAGAGGCTCTTGGAGGCTCTTAACATTGTAAAAACTAGTATTTTATTGTTACACACAATACTTTTGAAGGTCACATATACAATTTTCAAAATAGTTTTGGAACCAATACAAAAAAATTACGTTTAACCGATCTTGAAAAAGGTACCCTTAACAACCTTAACCTTCGAAGTTATTCAATAATGTCTAGCCAATTTGATTAACGCTGGCATTTACACTTCAAAATATACTCAGTTTTATGCACATTTTGATACACTCTTTGGGAGCCAATTTCAAAGTTGAAAGAGTGGACGAATTTTATTTCGAATCATCTGTTTTATCTGTCTACTGACCCAGCGATTTTTATTTTTTTTAAATAACGTTTGGACAATTAAAAACGTACACTCGATTTAACATCAAACTTTCCAAATAATACTAACCGAAATATAAATATCGAAAATATCTCCACGTTGGTAGCTTGATGTAACCACTCTCTTTCATATGCCACATTTCTCCAAATTGTCTGAACTCCGAAATGTAAAAATTATTACAATCGGCATTTTTCAAAACTGTAAAATAGCACGTAGGCAAGACAAATAGACAAGATTCCTTGTGCGTCATATTCCTAAACAAGAGATAATAGATTTCATTACGGGAAACGTGGACGGAATTCAACTGAAATAACCAAATGTGAATTATTATTGGAACTATTTATGGAAAAGTTTCTGGCATATATACTTAGTAATATCATGAATAAATCAATTTATAGTATACAAAATTCTTGAGAATTAGTAGATTTTTATTTACGTATGTACCAAATTTAGTGTAGATGTAGTTTCTTTATTTACAAATATCCCGACTGAATTAGCATTACAATAATAGATAATAAATAGGAGTTGATTTCAGATTTCACAGATTTATCGAAAGATGATTTTATTGACATATTCTTAGATGTCGATAATGACTAGAGAGTATAATAGTGCAGAGCAGGTAATAAATAATAAACAAATAGTACAATAGGTACAGAGGTAACCCAGTACAGATAAACTATGAGTGGAACACATGCAAAATTAAAAGAAGTATAGCTCGTTTCAACTTATTTTATTTTGACTAAAGTGTTTACAGATTTACAGCACCTCCTGCGGTGGAAGCGTTATGGATGGTCTGCTTATCGCACTCTTATCCCACAGAGTAAACGTAATATACTATACAAACTACAAATATACCTGTTGACTATTGGTAAAATATAGAATTTTTAAATATAGATATTACGTAATTCCTGGCCTCTAACTTTACGGGGATCGATTAATTCCGGCAAGAGTGCCCTTTTATAAAAAGTGATAAGTTTGGGAAGTTGCTTCTCCCAAAAATGTTCATCTTTGTATATAATTTGATAAAACAACCCTTTTGGCGTCCATACAACAAAGTAACATTTATTTTTATTGGTTATGTTCAATTGACCTTGTACTTGGTGCATGTAGCTGTGATTATTTTTAATAGCAGGCCACCGCTGTAATCAATAATCAAATATTTTATAAGTTTATTTTCTGATGCTTCTTGCGGTATTAACATCCTTGAATTATAAGGGCTTTTTATTTCAATAATGGCGTTGTCACCTGCTAAGTCATCAGGCTGAGGCAACGGATATTTCTGGTCTATAAAAAGACCACAGCTTCTTATTTCTAAGCCAGAAATTTTTTCAAATTCGGCCAATGCTCTGCTTTCATTTTGTATGCCGTACTGAGTTGCCGCAGATCCAAAAAAGTCTTCATAAAGTAGAGCCTTTACTGTGTTCGCTGTTGAAGTGGTTTTTCTTAGTTTTGCAACTTTACCAAAATTGGATGCAGTTAATCGTTTGATCCACATCGTTTTCCACAAAGTGTTGTCCCTTTGGCCTACAGTTAATTTTTGTATTTCTTCTGGATTTTCACTTTTCAATTTCTTAAGGAATGTTGCTTCTTTTTCCGAATAGGTCGCAATCTCCATATCATCAACCTTGGCATTTCTTTCAACTACTTTTTTACGCTCTGCTAAACGCGCCCGTTTCAACTGTTTCTTGTAACTTTTTGGTCTGGACAAATACGTACCACGTTTGCGATTTCCCATTTTTTAAAAATTTAAATGTAATAACAAAAATTACGAACAATCAAGACTGAACGAAAATTTGATAATGAAGTTATAGATAAACAACTTGCGATTTTATACTTCAGTTTTCCTACAGTAATACTAATTGATAATTTGAGGAGGGGCTACAGCAAACACCAATTGCGGATACGCATCCCACTAATTACATGTTTCGATGAAGCTAATATGGTAATCCTACTCACGATTATTGTCCCCATTTATCCATATGATATCCATAGTTCATGATACATATAAAGAAATAGAACTATTTTTTCCAATAATACTTACAATTTCCAAAAATATTTATCAATTACGTACAGTTTCAATTACGTAAATCAGTTCAGTTCAGAAATTAATAGAAAATTGCGAATTTAAAGATTTTAAAGATGATTTACTAAAAGACAGGATACTTTTAGGAATACGAAATGAAGAGTTACAAAGAAAATTAATGCTGAAAGCAGCTTTATCTCTGAAAGATACATTAGATATGTGTAGAATAGATGAACTCACAAACAAACAAATCCAAGATATAAATGCTGAAACTGTAAACAAAATCCCACATGAGAAACGATGTAAATTTTGTGGGCATACACACAGCTTTGTTAAAGGGAAATGTCCTGCACTTGGTCAGCGATGCAGAATATGTAATGGTAAGAATCATTTTAGCAGAGTTTGTAAGAAAGAAAAAGAAGAGCAAACAGGATTGGAAAAGAAGAAAGAAAGAGCAACAAAGACAGTAGAAGAAACACAGGAAGAATCAGATGATGGACAAGAAAATAGGTTTGATATATGCAGAATCATAGACAATACTGATCATGGAGGTACTGTAGAAGCAGAATTGGAATTAAAATTAAATGGCAAATGGAAAATTTTGAAGTGTCAGGTGCTAATGTAAGTTTGGTTGGGTATAAATATTTGTGTAAAATACTTAATAATAAGGATATAGAGCTTGAGAAATCCAATCATACTTATAGGGCAGCATATCTTTGTAAATCCAAAGGTAAAAATTATAGATTACATTTACAAGTAGTTGATGTGAATCATGGCATTTTGTTGCCAGCTTCTGCATGCACGAGTACGGGTGTTATAAAGTATTGTAATTCCATCATTGATAACATGAAACGAGATGCTACAAATATTATTTCAAAATATAATGAAGTGTTTCAGGGTTATGGCTGTTTCAAGGAGGAAGTTAAACTCGAAATTGATACGGAGGTTAGACCCGTCATACAAAGTCCTCGTAGAATACCAGTTGCTATGAGAGAGGATTTGCGAAAAGAAATAAACAGGCAGGAATTATAGCCAAACAAGAAAACCACACAGATTGGGTAAGCAATATTCTAATGGTAAAGAAACCGAATTCGTTTAGAATCTGTCTAGACCTTATTCCTCTAAATAAAGCTCTAATACGACCAAATTATCAATTTCAAGCGATTGATGAAATGTTGCCTGATCTAAAAGAGGCGAAAGTATTTTCTTTAGTTGACACAAAGAAAGGCATTTGGCAAGTAAAATTGGGTAAGGCTAGCAGTTTAGTAACGACGACGTTCTGGACTCCTTTTGGTCGATACAGGTAGTTGAAAATGCCTTTTGGTATTAAATCTGCACCTGAAATCTTCCAAATGTATATGAACCAATTACTTAGGGATATAAAGGGTATTAAAGTATTAGCTGATGATATATTAATATATGGAAGGGGTAAAACAAAAGACGAAGCGATCATGGATCATAATAGAAATTTAGAAACTTTACTGCGCAGACTGAAAGAAAATAATTGTAAATTAAATCATTATAAGTTACGATTATGCGTTAGCGAAATAAAATTTTATGGGTATATTCTTACTGACGAAGGAATAAAACCAGACGAATCTAAGATCCAAGCTATCTTAAAGTTTAAACATCATAATAATAAGGAAGATGTGCTCAAGTTTCTTGGGATACTAAATTATTTAATTAGATATATTAAACATCTAAGTTCGAAGGTATTTCACTTAAGAGAACTGACTCACGAAGACGTAACTTGGAAATGAACAGATATAGAAAATTCTGAATTTATAGACAAAGAAAATCGTAGCTAAAGCACCTACCTTAAAATATTTCAACGTAAATGAGACAGTCATAATTGAATGTGATTCCAGCAAATATCAATGGATGTATTTCTTATTCAATATCAGGGAAAACAAAGAAAAGTATTGGTAACAGTAGATCACTATTCCGACTTCTTTGAAATGGACTTCCTACAGGACCTAACGCCGCAAACGGTTATAGATATATGTAAGAAGAATTTCAGCCGTCATGGTATTCCGGAAATAGTATGCACCGACAACGGTACAAATTTTGTGAATTAACAGTTTCAAAACTGGCATTTTAAGCATACGACTTCATCTGCCAATCATCAATAAGGCAATGGTAAAGCCGAAGCAACAGTGAAAATCGCGAAAAATTTAATAAAAAAGTCGAAGAAGAAAAGGAAGACTTGTGGTATGCTTTACTGTATTTGAGGAATACTCCAAATAAGATAAATTTCAGTCCAGCAGAGAGATTGTATTCAAGAAGAACACGAACGAGTATCCCATATAGTACCAGAAATCTGTTACCTAAACCTATAGAAGACGTTACAACACGCATAGAAACGAGAAAGAAAATAAGTAAGAGTTATTATGACAGAAAAGCAAAAAGATATCCACTGTTAGAGATTGGTCAACCAGTATACATACAACTAAATGGGAAAATATGGTCAAATGGAAAACTAGAGAGAAAATTACCAGATAATTCATACATTATTAATGTAGAGGGAACATCTTACCGACGAAGTCAATGCAAAGTAAAACCAATGCAAGAGAAGACAGACAACAGTGAGACAGTTCTTGTGCAAAACCCTAATGTTGAAACGAGTGAAGAGCCTACTAATAACCAGACTAAATCCGAAGAGGAGGCAGTCCCTAATTGTGAAAGTGCTCCCGATGAGGATACACTTGTCAACGAGAGTCTTACCCCAACAGCACGACCGGGACGAAGACGACAACTACCAGCAAAAATACAAAGATTATATAATGTAATATTAAAAAGTGAAAGATGTTATATGAGCATGTATAGTATAAGTGATGTATGTATAATAACTAAAGGCCGGATAATATGCAGTTTGCATAAATTTGCATATTAGCATAATATATGCATTTTGTATATTATTTGCATATTTTGTAGTAAAGGCCGGGTAATATGCAGTTTGCATGAATTTGCATATTTGCATAATATATGCATTTTTATATTATTTGCATATTTTGTAGTAATTCAGCATATTTGAAGTATGCGAGTTTTATTTATTTATTGGATGTAATTTATTATAGGATAGGCATTACTAAAAATATGTCGTGGTTGTAACAAACAATGAGTTAAACAGCCCTCTTTAAATTAAAAATAGCATTCTATGAAGCCTCTTCTCGATACTTTTCCGATAAGCGCTTACAAAAATTTATTAACGCTGTTCCCATACATCTAGACCGGGACAGAATTGAAGGAAAAGCTAATTCCCTGAAACTTCTAAATAAATACAAAAATACATTTTACCAGAAAATTAGAAGCACAGGTGTTTCTTTGTTATTCGGAGAAATTTATTCCCATATTCGAAAACAATCTTATTTATTTTAAACGTCATTTTACGTTGGTTTTCTCGAGGTGTAAACTTGTGGGTTGTTATTAATTATAATAGCAAAAATGCCGAAAATAGCGACTGTGCCTGGATGGATTGCACCTTATTCAGAATTGCGTATGGATGGAGAAAAAGTATTTTGCGTAGCATGCAGCAAGATTGTAAGTAACATTTAAGTTTATTTCCTCTTATTAATCTATAGTTTTAAACGATGTTTAACAAAATCACCAATACAACGCTTCGACAAATAATTTTATTTTGAAAAGAGTAAAACGAGATGTATATTTCATGCATATTTTTGCATATCATCAGCACAATACGGAAGATCTGATATTCCGTATTCTGCTGATGATTTTTAAAGAAAAATCACTTTAAAATAAAATTATTTGTCGAAGCGTTGTGTTGGTTATTTTATTAAATGTCGTTTATTCCGATTGCTTCGCAAACTCTTTACACATTAGTTTTTATTACTCCTTTATCTTTTACTAACACTTATTTTATAAGAAAACAACTGATGATGTGATATTTTTTATGCAGGTTTCAATTGAGAGAAAGTTTTAAGTCGACCAGCATATTAAAACTCCATATCATGCTGCAAAACTAACTATCAAAGATGAAATTGGCGAAGAAAGGTCAGCAAACATTACCGCAATGTTTGCCATCAACCTCCAAAAAATCGGAACAAGAACAATTTAATGAAGATTTGTGCCTAATGTTTGTGTCGGCAGATATTCCACTACATAAAATAAACAATTTAAATGTCAAGTTATTTTTGCAAAAGTACACCAGCAAATATAATATTCCCGACGAGAGCATCTTAAGAAAAATTATATTCACCGTATCTATGCAGAAACATTGAGTAGCATTAAGAAGGCTGTGTCAAACAATTACCTTTACATATGCGCAGATGAAACTACTGATAGTGTGGGCCGATGCATAGTTCATTTAATGATAGATATCTTAACGTATCGGTTCCAGCAAAATCTTATTTAATTTCATCCAAACAGTTGGAAAAGGCAAATAATTTGACAATAACAAGGTTTATACAGGAAGAACTGGCAACCTTTTTCTTACCGGAATCGATTCCAACAGAAAAAATTCTATTGTTTTTAACGGATGCCGCACCATACATGGTGAAGGCAGCTTGCAACTTGAAAATCTTTTACCCAAATTTAATTCACACAACTTGCTTGGCGCACGGACTAAATCGTGTTGCAGAAGAAGTGAGAAACCATTTTCCCTTGGTAAATACTTTAATTAGTAGTGTTAAGAAAGTGTTTTTTCAAGACTCCATTAAGAGTTCAGTTTTACAAACAACATCTACCCGGTATTCCGCTTTCTCCTCAACCAGTAATCACACGATGGGGAACGTGGTTGGAAGCTGCTATTTTCATGCAAATCATTATGAAGAAATAAACACAATTATTATATTGATCTTGATAGCTATACACAATCTGTGCTAGACGCCCAAAAGGTGTATTCGAGTAAAGAAATACCTCAACAGTTGCCGTTTATTAAAGCCAACTACAGTTTTATTTCCACTTCTAAATTGCAATTGGAAAAATAATTTATGTCGCTAATTGAGAGCGTTGAAATAATAAACAAATTTGAAAAGTTATGTTTTCATGTTAAAGGGAGGGTGAGAAAATCCGTGTGTGTAAGAGAAGTGTAATAGAAAAAAATGAGGGTTTTAAAAAGCTAAAGGATATTGCTAAAATCTTGTGTGGTGAGTCAGTAGACAATATTGAGTTGACAGTAGATATTTCTAATTTGAAATATGCTCCTATAACAAGCGTGCACGTAGAACGAACCTTTTCAATATATAAATACATGTTATCAGACAAGCGCCACAATTTTTCTATTGAAAACTGAGAAATATGTAATTGTAAATTGTTTTCATAGTTAATTATGTTGTAAAATGTTATAAATAAACTTGTAGTAAACATAACAGAATATCTTTTTCTATAGTATTATATTTTCTAGCATTACTGCTATTTTTTTATCTGCATATTTTTCATAAGAAAGTGCATGTTTAGGCCAAAACATCTGCATATTTATGCGCATATTTCCACTTTTTTGCATACAATCCGACCTCTAGTAATTACTGTCATACAGGGGTTGTTCATTCGTTTGTATTTCGGGATTATCTTCATAGTATTTGGGGTTTTGGTCAAAGTTTTCAGTAAATGGGTTTTCGTTAAATTCATAGTTCATCGGTTCTGCTTTGTTTTCATAATTTGTTTGGGGAAATCTATGAATTATTTGACTTGGTCTTTGTTGTGAGAAAGGTGTTTGAAATCCAAAATTAGGTTGTTGAGAATAGTATTGTTTAGGTGGGGAATTATAGTTTTGTTGGGTCTGTTGATAATAAGGTCTTGGTTGTATGTTAAAATTAGGGTTTGGTATTATATGTTTCTGGAAATTGGATTTTTGGTCCATATTTTGGGATGGCTGAAAATTTGGTCTTGATGTTGGAGTAAATTGTTTAACCTTCCTATACTCACGTCAAAATCAAAGACGTATACTATACTATATAAGTCGGTCTCACAGACCGTATGCGTGAGTATAGGAAGGTTAAACTGTGAAGTAAATTGGGGAGTAAGTTGTGATTTATATTGTGGAATAAATTGGGGATTAAATTGTGGTTTATATTGTTGAGTAAATTGCGGTTTATAATTGCCTGGTGTGACTCTTTCTTGTGGTTTGAAATGATTTTGGGTGTCTAATAATGTTCATTGCTTTTGGACATATTGAAAATTTTCCTCTTCTATTACAAGTGACATTTCTCTAATGAATCGGGGTTTCTTAATCGTACATTATTTTGTAATTGACCCGACAGTCCTTTGATAAAAGTTTTTAATGAAAGATCTTTTATATATATATACATATATATATTTATTTTTTCTAAATTTAATTTTGAAATTGTTAAACTTCTGGCATCTTGTATTCTCATACCGAAATTATATGGTGTTTCGTTTTTATGTGGACGTAACGCTAATAGATCTTGTAACACACAGTCTACATTTCTTTGATCACCAAAACAAAGATTTAGCGCAGTTTTAATTTTGTTCCATGCTCTTAACTCAGTTTTGGAGCCTATTAAGCTTAAAGCTCTTCCTGTTAATTTACCAACAATGGCTCTGATTATGATATTGTTAATTTGGGGTAAATTTAGTGGTTCATACCTTTGCATTAAGTTCTCGCAATGATCTACGAAAACGTCTAGCGTGTGGGGATATCAGTCATAATTTGGGATAATATCAATCTGGAGTTTTAGTAATTGACTGACCCGACGAACTTCGTACCGCCTTAGAATTAATAAATGTTGTCTTAAGTTATTACCTGAGTTTTATTAATTTGTCTATATTAAGATAAAATTAATTAAGTTGAAAAAAGTTCAAAAAGGAGCAAATTCACGTGGGAGCAAAGCATTTGCTTTATTGAATGTAAATCAAATGATTCGCGTATCGTTGTAGCACACCTTTCTGTTCTCGTGTCGATTATCTTAATTGAAGCACCTTGTGATATACTATATTTTGCGACGTTATCTATTGTCGGAGCGTTGAATTGTCGTTCGTATGTTCCAGCGGAGCGTCTCTTTGCTCTGATTACGACTTTATAGTTATCACTTGGCATGCGATCCAACGCAGTTTTGAACAACCCAATCAATGCATGATGTTCATGAAGTATTTCCTGCAAATCTTGAAGAATTTCTCTTTTCATCGCGTTATTGATCGTTTGACGCCGATCAAGTTAGTCCTCCATATTGGCCATGAAGTAAATTTGAAACAATTTTATGTTGTGCGTCTTCAGCCGGCTGCAAAGATCCAATTCTATGGCGAATTTGTCCTCGTATCTGTATAGTCGAAAGGAAAGTGATAACTAGTGATTTATGATTACCAAAAATAAAGGTTACTCTCTTATTAACAAACATTACCTTGAATGTCGGACTGAATCCGCATTCTTCAATAATATTTGCTCCAAATGAAGTCATTTGGAAACATGCGTTTTACCTTTAAGCGTTCGAAAGAAAATGTCGTGATTCTTGAGCTTCGCCACGAAGCAATAAATGCAATGGCTCAGGTGGCGGAGGCAACAATGGCAATTTAACATTTCCACTGAGACAGTACAAACCAGGCGTTTCTCCAGCGAACTTCAATGCACCGCAATGGACGCACACAACCTCCATAGGGCCAATTCTAACGAAAGAGTGCGAGCTGTAGTCAATTGTGAAATCGCATTGAAACGCTCCTCGATTCAAATTAACACTTAAAGCATTTCTTCTTGCCGCTCGACGTTGTTGATCTCAGTGTTCTGCTTGACGATTTCTCATTGCCAACCGAGCCGTTTTACGTATGGCCTCTCTTTGTTCTTGTGTTTGTGAAACACGAAGTCGGGCCGTACTAGCACAGCGCCCTTCTCTCGTGCAATTTCTTCTTCATCTGCAGTGGATTGATTCGCAATATTCCGCAGTCTAATTGCATTACGGCTTCGTTATAAAAGATTCGATCTTCTCGCTCGCGGAATTGTAAATAAGACTGTGATGGATATTCCTGACTTTGCTTCTATTATGACATAACAATTATTCATGCGCGCACAATCGCAAATATCATAACCTTAATTGTGTTTGCGCGCACCATGACAACTGTCATAGCCTAACCTATCAAACGTCATCAATTTGCTTAATTTCTAATTTTTTTATTAAATTTTCAAACGTTTTAATAGTTTTATTTTTTCCTAAACCTTCACGTAGCAATTACGAACAAATCCACAGTTGCTCACGAAAGTCTATATACACCTCGGTAAGTTGATGGTTCAAAGTGAAAACATAAACAAAAAAGACCAAATAACACAAACTTAATCAAAATGCACTAAAAAAAATATAGTACAAAATGGATTGTCTGACACCTATAGTGTTTCGAGAAAAGCGATAATTTAGAAAAATGTTTAGCGCGATCTCACGAAAGTCTACATACATGCCGTTAAATGACGGTGTTTAACGATGAGTTTGTGGATTTAGGTGAATACCCGTGTAGTAGGGATGCGTACATGACATTTAGTACGTAAGTAGTCAAATTGCCAATTTCAAAATGACGGGAAAAAGTGTTAGTAGAAAGGAAATTGCGCGCGAAATTCGAGAATTAATAGTGAACCTGAGAATAGAAGGTAAATCTCTAAATGAAATAGCCAAAACTGTAAAGAGACCAAGATCGTCTATCCAAACAGTGTTGCGCAATTGGGCTGGGACTGGTTCGGTCGACGATAAACCCCGTTGTGGTCGCCCTAGCAATTTAACAGACCGAACGCGAAGGGCTATCGTCCACAAAATCAAAGCGGAACCTAAAGCAAGTGCTGTAAAAATAGCAGAAGATGTAACAGCAGACGTTGGAACACCAGTACACGCCGAATGTATTCGAAGAGTTTTGCAAAAACGGATATCGCGGCCGTATCATTCGCAAGAAGCCCTACATAAGCGAATGCAATGAAAAAAAAAAGATTAGATTTTGCACATAAGCACGAACACCGGGATCTGCCGTTTCGGGAGAAGGTTCTATTTACCGATGAGACCAAAATAAATTTGTTTCAGTCAGATTGACGCCGTAACGTCTGGAGAAAAAGTGGTACAGCATACGATAAACGGCATTTGAAGCCGACTGTAAAACATGGTAGTGATTCTGTTCTTCTTTGGGGCTGTATGTCGGTGGCTGGGGTGGGTCATATGGCGTTTATAGAGGGCATTATGGATCGATTTAAGTATGTAGATATTTCAAAAACCCACCTAAAGGATAGTGTACGACAACTACAACTTGGTCCGTCATGGGTGTTTCAACAGGACAACGATCCTAAGCATTCATCATTGTTAGGAAGTGAGTGGTTACTGTACAACGTGCCTAAACAACTCCATTCTCCGCCTCAGTCGCCAGATTTAAACCCTATCGAGCAACTGTCGAGGAATTGAAGCGAAAGCTGCGTAAAAGAACAATAAAAACTAAAGCAATTGTGGAAGAGTGGAGCAAATTACCTGCTGAATACACACAAAAGCTGGTCAATTCTATGCCCCGACGATTGAGAGCGGTTATAGACACTAAAGGCGGCAATACTAAATATTAAGAAAGGTTTTGTGCTTAAATTTATTAAGTGTATGTAGCCTTCGTGAGTTCAAAACAATGTATTTAACACATTTTTAGCACAAAATCTATCATATCGTAAAAATTCTTCCACTTTCTTTTTTCTTACATTTGTTTGAAATATTGATGTTTGTACATGTGAGAGGGATTCGATATGAATTCTCTCACAATGCACGTATTACGCATTTTTTACAGTTATTTTTTCTACAGAAGTGGACAACTTGCGTTGCCACAGCCTCCTGCAGTAACTGCAGTCGCGCTCTTCGGCTACCCGCCGTGGGAAAATTGCAAATTACAAAATTTTGATCTTCTCTTGCCATCCGTAGACGTATGTACGTTTCGCGGTTATACCGCTCGTCAGTACGGCTTTGCAAGAGCTGTAATTTCGTATACAAATTTTATGTATATATCGTCTGAACATTGATGTTTGTAAATGTGAGAGGGATTCGATATGAATTCTCTCACAATGCACGTATTACGCTCTTGCAAAGCCGTACTGACGAGCGGTATAACCGCGAAACGTACGTCTACGGATGGCAAGAGAAGATCAAAATTTTGTAATTTGTTTGAAATAAACAGTTTCTTTGTACCCACAATTCTTTTTTTCGCACCTGTTTTTATCCCAAACCATCAATTTACCAGGGTGTATGTACACTTTCGTGAGCAATGTACATAGATAATTTACGGGATTCGGTGCGTTTTGATTTTGCATTTCGTAGTTTATTCTAAGAGTATTCTCGAATAAATGTGTTAAATATTAATATAAAAATTGGACTTACAGTACTAGAATTCTTTGTTTCATTGTTTTCGTTCTTCTGTTGTCCTTGTTTTCTTCCTTATCCTAGGCTGGATTTGGAGATGTTTGTCCTCGTCCAGTTCTTAGAATCTCTGCGATGTGTGGCCGGTTCCAAGTTGTGTTAGATTTTGCGATGTTTGTCCTCTTCAACAATTCCCTAATTTTTTCTCTTACACTCCGTTCACCAAATTGTTCGGGCTTTCGCGAATTAAGCTTTAACACACACGTTTTTACTATATTTGCTAGAAACATTTTCGCGGTTATACCATCCTCGTCACTAGTTTTGTTCGGAGACCGTGTTGGAGTGTTTTTAAAAAGAAAATTTAGGAAGTATTGGCAATTTATTGTAATGTGTGTGCAGCGTACTAAAGTCAAATGACAAAAAGCGCTATTCTAATTACAACTAACGTACTTATGTATCGAAACTGCATACCTAGCACTGATAAGTATATCTTAACTCTAGTTCTACGATTCCTTTGTTTCCAGGAACATAGCTCGCTGATTCAAGCCACGTGCCCTTATGAAGTTTATAATTTTTTTCAATGATTTTAAAACGCTTTTCAACTTGATCACTTTTGAGCATAAAACTTCTTGTTGGATTATACAATGCACATGATGAAAATCTGGTTTGATCCTTGTCTGTAATATTTATAATGAAGCCATTATTTACTCTATTCATGGAAGGAGCTCCGTCTGTTGCAACGGAACACAGTTTTGACAAATTCAAATTGTACTTTTGCAGAAGTCCGTAAACACAATTGAAAATATCCTCTCCAGCTGTATCATGCAATGGTACTAATTCCAGTAATTCTTCATAAACGTTGATATACATATCTATCACCAGCACGAAGAGAAACAGCGAGTTGCGCCGCACCACACACATCTGTACTTCCGTCACAGGCAACAGAAAATGCAATGAAAGAGTCTGATTTTGTTTTTATCTGATCACTTATATTGGCAGCCAACTCAGTAACTCTTTCAGCGGCAGTATTCCGGGACAAGGATATATTTTGAAAAACGTTCACGTTCCCGGGACTTACGATTTCTGCGGCCTTCACAGGACATTCTTTTATAAATCCACCTTCAACATATGGTTTTGAGTGTTTTGTGATCAACTCCGACAGTATTTAACTCGCTTCGACAGCAGATTCATTCTCTTGCTTTGGACGTGTATACATTAGGTGTTAATTTTTTAACAGTGATTTTAACTGATTTAACTTTTCGTTTCTAATGATGTCTGTATACTTGTCAAATTTAGTTTTATTACAATCATGACGTTTTATATTATACTAGCAGATACCCGTCGTGATATGAGTATTTTCAGTAGGTGTGTAAACATAAAGATTTTTCGACGTTCCAACTCTGGAGCAAGCAACATATAATTGGCCGTGCGAAAAACAGGAATTCTCTAAGTTCAAACCAGCTACACTTACCATCTTGTTCCGTTGCACAATTTCGGTGGGTCTAACAATAAGTTGCGAATGAACATCAACGGTGAACCAACTTTTAAAGTTAAGATATGTGGTGTCATTCCAGATGGGTCCAAAGAGTTAAGAAACTCTACTAGAAAGTTGACAGCTTGTTCCTCATCTATAACTGTGTCAATTAATTTGTACAAAATGCCAAAATTACTCGTTTTTACTGTCTATAAGATTTTTAATATTTTCTAATTCGATTATTTGTAGTGGCCGACCGAACATTCGGTTTCGGTTTCGGTTTCGGCCAGTTTCGGCCAAAAATCTAGTTTCGGCCATAGTTTCGGTTTCGGCCAAAACTTAGCCGAAACTTCGGCCGCACCGAAACTCAGTGTTCGTGAATTGTCGTGCTTCGTTCGGGCGAGATCGTGTCTCGTAATTGTCAGAGTCAGCAAGTTAATACCTAAATACATAAATATCTCCTTTTCCTACATACCGTAATTGTTGTTTTTTCTTTATTTCATTTAACACAAATGAACTATATAACATGTAGCAATGTTTCAGCATACAATTGAAATTTTAATATGTTTAAATAAGTTTCGGTTTCGGTTTTGGCCGAAACTGAGACCGAGGCCAAAGGTTCGGTTTCGGTTTCGGTTTCGGCTGCAAACCCTGTTTCGGTCGGACATTAATTATTTGACATGGTCGACGCGATAACCACAAATGATAAAACTTTCTGAT
Source organism: Chrysina gloriosa (assembly GCA_038088585.1). Taxonomy (NCBI): domain Eukaryota; kingdom Metazoa; phylum Arthropoda; class Insecta; order Coleoptera; family Scarabaeidae; genus Chrysina; species Chrysina gloriosa. The sequence continues at coordinate 69,729,112 of CM076087.1, forward strand.
GACAGTGACAGATCAATGTTTTTGTGTTGACAGTCTGTATTCGGAAAAATTATTGTATGGGAAAAGTCGAAAATCCACTTCATGAATGGACCGAATGCATTTTTAGTGGTCTAAAGTCATCCTCGTGTTATTGCCTTTCAAACCGGTTTGGAGCACATCGGTTGTATAGTTTCTAAGTCTATAACGGACATAGAAACACTTTTTGTATTTTATATACATATATAGATAATTTTGGGACACCGACTATCCTGTTACAAATCAAGCAAATAATTTTGTCTTTTACTTCACAATAAAAAAACTCTAATTCCCACTTCTCTTGAAAGATATAATGCTCATCTACGAGTTTTCTCTTACTTCCACTTGGTTTTGAAAGAGACATGTTGAAAACTTTATTATTTATAACAATAAGTAGTGTTACATGTTGTAACAAGAAGTGCGGAACTGATAGCAACTCCATAGCAACTAACTGAACTCAATCGAGCGGTCTTGGCTTACATACGGACATGTGATTTCTCGACAGTTCTTTTCTAGAATGTTTAGATAGCGTCAGCTGTGTTTTCGCACGATAGAATTTTCTGGAACAAGGCAGAAGAAAACTTAGGTACTTACGTACGGCGCAAGAACAATAAAGCGATTGGGCAGTGGCACACGGAGCGGCGGGCGTGGGAGACGAATGCGGCCTGCCACAGCCGAGATAGACCGAATCGATCGTCGTGTGTGCGCAACTTGTTGGAGCGCGCACGTTTTCAAATACGGTTTTCAACACGCTCGCGGGTCGCATGATCTAGCTGTTTTCAAAATTGATTTGGACCTCAGGAAAATGCTCAGTGGGCTGCACGCATGCTTGTTGTAAGCATTATCGAAACCATATTAACCGAAGTAGGCGAATCATTTTCTTTCTAGGAGAAAGGACCAGACATTGTTAACGCATCAGGTTTAGGAATGGGTTTGCTAAAAATGGTTATGGATCCTACATATATATTAACCTTCCTATACTCACGTCAAAATGAAAGACGTATACCATAGTATATAAATCGGTCTCACAGACCGTATGCGTGAGTATAGGAAGGTTAATAAAATCTTAACTCTTACTTATTATGGTTATAGTCATCGAAATATACACCACTCTGCTTAATCAGGATGATATTTTACCGATGAAGTTTGTTCTTAAAAATAATTTAGATTAGAAAACGTGACGTTTAAATAAATTAGTGCTTATACTTGTCGCACTGATTTTTTTTTCAACTACTAACTTCCTTGCAGTAGCGGCGCGAGACCTAAACTTAATATGGGCAAGATACATTTCGCGAAGCCTTCTGATGGCCCAAGAAGAGGGGTTTATAAAATAAAAAACACCTGAAATTGACAATTTTTTATTCATAAAGAAACAAACCAAACTTTTTCCGTATACTTCTTTGGCACATTAAACAAAAATGAAAAAAAGAAAAAATTAAAGAAACAAATTTTTTACGTTTAGTGTTACTGAACTCCTTAACGATTGGTTCGTAATTTATCTTAGATGCTATATCTGCTTCAATAGATAAAACTGCCAAAGCCAAAAGTTTTTCCTGACCCATTGTATTTCTTAAGTAATTTTTATTAGTTTTAATTTTGAAAAGCTCCTTTCAGCAAAAGCAGTACTTACAGGTATTGTTAACAAAATTCGAATTTCACGTCTGTAATGAAGTTGGGTAAATTTGGGATCATATTTTGTAATTCTTCGTATAATTCGTAAGGTTGGAAGTCACTGCTCTCACCTACTTGCAGGACTGTTTTTCAGTATTTGCTCTTTTGGAATATTTTTTAACTTGTTGAAGTCATAGTGAACACCAAAATTTTCAAAATTGATTTAAAGGCATAAATCTCGAATCAATATCGCCTATCACAGAATCAATCATGGTATTAAAAAATCCTGTTTCATACCGGCTTTTGACAGACTGTATAGGTTGATCGCTGCCTTCATAATCAAACATACTTTTCTTTATGGCTACTCTTTTATTTTTAAAATCTTTTGGCAAATCATAACTGCTTCTTTCAAAAAACCGACGAGCGTGAGACAAGCATTTTTTCGAATCCAGTTTGTCGATATTCTTTTATCCAGTCACAAAATGTACGCAAATGTTCAAGAGTAATGGTTAACCCTCCGTTTGGCACATGGGTCCAGCCAGACCTTTTTCGATTTCAATTGTAATTTTTAATATACTTTCGATTGAACTAGCCGCCTGAAGTTTCGTGACTTTTCCTACAATTGAATTAGCTATAATTTCTTAGAAAAATTAGGAGGATACTTTGCATACGAGGATGATTGCAATGATATCTCCGGATACAGGTCACATTTGTACATGTTGTCTGGCCAGTGTTATATGTTATATATTGTGTTGCTAGGTTACATAATACATATGTATATTTAAAGTTGCTAATAGGTGTTAGATGTTCGTACATATGAGAGTTCAATTACGAAATTCGGCCATAATGTACTAATTGCGCATTTTTGCAGCTATTTGATTCTACAGAAGTAGACAACTTGTTTTGCCACAAACTCCTGTAGTAGCTACAATCGCGCACTCGGCTAGCCCGCCGTGGGAAAAATATGCTTAAAAGACTATAAACTTTAATCTTATATGTCGCTTAGATTCTATTCCCAATGATTTACTGAATGATAAACTGTTATTATCAAAAGATAAAAGATATTTATAAACAATTTAGTGAATGCTATTATGCTATTCCCATAGTTCAAACACAAAGAAATATACCAATGACTCTACATGATAAATTGAAAAAGACTCTAGATGAATTAGAATTTAAAAGTATTATAGGTAAAGTAGATTATTCAACAGATTGGGTAAACTCGCTTGTCATTGTCGAAAAACCTAATGGTTGCCTTGGATTATGTCTGGATCCAAAACCATTTAATAAATATATATGTCGAGAGCATTACTTTATACCAAAATGTGATGATATTTTAAGTAGACTAGAAGGGGAAACTATATTTTCAGTGATAGATATGAAAGATGCATTTTGGCAACTTCAACTAAACTGCGACCTATTTCAGCTTAAGTTAAATATTGACAAATGTTGCATAGTTACTTATACTAGGCCCTGTACACCTTGTATGGGAATTTACACTGTTAATGGCAACAACCTAAACCGCGTAACAGAAATTAAGGATTTGGGAGTACTGTTTGATTCTACTCTATCCTTCAAGTCACATATCACTAACATGTGTTCTCAGTCCTTTAAATCAATGGGATTCATATTACGTGTTTCCAAATACTTTAAAAATATATTGTCAATAAAATCACTATATCACGCTTATGTCGTGAGTAAGATTGAATATCTTCTTTTCTTTTTTTTTTCTCTCTTTTTTGTACATGGTGACACTATTACACTGTGATTGTTATTATTATCTGTATTATGTATTTTTGTATATCCTGTAATTGGGCTTGGCCTGTTGGATATTAAAGGTATTATTATTATTATTATTAATAATAATAATAATAATAATAATAATACAGTAGAAGCCGCTTATTATAATCACGGTTAATGTTATCAAACGGTTATTGTTATCGAAAACCGTTGGTCCCAAATCACTCTATTTAAAACTCATTGAAAGAAAGCCGCATATTGTAATCAAAAGCCGCTTAATGTTATTAGTTATGAATAGTATCCTTTGTCGGAAAGTTTCTTCAGGCGACGGTGTCTGCAGCGCAACTCCTTTGAACGAGCCGCTCTTTCTCGCCGATTTCAATTAAAACTCTCATATCGCATATTACAATCTAACGAATTGTTATTTCTATATTATGAAGAGGTCATCTTTTTTTTTTTGATGTACTTTATCTATAAAAGGTCCGTTCGTTTAAATGATATTCAGTTTCTCTTATACTCTTCTACGAATCTCACGTTCTACAGTCTTGTGTACGGGTAAATTATTGAAATTTCGCATAAACCACCGTGGTCATGGCAGAAGTGAATAAAAAACGTCGCGATCTATCGAACGAAGAAAAACGACAAATTCTCGATAACTTCGATAAACTTCCGAAAATGAGTCAAAGGAATGCTGCGGTACAATTAAAAATTTCGCAACCGCTGTTGTGTAAAATTTTAAAAAATCGTACAGAAATAGAAACGTGTGCGCGTTCGAATGAAAACATAAAACGAAAAAGGGAAAGATCTGGAAAGGATAATCAAGTTGAATCAGCTTTAAAAATTTGGTTTACAAATGTTCGCGAAAAAAATGCCTCTGTGAATGGTCCTATCATGCGTCAAAAAGCAGAAGATATAGCCAAAACTATGGGGAAAGAAAATTTCATTGCAACAGACGGATGGTTCAATCGGTGGAAAAAGCGAGAAAACATCGTTTATAGACCTCTGCACGGTGAAGAAAAAGTGCTGATTCGTTAGCAGCCGCTGACTGGATGCGTTCGGAATGGCCAGAAATTATTGCAAAATATCCGCCTCGGGACATCTACAATGCAGATGAAACAGGACTCTACTTTCGCGCGATGCCTAATCATACTTATTTGTTCAAAAACGATAAAGTAAGAGGTTACTTATCTTCGAAAGAACGAGTAACAGTGTTATGTTCTGTTAATATGGAAGGTGAAAAGGAAGAACTTCTAGTGATAGGAAAAAGTAAGAATCCTCGGTGTTTTAAAGGTGTTAAAACTTTGCCCGTGGAGTATTTTGCTAATGCGAATGCTTGGATGACAAGTGTCTTGTTCAGCGAGTGGTTACTCAGGTGGGACAAAAAATTGAAACGCCAAATCGTCTTATTAGTAGACAATTGTACTGCGCACAAAGTGAATGCAGTTTTGACGAACATCCAACTTATTTTCTTACCTGCGAACACTACGGCATTGATACAACCATGTGATCAAGGAATCATTCGAACATTCAAAGAATACTATCGAGGGCAAATTCGAGCCCAAATTATACAAGAACTTGATGAGAATCGAGATGCACCTACTGCAGATGCGATAGCAAAAAAATCAGTCTTCTAGATGCGCTGCATTTGCTGGTGAAGTCATGGAGGCAAGTTCAACCAGAAACGATCCGAAACTGTTTTCGAAAAGGAGGTTTTTCCAAAACTGGTGATGAAGAACCTGATCTCCATGAAACGTGCGCTGACATTTTAGAAGGTATGAAAAAGAACTTGTTTTGTACATCTAACTAATATTTTTTAATTTTTTTGTAGTTCAAGGTCTGTCCAAAAGCGAATTTTCCGATTGGGTGGGTATCGACAATGATGTTCAAACAGCTGCCACAATGACTATATCAGACATTTGTCGGGAAGTTGTGGATCAATCGTCCGAAGGAAGTAATCCTGAATTACCCGAAGTAGGAGAAGAAGAAGAAGAGGAAATGTCTGAAGAGCCGCCAACTAATGGCCAGATGCAAGAAGCGTTAAATATTCTCCGACGTGGTGTACAATTCCGAGAAAGTAATTTTGATAGATATTATGATTTTGAAATATACATACAAAATCTTATTAATAAAAATAAACGTCAAACGACGATCGACCAGTTTTTCGAATGAAATCGTAAAGTGTAAATAAATGTACCTACGTATTGTATCGATGATAAAAAATAAACAAATTTGGTAAAATATTAAAAATTGTTGATTAATCGTTAATTTTTCCCTTGAATTTTATTTGTAAGTCGTTAAATAATTTGATTACATACATACATATTTATTATTGACTACATCAGCATAGAAAAATACATTTATATTTACCTTCCGCTTACTGTTATCATTCGGTTAATGTTATCAAAAAGGGTTTGTTCCAAATTGATCACAATAAGCGGCTTCTACTGTAATACCTAGTTTTTCAAAAAAATAACAAATGGGAAAAAGGAAAGATTGTAAACGCCTATAATATTAGATCGTATATTGTTAAAAATTCTAAAGGACAAGTATTTAGACGAAATAGAAGACTTATCAATAAAACAAAAATACCTTTTACTGAAGCACGAAAAGATTTTCTAATCTACGAAGATTTGTTTCCTTGTATCAGAGAAGAAGAACATGTTCCTAAATTTTAAAAGATTCTTCCAACGATTATGAAGTAATTGTTAGTAATATTCCCAGTAATGACTCCAATAATTCAAATGATACAGATATTTTTAAAATTATACCCAATGTTGCAACACAAACCCGAAGTCAACGTAAATCAAAGAGACCAGAATCGCAAGATTATATATTTGTTATTAATTAATTATTAATTAAGTATTTTTTTAAAAGATATTTCAAGTTTATTATTAATAAGTGATTGAATTAAAAAAAAAAAGGAGCGTGTTATATGTTATATATTGTCTTACTAGGTTACATAATGCATACATACATTCTACTGGTGATGACCTATTACCCAGTTTCTTCATAAGAGACTGCAGATATGTGTTTGCTAAACCTTTGCGCACAATTAATAATCTGTTTTTGAAGACCTACACTTTTCCTGAGAAGTGGAAACGAACTCTAATTTGTGCTGTGCATAAAAAGGGCAATAAAACACTCTGCTCTAATTATCGGCCCATATCTCTTTTATCTAATTTTGCAAAGATTTATGAGCAAGTGTTATATTCTTTTATTTTTACCAATGTTTGTCCGTTTTTGTCACCTGATCAGCACGGTTTTATTCGTGGTAGGTCGACAACAACCAATCTTTGTACGATTTCACAATTAGCGAAGTTTTAAATAAACGAGGACAAGCTGATGTTTTATACACAGATTTTTCACGTGCGTTTGATACTATATGTCACGATGCTTTGCTGTCCAAACTTACATCGTTTGGTTTCTCTCCTTCTGCAATCGCAATATTAAAATCTTATTTAACTGCCGTACTTCTTATGTTTCCTATAATGGTTTTCGCTCTAAAGAATTTTTTGCTACTTCTGGTGTCCCTCAAGGTTCAATCTGAGGCCACTTCTATTCATCCTCTTTATTAATGATTTGATGAACATTAACTGTCCTATATTGGCTTATGCTGATGACATTAAAGTCTTTCATGAGGTATCTTCTATTGAAGATGTCAATAACTTGCAGAGGAAACTCAGATTTATCGAGGATTGGTGCGAGATATACCAACTGAAGTTAAATGTTGACAAACGCTGTGTTGTTACGTACACGAAGAAGGATAGAAATTTCATTTGATTACGAGATTGGCGACAGAATACTGAATAGACAATTGGTTGTGAAGGATCTTGGTGTAGTTTTTGACTGCCAATTTACATTTAGAACACATATTGAACAAACGCGTCCCTCTGCGTGTAGAGCCCTTGGTTTGCTTGTGCGTGTCTCTAAACATTTCAATGATCATGAACTGCTAAAATGTCTGTATTATACCTATATAGTTAGTAAGTTTGACTACGCGGATATTGTATGGTGTCCCTTGTAAGTCCCTTGTTTGTTCATTGCTGGATCGTATCCACAGACGTTTTTGAAATTCTTGTCGTACAGGATGGACGGAACATATCCGCCTATGGGTGTCAGTCAAGATGAACTGCTGAACCGCCATAGTATGGTTTCACTTTTGGAGAGAAGAAATATTCATTCTGTAAATTTTCTAAGGAAGCTACTGCATTATCAAACTGATTGCCAGTTCTTACTTTTGCGGGTGAACTTTAGAGTATCGAGAATTGCTGCTGGACATCAGCCAACTTTTCAACTTCCATTTGCGAGGACGAATTTATTTCAATGAGCCCCCATACTCCTCATGTGTACAAATGCAGATAAATATATTTCTGACATATTCCTTTAAAAATTATATTGAATATATATTTTGAATAACGTATAATATTTGTTTTCTGTATTATCCTATAATTGGGAATTTCCTGTTGGATAATAAAGTGCATTATATTATATTATAATTATTATTATTATAAATATTTCCAATAAATAGCTTTATTTTGCTTGATGCTATATAAAATTGCTTGTTTAAAATTAAAAATGAATATATTTAGAATAAACTTAGAATAGATACAAATAAGTACACATATAATTATAAATAAGAATTTAAATGCCCGCGTTTTTGGTTTAGTTAGAGCTTATTATCACAGAGGGTACAAATACTTGTCTCCCACCCTAATATTGCAGTGTATTCAGCCCCATTGTCCGATTGTCCGTTAGTTTGTTGGTTGTTGTATCTCTCTTCCACCTTTCTTCGTTGATATTCCGGTTGATGTGAAAGAGTGAAAGGCAGTCCGTCGCGCGTGCGTTGTAACGTGTTGCATGTAGATAGTGCTTATGTAGGTTATGTTTTAGATTCTAGAAATAATACAAAGCTACGATTTACTTTAAATTATGGAAGAACGAAAAGTAGTACAAATCACTACATATATAAATCCGCACATTTTTGGATTTCATTCAAGACTGACCAGAATAAATTTGCAACATTTGAGCAACTTTTACAAAAGCATAAAGAAAGCTTTCACGTGCTTCAGACAATTACAAAAATTGTAGTTGTAAAGGAGAATAAGAAGTGGAAACGAGCAGTAGTTAAGAATTTTGATAAAGAAACAAAGGAATATGAATGTTGGTTAGTAGATTACGGAAAGCCACTAAAAACTACAGAGATATTTGAATTGCCAACAAAATTTGCAACACAACCACCCTTTGCTCAACCAGCATGCTTAAAGAATGTTATTCCATTAAAGAATGTAAGTTATTTTGAAAGTTTGAAGTAGTATTGATAAACAGAAACTTCTTGTATTTCAGATTCTAGACATCGAAAAGAACAAACATATTTATGAAAAGCAAATAGAATTTAGTCCTGGAACAATTAAAATTGTAAAGGACCTAATACAAAAAGCAAATTTAATAGAATTTCAGGTAGAAAATGTTTTCACTAATGTATTATGTGGGTCTCTATATCTAACAGTGAATAAAGAAAATATAAATTTAATAGATATGCTAATAGAAAAACGGCACCTTGTCGTGGATGAAGACATGTTTTTACAAGGTAGGTTTGTTCCTCTATTTATTTTATTCCTCTTATTTGTGGATCTATATGTATTCAAATTGTAGCAATGCAAGTAAACCATAAAATGATAATTGAAAATAGATCTATAAGTGCCGAAGATAAAATTCTATTTCCAGTTTGTGAAGGAGTGGGTAGAGGTTGTTTGCGGCCAAGAAAGGTAAGTAACTTAGTTTATACGTATTTACTACAAGCTATGTTTCATGTGATAACCATGGATTTTGATTGGTTTCTAAGAACATAATCACGATAATCTTTATTCAGTTTTCACTAAGGTTTGATGAAAAATTGGATGACATGTTCTATTTTTAAGTAGTGTAAACTAACTTACGTGTAACGCATAACATAAAAATTTGGAGAAGTAAGGGTGTCAGTTTGGTTTACACTACTTAATGATAAGATGTTATCCACTCTTTTATCAAATAAAGTTATCCCGAATGTGGAATTAATCATCATATGTATTTTGGCAAATTTACTATATTAAGAGCAGAAATACCTTTAGTTGGATGAAAATTAGGCAAGTTTTAATGATTTCTGAGAAGAAAATATTGAACATATAAGTTAAATTTATAGATATATAATTTGTACATTTAATTGAGTGATACTATATCGCATCACTGAACTCATTACACAATTGTTCCATCATCATAAATTTGCTGACAAGTGTTTTAACAGCATGGGGCAAGCATTATCAAAACTGTATAAAATCGAACTGAGCAAATCATTTTCTTAAGGTAGTTAATATATTAGTTTATGCCACCCTCACTGTAATCGTGTGTGGGGCGGAACACCATTTATAAGCAGGTTTAATCATTTATATAAACAGCAGAATAATGTGGGGCTGAGGCTTCCTCCTTGTCTTAGTCCTGTGTCTGTTTTGAATCCTTCAGACTTCATGTTTGCTTTTATTACGTAGTTCGTATTCGTTCTGTACATGTTTTGTATAATTATTATTTTACTGTCTACTCTATCGTTCAGTCCCTTCCATATTCTGTTTCTAGGGACTGTGTCGAACGCCTTTTCCATATCGATGAAGGCTAGAAATAGGTTTTTATCTTGTAGGTGTCTTTTCTTTATCAGTTGTTTGATTGTAAAGATATGATCTTGGGTGCTTCTTCCTGGTCTAAATCCGCTTTGTGATTCATCTAGTTGAGGTTCTAGTATTGCTTTTAGTTTGTCGTTTATAATTTGTTCGTAAATTTTGGTAATAGTGTTTAGTAAGGTTATTCCTCTGTAATTGGAGCAGTTTTTTTGTCTCCTTTTTTATATATTGGTGTAATTAGTGCTGCTCCCCATTCTTCAGGTATTTTTTCTTCTTTCCATGATTTGTTTAGTACTTCTAGTAGTACTTTCACACCTGTCTCTCCTAAGCTTTTTATCATTTCTGTTGTGATCTTGTCTTCTACCGGCGCTTTTCCATTCTTTAGTGTTTTAATTGTATTTTTCAGCTCTCCTATCTCTATTCCTTCCATTTCCTCTTCATTTCTCTGTTCTTCAAGCCCTCTTGTGCTCTCTCAATCAGTTTGTAGTCCGTGTCCTAATAATTCTTGGAAGTATTCTTTCCATCTCCACATAATATCCTTTTCCTTTGTTAGTATTTCTTGTTGTTTGTTTTTTATGTATATCTCTGTTATCGGTTTCTCATTTCTCCATGATTTTAGGATTCTATAAAAGAGTTTTTGGTTGCTGGAGCTATTCTTTTCCATTATGTTTCCGAATTCTGTCCATGACCTTTCTTTTGCCTCTTTCACTAGTGTTTTAACTCTATTTCTTTGTTTTTGTATACTTCTTGTTGTTCTGTTGTTTGTTTTGTTAGATATTTTTTCCATTCGATTTTCTTCTTTCTAATTTCTTCCTGTATTTCAGTGTTCCACCATGCTGTTTGACTTTTCTTATTGTTTGTTCTGGCGGTTCCGCATATCTCAGTTGCTGCTTCTAAAATTATGTCTTTGAATATGTTCCATCTTTGTTTGGCATTTATCCTCTTTATCTTTCCTAGTTTATGTTTCAATTTTATTTCGGTTATGTTTAGGTATTCAGCGGCTATTTCTTCTCTTCTGAGTTTGTATGTTCTAACTGTTACATGGTTTCCTTTGATTGGTCTTGTCCATTTTACGGTTTTTATGTGCGTTTGTTTTATTTTTGATACCAGTAGGTGATGGTCACTATCTATGTTGGCTCCTCTCCTTACTCTCACGTCCATTATATTTTTCCTTTCTTTTCTTTGGACTAGGACGTAATCTATAATATTATTGACCTTTCTCCTCTGTTTGGTTGTATTCTGGTGTATTTGTGTATATCTTTGTGTGGGTAGAAGGAGTTGGTAATTATTATATTTTGTAATTTGCAGAATTCAAGTAATCGTTTTCCGTTGTTATTTCGTATTTCTTCTCCATGCATTCCTAATAATGTCTTGTTTTCTACATCTTTTTTCCCTACTCTGCTGTTAGTCACCTGCTATATAGATTGTTCCTTTAGCCTCTTCTGTTGTTGCATTTACTTCTCCCCAAAATTTTTCTTTATCTTCTCTTTTTCCATTTTCGTCTGGTCCGTATATTGATATTATTGATCTAACATCTCCCTGTTCATTTTCTATCTCTATCAGCAGTATTCTCTCAGATACAGTTTTCCATGTACTAATTTGATTTGCTAGTTGTTTATGTGTTATGCATCCCACTTCCGCCGCTGCCCTTTGGGTTACTTCCACGCCACTGCAAATCAGTATATGGTCATTTCTTAGGCTTATTCTTCCGGTTCCCTTCCTTTTGGTTTCGTTTATTACTAATATTTCGAGGCCTGTTTCTTCAAATTCGCTTATTAATTCGTTTTCTTTGCCATTCAATCCTCTGACATTCCATGCTCCCAGCTTCCATATTCTTGTTCTACTTTTTATCTCTGTCTCCCTGTGTAATTTCCTACTTATGTGTATTTTGTTATGTTCACGTATCTTATCCATTTCCATTTCCATTGCCCGGTCTGTTTCTTCTTCACCTTTCCTATCTGCCTTTTCTAGTTTTTTCTAAATGTTGTTCATGTCATTGTTTGATGTTGTTCATCGATATTACTTGTTTCCGGTGATCGGTCTTGTACTGTTCGTTTTTGGCTGGTGTATTCAATATTTTGTATCCTCTTTTATTCATGCTGTATGTTTTTTATTGTTCCTTGTATTTCGTTGTCTATTATCAGTTTGTTGTATTTAATTATTGCTTTATGTCCCTTATTTCTCATGTCTTTTAGTAATGGTATTAATTCCCTTCTTTCCTCTTGTATATTTTTGGGTAATCTTCATCAATCCACATTTCTGTGTCTTTTAAATATTTTGTATTTCGAGTGCTTGTCTTCGGTAGCTTTATGAAAACTGGTCTCTTTCTGTCTTTTATGTATTTCCCTATTCTTCTTATTTCATCTATTTCGTTTCTCTGATCGATATCGACTCTTATTTTTTGCATTATCTTGTTTACTTTCTCTGTTATTTCCAGTTCTGTTTCGTTTTCTTCTTCATTAACCCCTTTTATTATTATATTTCTTGATCTAACCTCTCTTTCCAATTTTGCTATTTTGTCTTCCTGTGTTGCTACCTTTTCTCTTAGTTCTTCATTCTCTTCTCTGATTTGTTTCATTGCCTGTACAAAATTATCCATTTTATTAGTCATTTGCTTCATGTTTTCGTCCAGTTGTTGGAACATTTGTTCGATTCTTTCCATGTCTGTCATTCGGGCTTGGGTTGTTAGCGTACTGCTTGGTTGTCGAGTTAAATTCAGAAAGTTATTTTGTTATTGATGTTTCGATTATCTGGGTACGGTTCTGTTCTTTGTTGTTTCTTCCAACATGTACTTCTTTCTTATAGCACCGCGCAAAAAGCCCTTGGCCGGTCGTCCTGTCGGACCTTGGACTCTTATCCGTGCATATATTGTGGCAGACTATTTATGTTTTCTGAATTTATTAATTATTTTTGGCTGTTTTAACTATTTGTACTACTTATTCACGTAACAATCACTTTTCCGGTAGCACTGGTCACCTTTGTTTGGTTTGTTTGTTCGCAACTCTGCAGTATTTTGCGGTTTATTACGGAGCAAACACCAAACGCGTTTTCTGATGTGTTGTCAGGGCCGTATTCTCTCAGCCCCACATTATTCAATGTACACATGGACACAATCATTAAGAAATGCAACAAATACAACCAATAACAGAATTCATCGAACAACGACAGCTGAGCTGGTGGGGACACTTACAGCGAATGCCCAAAGAGAGACAGGTTAAACAAGTATATGAAGCAAAAATACAGATAAAGAGAAGAAGAGGAAGACCAAGGATGAACTGGGACCAAACGATGTGTAAAATACTGCGGACCAGGGCCAAATCAAGAGACGAAGCAAAATTACTAGCAAGAAACAGAACAGCTTGGAAAAATTCATACATATTAGAGCAAACCCCGACATCTAAAAAGGGGATTCGATTATAATAATAATAATAATAATAATAATAATAATAATAATAATAATAATAAACAGCAGGTCTCGATTTTCTACTTTATTCAATTGTTGATTTGTTAGGGAGGTGGTCTTGACAAAAGTTGCAACAGTGTTGATCATTGTCATTATCAATTTACGTTAACAAGTTCAAGCTTGTTGTTAATCGCAAAAGCAGCACCTCAAAAATTCTAATTTCGTTTGATTGCTTTAAATTATCCTTTTTGCTAAGCGAAAACCTGAATCGGTATTAATCAATACGTTCCATTCGGTTCATATTTTCATAACTAATAGAGTAGTATTTTGATGGGTCATTTCAATTCTAGGGTCAGTAGAAAGCGACTGCTGCAATTGCGCAGTCTTGGGAGTGATGAAAATTTAGTTTGCTATGTAAGCTAAATGGGGAGTGAAAATACCTTTTATGTGAAATAATTTATTTATTAACGTCTTTTCGGTATTTATGGAGTTGATGGTCATCAAGGTTGTCGGCATTCTCGCATCTTGTACTGATTGAAAATAAAAAAATCAAATATTTTATGATATATGTTTACGTTATAGGAACTCCTAACAAAAAGTTTCAACATTACAAAACTAACGGAAACAAACCCGCTCTAAGAAAATCAACTAAAATGCTTCAGTAGAAAGGAGTAATAAGTAGTGTTGTTCAATTCGCGCCAACATCGCGTGGTAGGCGTATAAAGTACATTTTTTTATCTTTCAACTCCGGTTTAATTCATTTTTCAACATGTTCGCGAGCAGATGGCACAAATATTTCTAACGGTTTTTTTTTTTTTTAACCTTTTAAAGATATTTCCTCCCTTGATCTGAGCCTAGACACGTTAAGCGCCATGTGTATACTATATGAAGCTCAATAGCTCTGATCCCTGGTCCGCGTGTATATTTTGGTACTCTCGCACAATCTTTGAATTCGCAATACATTGTGTTCGTAAGGTCCAGAATATTTTTTTTCTTATATAATGTCACTAAATGCACAAACTGAAATACTTTATGCGTTTTATCCAATACTTTCGTATAGCTCGTTTAGTTCAATTCCACTACCGCAGCAGTAATTAACCAATTACAACTACGTAAACCACGTATAGTCTAGTATACAAGTTTAACTTGTTTGTACGTTAGATGTAAAGATGCACGTTAATTAATTAGCGATTTAGTATTAATGTGGACAAGAATAAAAAAATATCTTGGCTTATTAGTTTTACCCTTTTTTATTTTTTTAAAAATAATTTTATAGAATATATAGATCCTTAGGGTAAATTTTTTTTTCATGTAGGTGGCGCTTAACGTGTTAATGTACCCAAGGTCCCAGCCCATTCTTTTGTTTTTGTTCCATAATTTTGTATTTCATTCTAGGGTTGCCTCATGTTTTCCTAATCTAGTTATCACACTTTCTCAATTATTGTTTAATCCTCATGTAAAACAGTTGAATCATCTCCCTTGAGTTTTCTCTATATTTCTAGTAACACGTCTAACATCATTCTCTTAGGCAGTAAATCTCCTGGTTTCCACCATACTCATACCTGATCCTGTTTTCTATATATAGTCGTTAGTTCTTCATTCATGCCTTATACACTCTGCTATTTTAACTTTTCACGTACGTCATTGTTTTGTCGTAGGAATAAAGGCAATCTATTATCTATAATTTGACTATCTCTCTTAAATGCTGCCGGTGAAAAAGAAGCACGATGTGCGCTTGTCCAACAGACAAGATCTATGGACAAAAATTGATGACGTAGGTAAAAACTCCAAATAGACCAAGAATACATGTAAATATCTCCGTTCTTTAGTAAGCGTTTCGTGTCGTTTTTATTCTTTTTACTGCATTCACTTGAGTACCAAATCACCGGCGATCTCAAAAGGTGGTTTTCAGAGTGTCGTAAAATTTTCTTCACACATTGGAGTGTAAAAGCCTCCGAGGCGTACTCTATAATGCCGAATAAGCTACTAAAGCCTGGTTAGAAAAAACAGTTTAACTTCTCAGTTTAGTACTGAATAAGATATACAAGGTCTGATCAAAAAATATGGTGAATAATTTTATTACGAACAAAACTTCCAAATATGGGCAGACAGAAAAAAGAAATAAAGAAGAAACTAGGACGCTGGGTGATTGCCAGAAAGGTCTGGTTTTATTACATCTCCACGTTGAAGAACAATCTAGCCTGTAAAAAGAGAAAACAAAGGCATACGTATTGTCCAAGCGGTATTTATAGGGTACTTATGGCTTGTAATCGGTATTGCCTGAAATAAATTTGTTGGTTTGTGTTGTGAATAACATGGATTTTTAAATTCGTGAAAAATTTCATATACAATTACTTTTCATACAAGTTTTAAGGGACTAACATCCCTATTTTGTATATCTGTTCGTTATACTATTGAAATTCTTATGGATCGATTTCGTAAAGACATTTCCAATGATTTTCGTTAAAAATCGTATTCACCAACTCCGATCGGCTTATGTACAATCGGCAACATTTGCATTGTCTAATTTGTTAACGCCATGATCAGCTGTTTAACATGTGTTTAGAAAATATTGTTAAGAAAAGTGTTATAGGATGCAGGTATTCTTGATTAGGTTTTACTTTAAATAAACGGCAAAATTTACATTTAATAAACCAGAAAATATCTAAGTGGTGACCGTGTTAGTATATTTATACATACATTTTCATCCACAATCTATCACAACACAATCTATTTATTTGGAAACTCCAAACAAAGAAGTCTAAAGGACTGAGGTCGGAAGATTTCGCAGGCCACATTATAGGGCCGGCGCGACCAATCCATCTGTTTGGCAATTATTCATCCAACCACCCTCTCACATTACGAACAAAATGAGCAGGAGCTCCGTTATACATGTAAACATGTTAAGATGAATATTCAACGCCATCTTGTCAATAACTTGCTCCAATACATTGAGATACCCATTGGCATCAAGACGATTTGGTAGATAAAATAGCCCAACGAGTCTGTGATTTATGATGCCCAGTCAATCGTCAACGGAAAACTTTTTGGTAACCATATTTCCGAAATTGATGGCCATTTTCCTCTGCTCAATGGTGCAAATTATGAGTATTAATTACAACATCTCTGATAAATATAGACCCATCGCTACATAGAATACGTCCTACAAAATCGCCATCTTCTTCAATTTCATCTAAAAGATTATGTTGCAAATATTTAATCGAATATGTTTTCATTGAGCGACTGAACTTTAGTAACATGATATGGATTAAGGTTTTCTCGCAGAACCAACTGAACTGTCTTATAACTTGGGATATTTAATATTGAAGCTAATTATCGGGTACTAACGTAGGGATCTTCGCATACGGCGTATAGAATTTGCTCTTCTACCTGTACCTTTGTCTTTGTCAACCAGGATTAGCATTTCTCGTATTAAACGAACAAGTTTCACGAAGACGTTGATGTAGCCTTCGAAATACATTTCCTCTTGGATACCTCCAGTTTGGGAAACGTATGCTATGTTTTTTACAAGAGAGAAGTCGATGGACTAACTAGATATGTGTATAAAGGAATGGAGCTGTCCATTCCTAGTTAGTCATGCATGTTTTCCAAAAACAAAAAGCTCATTCAATTAAGTTCGTTAAACTGTAATTCTTTCCAATTTAATCGTCTCTCTATATCCGCTAGTTTTCGAGATCCCCATAATAAATTACAGAAAGAGCTCAGGCTGTATATAGATGAATTTAACAGAGCTATATATGTGTGTAAGTTATGAAAGTAAATAAAAATTTCATAATTACATATCTATGTAATTAAATATACATATATATTGTATATAGATCAAATTCTTGATTTTCTTACATGAATTTCATATGCTTCCCTCTTTGGTTATGCAACATACATATATCATCTGTTTACGATTTTTCAGTTATATCACCTAGGGATTCTGTAATTGAAATGAAGATTTATTTATCTTCACATAAATAAATGTACTGAGTGTACGTATATTTTCAAGGTGGCTACCTTGGAATAAAACATCAACGAACCAAGTGATTTCGCACTTGTCCACATTTGCGTTTTGTTTCCAGTCGCTAAGGTATCGTTCAACTCCGTGTCACGTTCTGCCTACGGCGTTTCTAGCAGCCCTCTCGTCATCCGCCGTGTAAATCGCCGTGTTGACGAAAAGCGTCAACTGAGTTTCCTCACTCGTCGGGATATCGTTGGTGTATATCAGAAGTAGCAGCAGTTTTAGAACTGAGCCTCGGGGTGCCCCGGTCGTTACTCGGGGTCAATTATGAGTAAATCAGTTTTATCAGTGATTTTGGCAAGATCGCCGCTATTATTTTGTAAATTAGACCGTCCATTCATATTCGGTCAAACGCTTTCTTTAGATCAAGTCTGATCACGAGAATTCGATTTTGGGAGAACGTCAGGCGGGCGTCCGTAACTAACATGGCTATCTGGTGAATAGTGGAATGGTTTCTCTGGAAATTACTACTAATCGTCATCGAGGCATCCGCGCCTTTCAACGCGCTTCAGGAGACGCGTGCATATTATTGCTACTACTTTGGATAACGTGTTCAGAAGGCTAATCGGTCTGTAAATTTTGTTTTGGTGTACTGGCTTCCCGGATTTGTGGATTGGGACGTGTCACCCCAAATCTTCTTCACCGTTATCTCGCTCAGATGGCAGCAACTGGGGGTATATTTGGCTAGAGTGCACAACATGATAAGAATGATAAGAAATCATACGTGATACTTACGCTTGTTGCAAAAGGCTAGTCAACATAGATAGTATATATAGATAGGCCTCTCTCTCAGATATTCTCGTTGTCAATGCGCCAGTACAATTCCGTGACCAGACTTTTAACTAAAACTAAAACCCGCGATCTATGAAATACATAAATTTGTAGTTTAGTAGATAGACAACTGTGCAAATGCAAAATTCAATAAGATTGCAATCGCAAATTTATTGAATTTTACAATGTCCTTGAAAATACTTTTGTATATTTAATAATGAAAAAGAAACAAACAAAATATCATGTATAGCAGTTTATTAAAATGAAATTTTATGTAACTTTAAATAAATAATTACAAAAGAAGGCTGGGACATGTTTCTTCCCTAATAAATATAGTTACAATTAGGCAAGCTCCGAGAATATAGCAGTTTTTCCCGCAATAAAAAGAAGAAAAAAACCGCACTTCACACAGTTCTCGAATTTCTGAGTTTAGTCTTTTTGAATTTATCAAGTCTTTATCTTTTAGATCATCATTCAAGTTAGATGTACTTTTTCCTTTTAGTATGAGGTTAATTTTATTTACATAATTAAACATACAAAATCATAAAACGCATTTAAAAATATCTATAACACAAAATACCTTGCAAATAATGTCATGGCCTCCACAGAGTCCGGATCTTAACCCGATCGAACTCTTGTGGGATGAGCTGGATAGACAGGTACGAAAAGTGGCTCCAACTTCGAAACAACACCTTTGGGAAGTTTTACAAGAACAATGGAACAGTTTACCACCCAACACACTTACAAAACTTATCGAAAGAATGCCCAGAGTTGTTCGAGCCGTATTGAATGCAAAAGGAGGATTCTTCGACGAGAAGATAGTTTAATGATTGTATTTTATAAATATTATTATTTGCTATCATTTTGTCATAATAAACCAATATTTTGTTATATATAACTGATTTTGTGTTTTATTTTTATTTTTGTGCAAGTTAAATACTTATATTGAAAAAATATTAACTGACCCAACTTCCGTGACTGGGAGTGTATATGAACGTGGACTCTATATGCTTTTATTTTTCACGTAATTTGCAAAGTTCTACTTTAAAAACTTTATATGGCTAGTCAAGAATTTGTATATTTAGCCTTTAGATGGAATTAATTAATAAAACTCAGAAACTACATAATATTTGAGATTAATTAGCTACGTAATGCGAACAATACAGTAACGGTTAGTCAGTATGAAACGTTTTCTCGTATACTTTCACAAGATAAAAGTACATCAATAATAGGTCCACACAAATATTAAGTTCGGCGGTAATTCTCTCAACAAGGGAAAATACGTGGTATTAAATTGTACTGTGAAACTATGCAAATGCGGTAAAAGTCTATTCTTTTGGTCTCTATATAAATATATCAATGAATTTAATAAAAATACGGCAACTTAGTGAATGGTTACTCTACAAGTCTATGAATATTAACAGTTTTTACTTACTTAACACTACTAACATAAAATATTAAATATTCGGAAAAAAAGTCTAAAGGAATTGTAAATGGATTAGCTGTGATGTCATGACGGTTCTCGAGATTATGTTATCGCGCCAATTTTTACGTTGTTGTCTGGCTCGTTCGTTGGTAATACGGTATAGTCGTTGCGCTTGAAGAATTGTGCGATGAATGGACTATCATCTACATAGCTCCTAACAATTCCTTTTGGATGTAGACGGGTAAGGCGTTCACTTTGGTTCGCCCTGGTTTATTGAAGACTCGGTAATATATCTTATTGCCCAGTCCGCTTGTTGCTATGCCGGGACGAAGATTGGCTTCGCGTCCCCGTCATTGGACGGCTTAAAATTATTCAAACGCTGCCATTTGATTGGCCCACCGCTGTTAAACACTGGGAATATGTTTGCCCGATGAATGAGAATAAAATTTGGGCGTACATACGACATACACTGGGGAAAATATACATATTTAAGCGAAATATTTCCGAAACGGAGATAACGAAATTTGTGCACGTAACAGACGACAACTACAGATTTCTACTACCATGTGTGTAAAGTATTTCAGCGGAAGTATTGATTTTATAATATAGGATAGCTTTACGACAGTTTTTAGAACAACATTTTGGATGTTGTTTGGTCGACGGGCTTTGCGAAAGGTCTGTTGGAGTATTACCGCCCGGATTTCGGCAGGCCTACTTTTGTAATCGCGTACATTGTGTCGGTCAATATTACCGCCTTCAAGCCTTGGTTTCCTCGAAAGCGGCACCGTCATATACTGGCTGCAATATTACGTTGGGTGACGTCACCGAAAACGGTGGAATGTAAGATAGAGCCGTGACGGTGGCAAAAAGTTCGAAAACTTTTTTTGGCGGCGTGTATTGTATAGCGGTGAGTATCTATGCAATGTTTTAAATTATTTTGTACGACTCGTTTTCTGTTATGTATTACAGTTCAAATTAGATTTTTCCCAAAATGTCACGGAAAATAAAACATTCGTTTTGTTACCCGGGGAAAGGGGAAGGTCGGATCGGTGTGGCTAGCTCGCTGAACCCCGACAACAATACGATTGAATACGACAGCGACGGCGATTTTTCGGTGGAGACGGTCTTTCGAACGTCGAGTTCGAAAAAACACGCAGCAATAGCTAACACTGTATATTATAAATGTAAAAACAACAATCGACGAAAAACAATGGATAAAAGGATTAGTATGCATACAGGAAAACAAGAACAAGAACAAGAATAATAAATAAAGGATAAGAACGAGAACAAGAACAATAATAATAATAATAAAAGGATAAGAACGAGAACAAGGACAATAAACACTGAAATAAATGGTTAATATAGGCACAAATACAAACAGAAATATTGGCACAACAATAAACATAAGCAGAAATATGGGCACAACAATAAACACAGGCAAAACGGGAACACCGTGGTAAAATTACCGCGGTTCGCACGGGCCGGCGGATCATTTGACTCCTGGAATCAAATCGGAACCTCGGGCGAGTCCCTATTTTGCAGGTAACTGGGCCGAAATTAATCAACCGGTACCCAACGCTCAAGGCGACTCTGATTGGAATGGCAAAAGCGCCGCGTTTATATAATGCAAAATAAGCAATTGCTATCGCTACGAAATTATGGTGGGCGGGGTCTGATTATGAGAGTTTGAATCTATAAGTACGACTGCTATGACTGCCAACTTGGCATTTGGCCGATAGCAGTCGTACGGTACACTCGAAATTGCTGGGGAACTGATGGGTGGAAATTGATAAAATTTGAAAGGGGCCTTAATGAAATATTGGTTAAGATATTTACAAAAGTTGGAACCTGCCCATCCGCAAATAACGTCTTAATTCTTCGTCAAAAGTAACGCTATATTGCACCGTATGATGCATATGGTAACAGTTTCAACAAGAAAAAATTAATAAATAGTGTATTATATACCAACCGAAATGTATGGTAATACTATAGATGATCGGCCTACATCTTCAGCTAGTTATGCAACATCAGATTCATCATTTTCGCATGATGCTGCCTCTCCTTCAGCAACTGCAGTGAGACCAATAGATGACCAATTCGATTCAGACAACTTTGCTAACATCTATAATTCAGTTTATTATGTACATATATACACTACCGTCCATATATATGGGGACGACTTCAAAATTGACGTTTTCGTTGAATTGTACAGAAATATAGAGTAGATTTGTAGTAATATTTATTAATATGTTATTGACATTGTGACAACAATGTTTAATAACAAAAAGGAAGCACACAATATTACAAAATAAAATTTAAACTGATTTTTCGTCAATATGCCCACCTCGAGATTTAATAATTGCGGCACATATTCGTGGCATTATTCTAATCAGAGACTCCAGATAATCGCCTGTAGTTTCGGTGCATGCTACCTGGAGCTTCTCCCAAAGATCTCGTACGCTGCTAACTCCTTTTTTCGAATAATGCGGTTTAATTTATCCTACACTAGCTCTATACGCTAAGTGAGTATCTCTTGGAGGCGACTGTAGCGACATCTCGCGTGATTCTTGCGCAGTAGCGGGATGCACAAGTCAACCCTAACCGCATTATTGACGTGAAAAATGCATTGTTTTTTCCCCATAACTTAATAGTTTCTTATTGAAGAAAAGTTTGAACATGACTGTGATAATAAAAAGTCATTTCCAAGTCTTAAAAATAAGTCGTTTTCGTCGCAAATCGTTAAAAAAAGGGAAAATATTATTGAATAGTAATCATGTCAGCAACGTGTCTGAGGAACGACGGGAACGTTCTATCTACATTAAAGGAAAAGTTTTACGTTTACGTTTACCCCGGGAGCAACTAGCACCCGAAAACATCAAAATCATTATTATTCTGTCATTGAGGTTTTTTTAATGTTTTTATAGTGCACATACACTATTTTTAATTTCTTTTAAGGATCAATGCTGATCAGTTGAAAATTCTGAATGCAGTTGCAGAGCCGGATAGTGGTTTTGTAAACATGCTGCTGCTGTTTGTGTTTACGTTAACGAGGAAAGTACTCGGTCAAAAACAGATCAAACATTGGCTTGGAATCGGTCTCCTGAAGCCCAGCTAGAATTATACAAGAAGGGTTGCACGATCGAAGAAATGATTATGAGGGCGAATCCGGAACAGATTTCTTTTAGGGTTGAACCGAAATCAATTTTTGTTTATGAAAATCGTGGTTGTTGTGACAAAATTATTGAGGAACGTTGCGACCTTTCAAGTGCTTTGCTGGTGGCAACAAAACCTCTTGCTGAAAAGGAAAAAGGGAAGCTTTAAGAATTGCCCGCGAAAACGATATGAAATTTGTTCAAGATTTTTTGTATGGTTTACAAATAGATGAAAATTGTAAATATTACTACGCCTATTCCAGTATTGTAACAGGAAATCATCGCTCGAAGCTTTGTATTTGTCCTGCCCTGACGATTATAAACAATTTTATACTTTAAATGTACTAGTAAATGAAGACAAATGGAAATTTATTTTTGCTAATTCGGTTCAACAATCAGAAAATGCAATGTGGTAGAAGGAGCGACAGATACGCCTGACAGCGAGCAACAAAATTTCGAAGGTTTAGCGCGCCAGTTTTGTAGTAATCGCTACTAATCTGTTATGACAAAAAGTATGGTCATGGAATTAATATGGAATCAGAGGCAAAATCAAAACTTTCACAAGAAATGGGCAAAAAAGTTTACGAGTCTGGATTAGTTGTTTGTATAAAACAACCCTTTTTGGCCTGTATTCCTGGCACTGGTTTGAAACTATGTCATTTTTTTTTTTGTATATTTTCTTATATTATTATTCTTATAAATAATTTATTTTGTTGTAAATTGCACGGGACGATGAGTTTCTGAAAAACTTGATTTCAAGAGTGGAAACTTTTATTTTACATATTTCTTGCCGGCTTTTCTTTGAATGACACGTTTGCGAAAAATGTTTACATGATACTCTTCAATTATTTTTTATTTAAAGCACATACATACATGTTCCATAAACCTAATATGTTCCTTGATTTACATAATTAAACTTTATAGCATGAAAAGCGCCTTTATATTTACTTCTGATCGCTCTTGATAAGCGATTCTTTAGTCTTTGCCAAAGCACACGCAATATGCATGATTTTATCAATTTTTGGCAAATTTCTATGTTGATGTGTGACAAAATTCTAAAACTTTTGACGCGTTGGATAGCTCTCCACGTGAATTCAGACACTTGCTATTTCATACCCCTCCATGACTTCTTCTTTACTAAATTTAGGATCAAAGGCGAACGGAGGCATAGTCCAGCGGTTCTCAACCTTTTTTCCTTTGGCACACACCAAAGTACGTTTCAAACTTTTGCGGCACCCCTACATGTTACTTTTTACCTAGATGCAAAAAAGCGAACACAAAGTACCTACAATACTGCTTTTTTATTATGGAACGACTATGAGAAACAAATTTTAAAATTTATTGCGTAAGATTCTTCAAGAGATTCTTCCAAGTATCATCAACATCAGAAATATAAAGACATACATCTTAAAACTAGTGAGATACTTGTCCCTGGCGATTTTTGCAAAGTATATCTATGCGCGGACGAATTCTTGACAAACACACTCTCATCTCGCCGTCCACATCAAGTAGGCGAGACCTGTAGTCACATTTTATATTCTTTAACATGGAGAATCCAGACTCGCACAAGTAGGACGTTGAGAAAGGCAGTAAAAGAGATATTGCTTTATTCGCGATATCCGGATATTAATTTCTGATTGTGTTCCAAAAAACATCGGGAGCATTTCCTCTAAATTTCGATCTCAGGATTGTATCCGATATTTCTATAAGTTGCTCTTTTTGGAGCAGTTTAATTCTGCTTTGAATGCATTTTCTTCGTCAGGTGCAATCAGCCACTCCCAGCCAGTAGTCGAGATCGAGGGAAAGTATTTGGATATCCCTAATTGCAAGTCAGGTAGGTGCCCTATTATGCGTCCCTTTATCTGATTTTTTTCCTCTGTGTTCAACTCACTTGATGCAGTAGCCGTAGCTTTTTCCAAAATGCGCTGATTTTATCACTTGATGATATGATAGCTTCATGCCGTCCCTGCATACTTGAATTCAAAGCATTAAGTTTGTTGAAAATATCGGAAAGGTACGCTAGCTCAGCACACCAAACGGGGTTTTTATGACATTCACAATATTCAAACTTATCATTATTTTCAAAAAATGCAAGTAGTTCGTCTTTAAGTGCTAGAACTCTGGTAAGCATTTTTCCTTTGGAAAGCCAACGATTTTGTTGTGGAATAACAACACTATGATCTGCGGCCATTTTTTACAAAGTTTCTCAAACACTGGCGATGTTACAGGACAAGTTTTTACATAGTTGATCGCTGAAACAATCGTTTGAATGACGTCACCCAAACGATTTCCGCTCGTAGTCTTCACCACTAAGGCTTCTGTATGTAAAAAGCAATGAGTAGTTATTACTGATGGGCTTTTATTCCGCACAGAAGTCAGAAACCCCTTTATACTTCCTGTCATTGCAGCAGCGCCATCAGTACCTATAGAAATGCAGTAGAAATGAGTCCGTTATCTTGAAAGAAACTATCAACAGCAGCAAATATATCAGCTCCACTGGTTGTTGTTTCCAGTTCTCGACAAAATGGTATTGCTCAATAATTTTTGATCCGCAAATCTCACAAGAGCTAATAATTGAGCTTTTGCTGAAATGTCGATGCTTTCAGCTAACTGTAGAGCAAATTGCGCGTTTGTTAAGTTTTCTATGACATTACTTTGAATATCAACTGACATGTGACATGCCGGTAATATAAGCTCTTCGCCGATGTTATGGGATTTCTGTTTCTTGGTAATCATTTCAGAAATTTTGGATGATGCCAAAAGGGCTTTACCTGAAAGCTTTATTCATTTTTCCATCATGACAGAAGAGGCTTGAATGGAAGTATACAGGCGTTGGAAATATTCTCGCGGTTTTTGAGAGACGCTGTGGTGGTTTCGTTCGTTCATTTGACAACACTAAGCCACACACCAAAAATTTCGGACTAGGTTTGTCCCCCGCGCCTGTCCACGTAAATCCAAAATTTATATATTTTTCTTTATAGTGGCGGTTGTGTTGGACTTTGCTTGGTTTTTCTGATTGCTAGATGATGAACACAGCGTAACTTTTTTTTTTTTTTGGAATATTCGTATATTCATCTCCACTCTCCTCAGATGCAGAAGAGCTATCGATGTCTAAGGATTCCTTTTCCCTTATTACAAATCTGTCCAGGATGAAAAGAGCGCACTAGCAACTAGCAAAGACACGAAACAGCGAAACAGAAGAAACGCGACGACTGATTACTGATTACCAAAAAATAAAACGACTAAGAAGTTGATATCGGCCCTCTTATTGTATATAACGAACTGACGATTCCTCCAGCT
The DNA here is from genome assembly GCA_038088585.1 of Chrysina gloriosa. Taxonomy (NCBI): domain Eukaryota; kingdom Metazoa; phylum Arthropoda; class Insecta; order Coleoptera; family Scarabaeidae; genus Chrysina; species Chrysina gloriosa. The sequence continues at coordinate 69,755,204 of CM076087.1, forward strand.
TTGAAGGAATGATGCGAGGTGGTAATGAAAATAATAACGCACTGAATTACTTCACTTATTTATTACCACGACGATTATTGCGACAACTTCGCGGTGGTTAACAAAACTTGACTAAACTGAGATACAACTGATTTTTAACTGCTTAACTGACGATGAGCTGAGCTACGACTGCCACTGTAACTCTAACTCCAACTGATAATGACCTAAGGTGCGACTGCTACTGTAACTCTAACTGCCTGTGTCGGCATATGTTGGTGATATACAGCGTTGGCCATATGTATTAGACACCTTAGTCCTACGTACGAAAAACTTTAAATTATTGTTACCCGTAGTACAAAATCAAGAAATAAAATCAAAATCACAAACAGGAATGTATTCGTCAGTAATTTATTAAAGAATGTTAGTTTATTTTAATATTTAGTAGCACCTCCACCTGCTTTTATAACAGCACGCACTCTTCTCGGCATACTTGCTACCAGGTTATGGCACATTTCACTGGATATTTTTGACCATTCCTCGATTATTCTTTGTTTAAGAATGTTTTTATTGTTGCATTTATGTTTTACCACCTTAGTTTTTAAAGTATTCCATAAATGTTCAATCGGGGAGAGGTCCGGAGATTGAGCTGGCCAGTCTAGAATCTCTACGTTATTTTCGTTGAATCACCCCATTGTTTGCCGTGATTTATGGCAAGGCGCATTGTCCTGTTGAAAATAATATTCAGGTACATCTGTATCAAACAATTTTAATACCGACGGCTCCAATACCTCCCCCAGCATATCAATATAAGCACCACTGTTCATACGACCTTTGCACAAGAAGAGTTCGCCGACGCCGGATGCAGACATGCACCTCCAAATCATAATACTGCCTCCACCGTGTTTTACTGTAGGTACTATACAATCCGGGTGATATGCCTCTCCTCGTCGTGGTCGAATGTACTGCGCCCCAGGTTGGCCGAAAAGCTGGAAAATAAAGTAATAAAATATACTTTAAATTGGCTGTCTTTTTTGAAAAACTTTAAGCGGTAATTTAACTTATCTACGTTTACTAACATTATAAATATCTATTCTTACATACCTCTATATTAGATTCATCGGACCATAATACTTTGGCCCAGTTTTCGACGGACCAATTTTTATATTTTCTAGCCCACTGAAGTCGCTTTTTCTTGTGTTCTGCAGTTAAGTATGGTTTTCGTCGAGCTCTACATCCACGTAAACCAACTGCCACAAGCCTTCTCCTAACTGTCCGTGCAGAAATATCAATTCCATGACGCAGGGCTAATTCGCCGGCGAGATCTTTCGACATTTTTGTCCGATTCCGTATGGCTGTTCTCTCTAAAATTCGATCTTCTCTTGCAGTTGTTAGGCGTTTTCTTCCACTTTTAGGCCGATTAGTGAATGATCTTGTCTCCTCGTACCTTTTTAGCGTGGTACGAACCGCACATCGCGAACACTTCATTTGTCTTGCGATCGCTGAAAGTGTCATCCCTTGCGAACTGAGCAGAAGGATCTGGCCGCGCTGCACTTCCGTTAATTCACGAACTTTTGGCATTATTTTATACTTTACTGTATACACACTAATAATAAAAAATACACACTTGAATGAATGAATACAATTTCGCAACAAACTCCTTTTCGTTAGCGTGTCGGAAATAAAGTGATACTCAAAACTGTAAAATGACCCCTTACTTCAAAACTACCTGCTTAAGTACACACGACCCTCGTTAAAATTACATTAAGGAGTTTTATCGAAAGTATTTCCGAGTACTATCTATCTGTAAATATAAATGTATTCATAATACGGCATTTTCACAGAGGTGTCTAATACATATGGCCAACGCTGTATGTATATATGGTCGGATAGAAAGTGTAGTTCCAAATAATGATTAAAGCCATCAATTAAATGCCTCTACCGGTACCTTAATCTACGTCTGATGGGTTACAGCCAAAATCTACAATGACTTGAATGGAACTTAAGTCTAATTAAAAGGTGATTATATACAATAGAATGAAAGCAGTTAAGTATACTTTCCAGAAGGGACAATGATTAATAGACAGATGACAAACTAGGTATAATTATATGTGACACATAATGTGCACAAAATAATCGGATCCCAAATACGCCGAAACAAACTGAATGAGGAATACTCCAGAATTTCCGGAAATCCACTTTGAGTATCCACCGACATATTTTACTGATGCAGCCGACAATGCCAACAAAGTTCAAAGGGCGCCGCCCGCCGCAAGAAATGGAACTTTTCTGGTGAATATTATTCACCAAATGGGGGATCGTTTGTTTCAGAGTTGAATGCAAAAAATATATGATTATTATACGATATATGCTTAAATGCGTGTAATCACATATAATGATGGGCGATTTCTTGCAAATTGGGCTACTCCAAGAAACGATTTGCCGATAATTTTTTATGTTCTAGAATCTAGAACGATATTTTATCTGCGGAAGATTAGAAGGCATTAAAAATCTCGCAACATACTTGACATGTATTCGCGACACATCAATGTGTCGCGACACGGCGGTTGAGAACTCCTGACATAGTCAACACACATCTGCGTTTGAATAATTCAGGTTTTATTTGAGGGAAACCCTTATCTGCCAAAATTTTATCACCAGGTTCAACTAAATTAATAAATCCTGAATCATTAACAATATAACCATCTGTTGATCTGCTTCCGTACCCTTTTGAAACAAAAGTAATCAATCCCGCCGGGGCTGATTGCAATAAAAAATTTGACAGTAAATCCGGAATTATACGACGAATACATTACGCAACGCTGCTCAACAGTCGGGGAGTATCGCATCGAATTTCCGTGCAATGAATTATTCCTCGGCAATTTGGATATTTTTTAAAAGAATCCGGCAAAGTATCTTGAATTATGTCTGCTTGGCCAAAAAGTCCACGGCTGAATTTTAGAGAAGAGTGTTTCCACTTTATGAAAGATGAAGGTTTGAGGTAGTTATCCTCTTGGAAAACGAAACCGTGGCCACATAATCTTCCCCCACTTAGCACAGCATTTTCCTGTAAGATATTCGGATAACCCTTCTTACCCAGAATTCCGTCTATTTTTTTTTTTTAAATCGCCTACAGCTGTACCACCAAAACAATTCCAAACTATCACACTACTTCCACCGTGTTTCACTAGAAACCAGACATTGTTCACTTGCTCTTTCTCTAGTCTACCGCCTCACAAACGATCGACGTTTTGAACGAAAGATTTGGAATTTGGATTCCTCGGTCCATAGCACTTTATGTCATTGCTCAAGTGTCCAATCCTTATGTTGAATGGCTCATTCCAGTCCCTTTTTCTTGTTTCGCTGTTTCAGCTTTTTCGTAGCTATTCTTCCCCTTAGCTCTGCTACCAAGTCAAGTCTCCGTTTAACTGTGTAACAGATATTACTGGATTCTCCGAAATATTCAGATGCTGAGTGATTTCTGAGGCGGTGAGAAATATATTTCGTTTTGGAAGTTACTATTATAAATTGATCTTCAGCGGCTCTCGTTGCTCTTTTTCGCCCTGAGCGTTTTCTATTCCGAAGTGAACCTGTTTCTCGCATTCTCTTAAGAGTACTGACTACTCCGTTTTTTGATAGCTGCACCTTTTTTAGCAATTTGTGCTATTGAATATCCTCCGCCACGTAATTTTATAATAGCCGCACGTTTTTCAATTGATATTTCTTGTCGTTTTGGCATTTTTATCGACGATCTGACAAGGAAGATAACAAATTAGAGACTTACAGACTCGATTTGATTAAGTACTTAGTTCTTAGTTTTTAGTCAGTTGTGTGCATATGTGTAAATACATACCTATGCAAATTTTATATTGAGAATACCCTATGGGGTATCTCCCTACATGCCTTCAAACATCAAACCAATGTACTTAATGTCCTACTAAATAGGACAGAATGTATAGAAATTAGGGGATAAATAAAAGAAAATATTTTCTTCCATCGATAATGATTTTTTGGTATACTAACTTCACTCTTTCTCCATGTTTTCGTTCATTCTCTGCTATCTGTTTTAGTTTTTTTGTACTTCTTTTTCTTCTTAGTCATTTAATCATTTATATACACTCTTTCTTCTACCTATTTTAACTTATTTTTATTTACCCTCACTACCTGTTTATCTCTTGCATTTTCTAGTACGATTTCATACACTGTCTCTCCCAGTTTTATCACTTCATTTATCTCTATTCTTACATCGATATTACTCTTTGTGATTTTCATTCCAGATACTACCTCGTTGTTCCTTATACTCACTTTTTCCATTTTATTCATTCTCATTTCCTTAGATTTCATTTATCTCTTAATTTCGTCTTTTTCCTCCTTCAGTAGTTCTCTTCTTATCTCATGCACATGCGCTGAAGGACTACTGTTTTTCACGCATAATTTGTTGATGGCTCTGATGTCTGTTGCTTTTTGCATGGTGGGGGTACAGGAGTGCCATACATTCAAGTCAACTAAAGCGTACGGGCTGCTATGTGATGGCTAGTCTTCCGCAATAGCGATCGATTTTGCTTAGGAAGCGGATTCATGCTGTGGAAAGTTTTACATTACATCTCTCTTTCTCTTTCTTTGTTTTATTTGCAGTAACACGTAACTGTTAAGTCAAAATTCGGTATTTACGGAAATTCCGAAGTATACTCTAATTTGTATGTACATAGTGCGTGTAATTGTATATTTGTATATAGTGTTTTCGTATATTATGTTTAAAGAGAAAGCTGTAAATGCTATGTTTGTTAGCCTGGCAACTTTGGTAATTAGGGTTATTGGATGCTAATGCCACTGTGCTAAATGCGTACACATGATGTATTTTATTTTTATAATTTATTTAATAGCTGGAACCCCAATTAGCTCTAATTATTGGCAATGCTTCGTGGGAGAATGATAAAATGTCATCGAACTCATTGTGAGTGGAACTCACTACACATAACAAAATCGTTGAGGTGGTTTCTTATTTTGTTTTATAGTTGGTTTCTATCTTTCTCTCTCTCCTTTGGTCTTGTCCTGACTCTGTTTTGTTCTGGTAATGACATTAAACATTTTCTGTTAGTTCGCTCGGTTTCGTTGCCAGTTCTTACCCAAAGGAACGCGGTTGCTTAGCTTTTTTTGTTGTTGGATTTTGTACCTTTTATTATGGTATCTTTTTTTTTTAGTTTTTTCTGGGATCTGGCATTTGAGGTATAGGACTCTTATCGGTTGTAGGTAATAATTCTCTTAATGCTCTGCTGTATAGTATTTCTGCTGGTGAATAACCGCAAGATAATTTTGTGTTACAGTACATTAGAAGTCGTAAGTATATATCTTTAGATTTTCTAAATATATTTTTCAACGTTTAACTTCACTCGTAATCATTCCATTACTGTGAAGGTAATTTGAACAACTGGTTATGTGTCTAACGTCATATTTTCTTGAAAATCCTTCAAATTCCAAAGTTGCGGATTATGGACCATTGGTTGTGTTAATTACGAAGGGGGTAGTTAATTACAGGTGGCTTGATTGTTGAAAAAAAAACGATTGAGTTGATAATTGATTGAGCGGCTAGCTGGACACCTTCCTTTCGCAATAACATTTATGCCCGGTTGCACCAACCGATGTTAGACGCAAGTTAAGTAATCTCTGCTACCAAACGCTCTAGGCAAGTTTTAGTTGCACGAACCAAAATTAGGCCCAATACTAGATAGCTTTCGTTAGTAGATTACGCGTTTACGCTGGATTAAGTTTCTAATCAAGTATTAAATATGCCTAACATTTGCCGAACGTGTACGATTCTGAACGATATAGTGACATTTAGCCTAGTGCTTTGGAATTTGAGCGAGAGGTTATAAAATTTCTACATACTCTATATTAAATATATAAAGTATATTGCCAGGTAAGAATAATATTTTGAATCGGTATATTGAGGTGATAACGCGCTTTTAGTTCTTTAGTGAAATGTTTGCAAGGAATGAAAAAGCTGTAGTAGTTGTACTACTACAAGTAATTCATCTTCAAAAAAAAACTAATTACATTAATGGACAAGATTCGAGGTCAAGAAGAATATATGGATAATAATAATCCAGCAAGTACTCCATTAATTCATCAAGTATTAACGGATTAAAACACACAATAGGTAAGTAAAGAAAAATCGTATTTCATGAAGCACATTCGCTAATTAGTATTATTTATTTTCCAAAAAGCGGTTGTTACCGTTGTTGCAAATTATAATCCTTTACAAATAAATGTCAACTAATTTTCTTTTCTGTTTAGGTAACAATTTTCTGACCCCTTACTTTGAAGTACTCGCTACGAGTGTGCACGAAGAAATCCGAGTGCTTACTGCTCTCCATGGATGTATTACCTATCTGTCACCGCAATGCCAGTGAAATATATATGTATATATACTATGCTGTGTTGCAATACACATATGTAATAAAGTTTATTATCTCACTTATTTCTTTTGTAGTTTGTAATAACGTATTATTTTATACTAAATATCTACTAGGCAATAATACTGACAACTAAATAATACAGGCGTTAATATCTCCATAAGAACTACATTGATTAATATTATTTATGATAACTAGATACTGTTGTGGTTTCCGAAGACACCGACAATGTGTGGAAATAGCATTTCTTTAAATAAAGAGAAAAGGAATATGTCTATTGTGACAATATGATTTCTTGTAATATATTCATTAATTGAATATGTACGTATTATACAGCGTGTCCCGAAATTGCTGGGACATAGAGTTACCACGTATTGTAGAGGTCAAAATAAGTCGTATGGACGCAATTTATATATATACCAAAATGCATCGTTTGTCCGTGAGAAGAGTTCAAAGTTTACTTTAAAAATCACGGTTTTGTACGCTGTCCAGAAATGCGCGAAACAAATGAAATTTGGGAAAAGTTCATTTTAGAGGATTACTCTACTTTCAGTAATCAAAGAAACCGAAAGGGAATTGTAGAAGGGTTAAAACCACCCTCACCCCCTGATAATTTTTTAAAATTCTTTCTTAGGAGTGGTAATACGGTTCTAGGCCTTCTTTTAGCGGGAAGGCTTAGACACCATCTTAATTTTTTGACTCTTATAAAAACTACGTATTTCGCATAGTTTCGAAGGAAAACAAATTTTTCTCAAATACTGATCACCTACATGGTTAGTACAAGTTTAATAAAATTATAATACAAAATTTACTTGATGGTGGACACAAAGACAAAGCTTTTGTTACAACAGGTGTTCAATGTGACCTCCATCTTCATTAATGCAGAGGTCAATTCGGCGTAAAAGATTGAAATCCACCCTTCTTAAAACATCGTTGTTATCTCGTACTGCGTTTACAGCATTCTGAATTCTGTCCCACAGTGGTTCGGAATTATTAATTTGAACCTGGTACACTTGTGTTTTTAACGCTCCCCAGATGAAGAAGTCGCGTGGATTTAATTCTGGAAACCGCGGAAGCCATTGAATGGGTGCTTCTTGTCCCCTACTAATCCATCCAAGAACATGTTTAGCCGAAAATTAAGGGGCAAGTCCTCCATTAATCTTGGCAAAATTTCTTGAAGGAAACGAAGGTAATTAGCACCATTTAATCGATCAGGTAATCGGAACGGCCCAACCAAAAAATTGCCAATAGTTCCGACTCAGGCATTAATTTTAAATTCTCGTTGATAATGTCTACCTTTAATAGCATGTGGATTTTCATCTGAATAAATATGCTCATTGTGTAGGTTCGTCATGCCACGACGTAAAACAAGACTCATCAGTAAACAAGATATTAGTGTGGAATTCGTTGTCGACTACTCTGCGCTCCCGAACAATTTGTGAAAAATTTAAACGTGAATCCTGATCAAGAGGTAATAATTCTTGCATTAGTTGGATGTAGAATGGACGAATTACTTGATCGCTAAGGATCGTTCTTACAGTGCTTTTGAAATCCCACTCTCTCGGTGCAATGTTCTGGTACTGGTCTCAGGATTGTTATCAATCATTTGAAGAACAGTTTCTTCCGCAATGGGTGTTCGAGCTTGTCAAGGTCTTCCAGCGTTAGTTCTAACTGGCTTCAACATTCCTGTTTCTCGAAGACGTCTTTCGATTCGGGTAAAAGTTTTGTAATTTGGAATTCTCCGGTTTGGATACCTCTCTTGATGCACGCGGACACTTTCGCGGCAGTTACCTTGACAGTATCCAAGAACTAATAGCATGTTTGTCTGCTCATTAAAGGAAATCCATATTTGGCAGCTGTCAAAGTAACTGCAACAACAACAGAAATAGCAATTAAAGCAATGACGGTGATCGCGATAAAAAACAATACAAAAGCAACTAAAAGTGAAGTTCATTGAAATTATTTACTGTCAACAATAAACTGGGACGATTATGAATTTGTTTCCTCCCAAAATCATGACTTATGTCTTTGTATCCACCGCCAAGTAAATTTTGTATTATAATTTTATTAAACTTGTACTAAGAATGTAGGTGATCAGTATTTGAGAAAACATTTTTCCTTCGAAACTATGCAAAATACGGAGTTTTTATAAGAATCAAAAAATTAAGACGATGAATAAGCCTTCCCGCTAAAAGAAGGTCTAGAACCGTATTACCACCCCTAAGAAAGAATTTAAAAAAATTATTTGTAAATTTATCATTATTATTATGTAAGGGTGGTTTTAGCCCTTCTACAATTTCCTTTCAGTTTCTTTTATTACTGAAACTAGGGTAATCCTCTAAAATGTACTTTTCCCAAATTTCATTAAATTTGTTTAGCGCATTTCTGAACAGCGTACAAAAACGTGATTTTTAAAGTAAACTTTGAACTCTTCTCACGGACAAACGATACATTTTGGTATATATATAAATTGCGTCCATTCGACTTAATTTGACCTCTACAATACGTGGTAGCTCTATGTCCCAGCAATTTTGGGACACGCTGTATATAATCCGACGCCCTAGATGGATAGAAGGATAAGGTGAAAGAAGAAGAAGTATTATATATTTATTTTAACAGTTAAAATGGGATGAAAATTAACTTATTCAACAATATAGCGTTCATTAAAGATAGGCGTCCATCTATCCGCATCGTGCGTATCGGACGCATCGCATCAAACGGATTATTTTTTCCAATGCGTTCACAGTGATGTGGCGTCCACCTATCCGCATCGTACGTATCGTACGCATCGCATCAAATGGATCGTAATATTCTTTATATAGGAACCCATACAAGCGCGTCCACTTATCCGCATCGTACGGATCGCACGAATCTGCCCGTCGGCAATGCGGACGCCGTTGCTGCGAGAGGCAACTTGTGCGATGCGTGCCGATGACTCACTACGAAAGTCCTATAGTTGCGTCGGCAAATCCAATCGCTGCCGATACTGTGAACGCATTGGAAAAAATAATCCGTTTGATGCGATGCGTCCGATACGTACGATGCGGATAGGTGGACGCCTACTCAAACGGATTATTTCTTTCCAATGCGTTCACAGTATCGGCAGCGATTGGATTTGCCGACGTAACTATCGGACTTTCGTAGTGAGTCGGGTCGTAGTGAGACGGGTAGATCCGTGCGATCCGTACGATGCGGATAGGTGGACGCACTTCTATGGCTTCCTATGTAAAGAATACTACGATCCGTTTGATGCGATGCGTTCGATACGTACGATGCGGATAGGTGGACGCCTACTTAAATATACTTTTGAAACTTTTATATTCGTCCAATAAATTAGTGAAATATAATAAAGAATATAATGTTTAAAATTGGAAAATATGTATATATGATCACTTGTTCAAGAGTAATATAGAGGCATATCCGATTATATTCGAAACCACCACACCACGCCTAGGTTGACCAATAGGAAACAAGAACGTCATTACTGTAAGTTACGTCAGTAGTTCTGCATCACAATTCTGCTGTTAACTAATCGTGATTAAAACTTCGTCGGTGTAACAGTAGGTTAAATTAACTTGGAGTTAACTTAACATTGGAATATCTAACTATGCTTATCTCATTTAATCACAGATGTTGGTGCAAAACGGGCATAAGTGATTTAGTAAAAGGTGAACGTGGAGGAGTGCTATACAAGGGGTTAAAATAAAACATGCATTTATTTGATAGATAAATAAAACAAATACAGTGCAATATCAAATGCAATAAAAATTTCGAGAGCGCGTGGCAGTACATTTTGTATGTGAGATATGTACGTGGCGTTCAATAATAATAAGAAACGCGAATCAGAACGATACGGGTGACTTACTGCGTGGTATCTGAGCTTGAAGGTAAGGGTTCGAAGTTTGTATGGAATGTCTCTTGTAGATTTTGCTAGGCAGTAAAATGGCGGAGACAGGGGTCCGGTGGTAATCGTGTGAGAGAGAGAGTGTGTACTTAGAGGCACTAAGTGAAGTGTGTCGAGTAAGTCACCAAGGGACTGTAGTAAAATTGGCGCGATTTGTTTTAAATGTTGCTGAGGGGTGCGAGGGGTTAACTAACGGACCGATGGAATAGAAAGTGTGGATGGTCAGTTTACGAAAACATTCACACCCTCTCTATTTACTAAAGGACGCCCAGTAGAGTCAGAGTTAAAAGTGAGAGGGAGAACGGAAAACAAACAAAAATTGGGTTTAGGAAACTGTACATTGGAAATGAAGAATGAAGGTGGGACAGAGGGAAGGATAAGTTGATACAGATACAGAGATCAAAAACCCAGAAGACGTGAAAGAGCAAGGAAAAGGGGATACTTATCTGGCAATGAAAAATGATATTGAACAAATTCGATCACAAAAGGATTTGGACGTGACTATGGGAAATAGGTACAATGAATAATAGGATGACGACCCCAGCTATGAATAAGAAAAATAGAATGATACGCGTTGGAACGTGGAACATCACTTTCTTAACGGGGAAAGAGTGCAAACTAGTAGAGGAAATGAACATGCACCAAATTGAAATACTAGGAATAAGTGAAACAAAGAAAGCCGATGCAGGGAGGCTAGGAGTGGAAGGCCAGTATTTTCTGTACTATTCAGGAGACCAGATCAAAGAAAAAAGTAGTAGGAATATTGTTATAAAAGGAACTGGATAGAAGGGTAACTACACACCAATCACTTTCATCAAGATTGATACGCTTAAGAATAGAATTAGAGAAGGAATCCGTAGACATAATACAGATCTATCCACCAGTAGAGGGAACAGAAGGAACTAAAACTCGAAAGTAATATTAATGGGGTTGAAACTCTAGAGTCAGAAGGGATGAAAATAGAGGTGGTGGGTGTATAGAAAGATTTGGAGAAGGGACTTTAAACACGAATGGAGAGAGAATGCTGAACTTCTACATGACGAATAATCTCAAAGTTGGCAACACGTTTTGGGGACAGAGGATAGAAGATAAATATACATGTGTAGTGGATAGTAGAGGGGCGAAGAGTATTATAGATTACATAGCATACACAGAAGATAGGATTTATTTCGTAAGAAACAGTGCAACAGAGAAGTATACAGAAATTGGGAGAAATCCTAGATTAGAAATAGCGAAAATTAATATACATATGCCACAAAAGAAACAGACTAACCAATACCGCAGAAGAAGGATAGCCAAACTGATGTGTGCAGAGCATAAAGAAAATTACTACTTTAAAACGGAAAATTAAATTGGAAAATTGCATGAAGAAGACAGAGCATAGACTGTGGAAGACAGATGGCGAGAATTCAAGAACATATTAATAAGTATAGCAACAGAAATATGCGGAGAAGTGAAAATTATCTCAACAAAAAGGAAAATAAGGTGGTGGAATAAAAAGATTCAAAGGGAAGTAAGAGATAAGAAAGGGTCGTGGAGAAAGTATATATAGACTAACAATGTAAATGACAAAATATTATACCAAGATAAAAGGAATAGTGCAAAAAAAAAAAAGATAAGATGACCAAAAAGGAGGGAACGGGAACATTTGGGAGAGGAATTAAATTTAGAGTATAGAACGAATAATAGAATATACTGGAGTAAAATCACATCCTTGAGAGGTAAAAAGAGAAAACAAATTAGAGGCTTAAGAAATGAAGCAAAACAGCTAAAAACTACAACAGAAGAAATAATAGAAATATGCTAAAACTATTATAAGCAACAGTTTAAGAACGAAGGAGGAAATCAAGAAGATGCAGAACTGGTACCCCATTCTTCGACAATGAATAGCTGGTCTTGTAAGAATTGGCAGTCACTAATATCATCAATTAAGACAAAGAGTTTAAGGTCATCTATAAATAATAACTTAGGACAGCTGATTCTGTTACATAGAACATTTACAAAAATTAGGAAAAGAAGAGGACCTAAGTTAGTTCCTTGAGGTACTCCAGATGAAGGAGAGCAATCATCAGAAAAGTGACCTTTGAAAGCAACATAATGTCTTCGATTAGATAAACTTGAGAAATTCTACTAGGTTGTTGGAAAAGCCCATCATGTCAAGTTTCATAAAAAGCAATGCGTGATCTATTCCGTCAAGCGCTTTAGACAGATCAGTATATATGACGTCAACTTGTTTATTATTATCGAAGTTATTAGAAAGAAATTGAGTTATGATCGTCAAATTAGAAGTCGTAGATCGTTTAGTCATGAATCCATGCTGGTCGAGAGAGATGACTTCTAACTTGAGAGTAGAGGGAATTGTACAGACATATTTAGAATATTTTAGCAAAGGTATTAATTATAGCAATAGTTCTATAATTTTCAATAGTGTGTTTGTCTCCTTTCTTGAGTACAGGAGTTAATCTAGCTGGGCGTAGAGAAAGTAGTAGTATTTAGAGATAAGTTAAAGGAGGTAGCACAATGGGTAAGCGAAAACATTGGCAGTCTTTTAAAATAATTGATGGTATATTATCGCATCCAGTATTGAAATCGGAAGAACGAAATTTGATAAAATTCTAAATGAGGAAATAAGAAGTAACCTAAAGTAGGAATCTATAAAGATTTCGATAGATATGTACCATATATGAGATAAAGGCGATAAAAGATGCCAGAAGAGAAGAAAGGGGAGACCCAGTAAAACATGGACCCAGCAAATACAGGAAATGCGAGAAAGGAGATAAAGAACGATCAGATAAATGAAGTAACTCGCACAGGATCGGAGGATATGGAAGAATTGGTACACACAACGTTAAAACTCCAACCTTCTACCAGGGCAGCAGGAGATACTGGAAAAAATTCTTCTTAGGTAACTTATTTCTGGGTATTTACTACAATATCTACTACTGACATTGTTTTATTTTTCTATACCCTAACTCCACGGCAGTTCTGAAGACTAACTGGTGTTCTAGATATCAATCACTTTATGGAATCAACTATTTTGTTTTTTATGCCATCGATAAATATTATTATTAAGTATTATTCACACAGTGACTGAGTTTTTGTGAAAATTTGCTACATGATTGACTATTGCGAGAAATTGACATTACCTCTAAAACATTGCGTGAGGGCAGCAAAATCTGTAACTGCTTTAATTGTATCTGGGTTTATTTTGATAACGTCTTTGCCAATTATGTGGCCTAAGATTTTCAACTCAAGCGCGTTACATTTATTTTGGTTTAATACGATCCTATTAGAACGTAGAACTTTGAATACATTTTATAATACTCGATCATGCTATTTTTCACTTTTAGCAAATATCATAATACTATCCATATGGTTTAAAACGCCTTTGACCTTGTAGAATTTTGAGCATTTTCTTTGGCACTTGTTCCGCCCAATGGTAATATTTTATAATAAAATCTGTCTAAAGGTATTAAAAAAATTGTAATGGACGATGACCTTCTGCTAGCTTAATTTGCCAAAAGCGAAATAGTTTTTCATCCATGGTAAAATCAATCTTTCTCTTATTACATACTTATTTAGTTTTGTGAAGTCTCAACGTATCTCTGTCTACTGATTAACAGTAAATACTATTATTGCATTTATTCCAGAAGAACATCGCATCACCTGGACAACACAAGGTTCCATATGTATCTAAATGGTTGCTACAAAATACACAAATAATGCAAGACTCGCTACTTAGAAAACCATCAAAAATTCAAAACTTAGCAGAAGGATGTAGTACTAGTATATCAACTAAAAGTAATGAAACTTTCAACGAACAAAGTAGTAGCAGATTGGATGCAACATTGCAAGTTGATTCGCAACTGAAGTATAATGACTTACAAACAGTTGGAATGCATGCTGGAAAAAAGGAATATGATATATGTCAGGGCTTTGCAGTACGCGATCAATCAGTTGACGGAAGTGTTAAGCCTAAAGATTCAACAAATTATCATTTGCCTCCAAGCATGATTAAAGAGTGCTTATTGCATGGAAGTAAAGTAAATCATCAAGAAGTAAATACGACGCTGCAAGTATCTAAATCAAATAAAGATAGTATCACTGTCAATTATGGCAATTCAACGGAAATTACAAATTGTGGGTCATTAGAGAAGAGTGTGGAGACAATTATCTTCGGCCAGGGTGTGAGTAATCAATTACTTGGAGATAACTTACAGGGTGTTTACAGTAATAAGAATGACGTAAAAAATATAAATTCGCCCTCGAAACATTTGGAAATTAAAAATATAATTAAAGGCAGAGGAAAATCAACAGTGATAATTCCTAGTGTTGAGAAAGATGAATGGACTAAGGAGGATGAGGATAGTTGGGATGACATTGATGACGATAGTTACAGTCAAAATGCTACAGGTACGACTGCAAATATAGAGATATGAACAATATCTTGTGTTATTTCAGTAAACTAGTTATATTGTACTCTGATCTGCAAAGTTAGTTAAAAAATTTGCGAAATCATAGATGTTTACTAATAAATACCAAATATATATATATAAGATAAAAGTAACTTTATGGGGTGATCGGTCTGTTGTATAATAAAAAAAACTCATTTGTTCATTTCTCAATATTTCGTTATATTGTATAGCCTAATCAGGAGTGCTAAAATTGATCACATTTACAAGAAATTCGTAGATCTTAATTGGTTATACTTACAACTAGAGCAGATATTGACAAAAAGTCCAATCGTAGATATTACAGGCATTTGAAATTACTACTACTATTGTTTCATGTTAAAATTAAAATTTAAATCATTTGAGGTAATTAAAATTTCTTTTAAATACCTTTTAAATTGGCAATTTATATTTTATCAAGCTGGTATTCGGTATATGTGTAAGATGTAGACAGATCTGAATAACGTTAAGAACACTCTGTGTGTCTTTTTGTATATAGTAAAGAGTTTGGTTATTATTTGTACAATGTATGTTTGAAAATTTGTACAATGCCGGTCTATACAAAGAGAACAGAACACCTCAATCACAAAATCCCGAACAAATTTGAATAAATAATGCTTCATTGATCTGTATCAGTTTTAAAATTGATTGAATTTTTTTCCTTGTTTATACATATGTATCATTTCTAGAACTAATCTATTTTTATATGTCTGTTCTTTATCTAAAATTGTAATACTGTCATAATCGAATCTATGTCCCAAATCCCTGAAATGCACGGCCAATGCACAAGAACGCTTTCCCATTCTACAGTCACTTTTGTGTTGACTTATTCTTTGATTTAACAGTTGTGATGTCTGTCCTATGTGTCCATCCTCACAGTCCGCACACGGTATTTTGTATATGACATTGTTTTGATTTAATATTGGGGTTCTGTCTTTTATTGTAGTAAATATATTGCGTAAAGTTATTAAACTGTATTTGGCTATGGAAATATTAGGATATGGTTTGAAGTATTTGACAATTTGGTCTGTCAGATTTGTTATGTAAGGGATCTTTTTGTAATTGACTCTATCGTTATTAGGAATATGTTCAACGGGACCATCAAAGCAAAGTTTATTGAGATATGTCTAGGATATCCATTGTTTCGAAATATATTGTGTAGTTGTTTTAGATTATCTTGTAAAAAAATTTTGTCGCTGATGTGAATTATTCTATATTTCATTGCTATGATTGTGTTGTATTTTTGTGTGAGAGGATGGTGTGAATGATTGGCGTGAACAAAGATTTTTTTAAGAAATAACTCGTTTTTATATATAGTTCAAGCGGACAAAGGTGGTTGTACAGTAGCCATTAATAAAACAGATTACATACAAAAAACTAAAGAATTATTAAATGACACAAACACACACACACCTTTGAAAAGAGATCCAATTCAAAAAATCAAAAATATGCACAATGATTTAATAAAAAGATTAAAGAATACTAACGAAATATCTAATGTAACGGCAAAAAAACTAAGTACATACAGTCCAATTTCAGCTAAATTATATTGTCTACCGAAAATACATAAAGAAGGTATTCCATTACACCCCATTGTGAGTTCAATAGACTCTGTCACTTACAACTTATCAAAGTATCTGGCCGGTATCCACTCTGACAGTTTGGCATATAGAACAGGATACAACATCAAGAATACGTTCACATTTGTGAATGTTCTTGAGGGTAAAATTATACCAAATATCTTTGAATTAATATCGTTGGATGTCTGTTATTTCACTTTTTAGGATCAATTTTATAAACAAGATTTTGGTGTTCCAATGGGATCTCCAATTAGTCCAATCTTAGCTATAATAACATTAGATCATTTATTTGACAGCGTCATTGATAAGTTACCATTTACACTGCCGTTTATATATAAATTTGTAGATGACGTAATTTGTGCAATACCCAGTGATAAAATAGAAAAGACGTTGGAAATATTTAATTCTTTTGATTCACATTTACAATTTACAATTGGCGAGAAAGTAATAGATCTATTCCTTTTCTTGATACCAAAGTCATAAGCTAGGCCTGTTATCTTAAATGGAAGCATGTGATTCCATTAATATAGTAGGATAAATTCTCAATATATAGCACTGGACGGAAAGTTGCGATCAGTTTCGATATTATCGACAAAAGCTAATGGGGATAGTCACGCTCGTATTCCTGAGTAGGGATTCCGGAGTAATATGAGGACGAGTCCCGGTCGATTTTCGCAAAAAAAATTATAGCGCCGTAAAGGTGACCTAAAAAGTGATAAATTATCTTAATAAAAGTTTTGCGAGACGTGCCTACCAGAGTCACAATTTCAGAAAAACGGTCTTACCTTAAAGTGTTTACGTTACGTTCAAACGAAATCTTCTTATGTATTTAATCCCATAAGTATAATTTATAATACATTTAGAATAATTTTTATCCTTTTTCTACAAATATACGTTCCATTATTAATATAATTTTGAGTAATTTACCAATAATTTTACATTTTCTGAGATGTTAAAATGTATGACTTTCTAAATGACATTTGACTAGTAGCAACCAGTACCAACTTAAATAGATGTATATTCATGTAATTCTTCTTATTCTTCTTCGAAGCGGTCCATTATTGAAGTTAAACGTTGGTTAAACGAATCATTGCCGTACACGCAAAAATTGAATGATGCACGAACTTGCGTATTCTTATGATTTTTTCAGTATTTATTAGTCGATAATTTAAGCAAATTTTTGTGTTAATTTATCTGCTATTTTACTGATTTAGATCATTGACTATCAGATGTGCGTATATATATATATATATATATTCTTGGTTCGTTTAGCTGCTTGTTTACGTTTGTAAATGAATAATTGCCATATATGGAAAAAATGATTCATATACGAACTCGGGTATTCTTACGATTTCTTCTGAACATATTTATGTCTTTTTGTCGCGAGGTTGTTTTGGATGCGTATATCATACAGAAAGAAAAGTTAAACTATCCCACACCAGCAGACCCAAACCAACCCCACACAATCTGGCCCAAACTATCCCACACCACTAGACCCAAACCCATACCACACCACCAGACCCAAACACACCCCCCACAACCAGACCCAAACACACCCAACACCATCCCACACAACCAGACCCAAATCCACACCACTACCACCAGACTCAAACTCACACATACCACCAGACCCAAATCCAATCACACCACCAGACCGAAACCCACCCCACAACATCCGGCCATAACTATCCCACACCACTAGACCCAAACCGATACCACACCAACAGACCCAAACACGCCACACCACCAGACCCAAACACCCCCCACACCATCCGGCCCAAATCATCCCACACCACCGGAGCCAAATCCACACCATTACCCCCAGACTCAAACCCACACTATACCACCAGACTCAAACCCACACCATACCACCAGACCCAATCCCAATCACACCACCAGACCGAAACCCACGCCACACCATCCGGCCCTAACTATACTACACCACCAGACCGAAACCCACTCCACACCATCCGGCACTAATTATACCACACCACTAAACCCAAACCCACACCACACCACCCGGCCCAAACTATCCCACACCAACAGACCCAAACCCACACCGCTACCACCAGACTCAAATCCACACCATACCACCAGACCCAAACCCAATCACACCACCAGACCGAAACCCACCCCACAACATCCGGCCATAACTATCCCACACCACTAGACCCAAACCCATACCACACCAACAGACCCAAACACACGCCACACCACCAGACCCAAACACCCTCCACACCATCCGGCCCAAATCATCCCACACAGCCAGACCCAAATCCACATCATTACCACCAGACTCAAACCCACAGCATATCACCAGACTCAAACCCACACCATACCACCAGACCCAATCCCAATCACACCACCAGACCGAAACCCAAGCCACACCATCCGGCCCTAACTATACCACACCACCAGACCGAAACCCACTCCACACCATCCGGCACTAATTATACCACACCACGAAACCCAAACCCACACCACACCACCCGGCCCAAACTATCCCACACCACCAGACTCAAATCCACACCATACCACCAGACCCAAACCCAATCACACCACCAGACCGAAACCCACCCCACACCATTCGGCCCTAACTATACACCACCAGACCGAAACCCACCCACACCATCCGGCCCTAACTATACCACACCACCAAACCCAAACCCACACCACACCAGCTGTTGCCCCTCTACAAAATATCCAGGATGATACTTTCTTTTCCAAATTTGGATTCGTCTATCTCTACGATTTTACTTGGCCCCCTTAACTTTTCTTTATGTATGATATACGCATCCAAAACAATCTCGCGACAAAAGAATTAATAAATATGTACAGGAAAAATCATAAGAATACTCAAGTTCGTGCATCATTCAATTTTTGTGTGTACGGCAACGATTCGTTTAACCAACGTTTAACTTCAATAATAGACCGCTTCGAAGAAGAATAAGAAGAATTACATGAATATACATCTATTTAAGTTGGTACTGGTTGCTACTAGTCAAATGTCATTTAGAAAGTCATACATTTTAACATCTCAGAAAATGTAAAATTATTGGTAAATTACTCAAAATTATATTAATAATGGAACGTATATTTGTAGAAAAAGGATAAAAGTTATTATAAATGTATTATAAATTATACTTATGGGATTAAATACATAAGAAGATTTCGTTTGAACGTAACGTAAACACTTCAAGGTAAGACCGTTTTTCTGAAATTGTGACTCTGGTAGACACGTCTCGCAAAACTTTTATTAAGATAATTTATCATAATTTATTTTTAGGTCACCTTTACGGCGCTATAATTTTTTTGCGATAATCGACCGGGACTCGTCCTCATATTTAGCCGGGATTCCCAGACTTGTAAACACCTGAACGTAAACCATTCTCTGACATATACATGACATCTAAATATATAAAAATGGATCGTGGTTTGATCGGATGATTAAAACTTGAAAACGACTGAACCGAATTGGATACTTCCTTCTGTGGATTTGTTTGTAATTGCTATGCGAAGGTTTAGGAAAAAGAAAACTATTAAAACCTTTGAAAAATTAATAAAAATAAATTAGAGATTACGCAAATTGATGACGTTTGGTGGTTTAGGTTATGATAGTTGTCATTCTGCGCGCATGAATAATTGTTATGTCATAATAGAAGCAAAGTCAGCAATATCCATCACATCAAAGTCTTACTTACAATGCCGCGAGCGAAAAGATCCAATTTTTAACAACGAAGCCGTAATGCAATTAGACTGCGAAATATTGCGAATCAATCCATTGTAGATGAAGAAGAAATCACACAAGAGAAGGGCGCCGTGTTAGTACTGCCCGACTTCGTGCTTCACAAACACAAGAACAAAGAGAGGCCATACGTGAAACGGCTCGGTTGGCAATGAGAAATCGTCGAGCGGAACACAAAGATCAACAACGTTGAGCCGCAAGAAAAAATGCTTCAAGTGTTAATTTGAATCAGGGAGCGTTGCAATACGATTCCACAATTGACTACAGCTCGCACTCTTTCGTCAGAATTGGCCCTATGGAGGTTGTGTGCGTCCATTGCGGTGCATTGAAGTTTGCTGGAGAAACATTGCTTCATGGTGAAACTCAAGAATCACGACATTTTCTTTGGAAAGCTTAAAGGTACAACGCATGTTTCAAAATGACTTCATTTGGAGCATATATTATTGAAGAACGCAGATTCAGTCCGACATTCAAGGTAATGTTTGTTAATAAGAGAGTAACTTTTATTTTTGGTAATCATAAATCACTAATTATCACTTCCATTTTGACACATTTTATACAGATACAGACAAGGACAAATTCACCATAGAATTGAATCATTACAGCCGGTTGAACAGGCATAGCATAAAATAATGGTATTAATGCTGTTTTATTGGGCAGAGATAATCGCGTGCCCAAAAGGGACCAGATATATAACAAGGCTATTGAATTATTTAGAAAGCGTAGGAAATCTAAATAATTATTTATCTTTTCGTACCAGTTTTGGATATTCTATGATGTACTATATTTCACATACTAATAATATAAATGTATACTTAGTTTGTGATTCTATTTTTACCTTCCCCATGAAATAATAGTTTTCAATAACAATTTGTTCTGATAAGAAATCTGTAATTTTAGATTGTTTCTTTACTAATATGTATTTTTATTGAAATGATGGCTTACGGTAAAACAATCTAAAATTTACAGTTTTTTAGAACAAATTTTAAGTTTTACAATAAGGTATAAATATATTTTGATAGGCCCGCATTTTAAAATTAGTTGGATAAATCCGCAACAGATATCGCGTTCATGGAATCACTGTCGTATTAAGAAGATGCCCTTCTATAGTATTATATTTTCTATGGTCATAAGAGATACAAATAAAATAATTTTGAACTGGTACCAGAAGTCAACTGCTTCTGGACGTTCTATCAACTATCATTCACACCATCCTCTCACCCAAAAATACAACACAATCATAGCAATGAAAAATAGAATAATTCACATCAGCGACAAAATTTTTTTACAAGATAATCTAAAACAACTACACAATATACGAGGTACGTCCAGAAAGTAAGTTCCGTTTCAATTTAACTCCGCTGCGATCGCAGTTCCGCACATGTGCGGTAGACGCTCAGAATCAAGGAGAAGAAACGTGCGTCATTTTGAGATCGCTGTCAGTCACGTACGCTTTGTTGTACTTGTTTACAATGTCGGTGTTGATTGAAAATCCCGCCGCTTGTGAAATCAGATCTGTGATTCGTTTACTGAATGCTATGCTTATGAATAAGCGCCGAGGATTGCTGTCAAAAGGTGTTGTTTTTCTTCACGACAACGCACGACCACACACTGCAAATGTGACGAAAAACCTCCTACAGGGATTTGGCTCGGACGTGTTTGACCATCCTCCGTACAGCCCTGACCTCGCTCCTAGCGACTTTCATCTGTTCTTGCATCTCAAGTCTTTCCTTGGCGGTCAACACTTCAACAATGACGAAGAGCTGAAAGAAAATGTTTCCAACTGGTTGAAGACACAGGTGGCAAACTTCTATGAAGAAAGTATACAAAAACTTGTGCCACGCTATGACAAATGCCTGCAAAATTTCGGCAGTTATGTGGAAAAGTAGTTTAAGAGTTGTAGAATTTTGTGCAATAAATATTTTTTCTGTATCTGTACACAATTTAATTTTATTACCAAACGGAACTTACTTTCTGGACGTACCTCGTATTTTGAAACAATGGATATCCTAGACATATTCTCAATAAACTTACCCACAATTCCAACTGCTTTGATGGTCCCGTTGAACATATTCCTAATTACGATAGAGTCAATTACAAAAAGATCCCTTACATAGCAAATCTGACAGACCAAATTGTCAAATACTTCAAACCATATCCTAATATTTCCATAGCCAAATACAATTTAATAACTTTACGCAATATATTTACTACAATAAAAGACATAACACCAATATTAAATCAAAACAATGTCATATACAAAATACCGTGTGCGGACTGTGAGGGTGGACACCTAGAACAGACATCACAACTGTTAACCCTTTGACGACGAAGAATTTTCTGCTGAAAATTTTTAAAATTCTTTGCGGATGCTTACTCGGAAGCACTATATTTCAAGACTCAAGTGTCGTCAAAATTTCAAAATTTTTACTCCGAGAAAAATCATGGGACATATGTGTCCCATTCGTCGTCAAAGATAATGATTTGTGAGCAAGTGCATTGAACATTTTTGTCGTTAAAACAAGTAAACATGAAAATGCTTGCAAAATTTATTGCTTTATTTACATTGTAAAAACAACAAAAGAGATTCTATCGCTTGCTGATCGTTTGTCCAATAGTTTCGTTTTAGTTTGCACGATAGTGCGTGTTGCTTTATTTACATTGCGAAGCACACGAAAATTATTACAACTTTTAGTTTCTAATCAACTGTTCAACTGTTTACATGTCACCATTTGTGCTTAAAGTCGTGTTTTAAGTTGCGCTTTGAACCATACAATTTTCATATTGTTATTGTTAGCCAAATATATATCTGTACCTTAGAGGTAAAGGATTGTATCTCCATTATTGTATATTTAGATAAAACAAGGTTTAAAGCTTTATGATATAGAAAGAGGAATATTTTTAGTAGAAATAGAATAAACCTCTCATTTGGTTTTTTGAACATTTAATTAAGTAACTAATTCAACTATTTTATTACGCTTCTGATACGTTGTAAAAAGTATTAACGCGATATTGACAAAAACTGGAGTTACGATCCTTTAACTCTAAGGTACAGATCTATAAATTGTTTTTGAAAATGAGTGGGTTGCGTAGGTTTTATAAAACTGACAATGAGAGTTTTTCATTGAATTGTTGTATTTACTTTGTTTTTTAATAATAAAATAAAATACGAAATAAAACGTCCTTTATTTTCACCTTTGATGACGAATGGGACACATATGTCCCATCTCATTTTAAGTACTTGTAAGAAAAGCATAAAACCGATTCGAAATTCGCCTGCCAATAAGTTTACATAAGGTATTGTACATTTAATACTAAAAGTTTATCCAGCAGTATCAATTAGAACCCGGAATATTAGAAAACCAAAAATGATAAGAAAGTAATATGAATCTCCGAATTTGAGACTCCCTTAAGTGCAATTGAAGATCCAAAACGTTAATTTTAATACTAATTTGAAAGGGCTAATTTGTTTTTTGTGGAGAAATACCAATTTGGTTGAAATCCATTGAAAATTCTGGCCGTAATGACGAAAAAAACAAATGGGACATATGTGCCCCTCTCGTCAAAGGGTTAAAGCAAAGAATAAGTCAACACAAAAGTGACTATAGAATGGGAAAGTGTTCCTGTGCATTGGCCATGCATTTCAGGGATTTGAGACATAGATTCGATTATGACAGTATTACAATTTTAGATAAAGAACAGAAATATAAAAATAGATTAGTTCTAGAAATGATACATATAAACAAGGAAAAAAATTCAATCAATTTTAAAACTGATACAGACCAATTAAGCATTATTTATTCAAATTTGTTCGGGATTTTGTGATTGAGGTGTTCTGTTCTCTTTGTATAGACCGGCATTGTACAAATTTTCAAACATACATTGCACAAATAATAACCAAACTCTTTACTATATACAAAAAGACACACAGAGTGTTCTTAACGTTATTCAGATCTGTCTACATCTTACACATATACCGAATACCAGCTTGATAAAATATAAATTGCCAATTTAAAAGGTATTTTAAAGAAATTTTAATTACCTCAAATGATTTAAATTTTAATTTTAACATGAAACAATAGTAGTAGTAATTTCAAATGCCTGTAATATCCACGATTGGACTTTTTATCAATATCTGCTCTAGTTGTAAGTATAACCAATTAAGATTTAAGAATTTCTTGTAAATGTGATCAATTTTAGCACTCCTGATGAAGCTCTAAAATATAGCGAAATATTGAGAAATGAACAAATGAGTTTTTCTTATTATACATCAGACCGATCACCCCAATAAAGTTACTTTTATTTTATATAAATACGGTCGACATCTGGTTTACATTTATATACATATATATATACCACGACATAATGCACTTTAATTTTGAACATATTTATATTTTATTTTCCTTTTGATTCAAAAAGTTTAGGTAACTACAGTACTATACGCAGTGGCGGCGCGAGACCTAAACTTAATGCGGGCAAGGTACATTCGCGAGGCCCTATTGTATTTCTTAAATAATTTTTTATAAGTTTTAATTTTGGAAAGCTCCATTCAGCGAAAACAGTACTTACAGGTACTGTTAACAAAATTCGAATGATAATGTAAATATTTGGGTAAATTTCTTTCGAATCGTTCTCTATGATATACTGGAGCAGATGTTTCATGTTTGTAATGGAGTTGGGTAAATTTGGGATCATATTTTGTAATTCTTCATATAATTCGTAAGGTTGCTCTCATCTACTTGCAGGACTGTGTCTAAATCTTGACAGCTTTTCAATATTGACTTTTTTGGTATATTTTTTAACTTGTTCAAGTCATAGAGAAAACCAACATTTTCAAAATGTTGATCTACAGACATAAATCTCTAAGCCATATTGCTTACCACAGAATCAATCATGGCATTAAAAAGATCTGTTTCATACTGGCTTTTGGCAGACTATAAGTTGATACCTGCCTTCATAATCAAACATCTTTTCTTTTTGGCTACCCTTTTATTTTTAAAATCATTTGGCAAGTCATAACTGCTCTTTTGATTTTTTGATTTTGATTGGCAAACTTTTAATCCTATTTCTATTTCCGATTTTCGTCGTTTGGTAGCAATAGTCGGTGGATCTGGAGTAATTTCCAAATTCAACGTTGACTCGGATACGGATACACGTTGTTGAGAAGTCGAAGCAACCGATTCATTTGCTTCTAACTACCAGATTCAGTTTGAATGAGAAATTTCATCATACCTGAACTTAAAGCCGGGTTTGATACAACCCTTTCCGTTATTCCTTTACTTTTTGCTGAACCAGATTCCCATTTTCCCTTTATCTCTATTTCTATTAGTGCCTAAGCCTGACATGATTGATAAATTATGATTAATGCACCAATATTGTATCCGTAACCTGTAAACAAAAACAATAATAACATTTGTAGGTTAGGTACTTCTTTCTTTCGTTAAGTATAATGAACTTATAAGAAGTGGACTCATTCGTTCGAATTAAAATTGGATAAATATAATGCATATTACCCACCCACTTTGTATATTACCTACTTTAACCTTTCTATACTCACGCATACGGTCTGTGAGACCGATTTATATAGTATAGTATACGTCTTTCATTTTGACGTGAGTATAGGAAGGTTAATATTTTACTAACGTAATATGTATAATACGCATAACGAAAACACTTCAAACAAGAAGGCTGATTCTAGCGCAACAAATCGAAGATATAAAATAAATAACGTAATGTTTTAATAAAAGAAACTATAAAAAATATGAAAATATAAACACAGGTACTATTATTTTTCATTACGACACAAACCGAATTTCTACTTATTAAATACGTGTTTATCGTTTTAAAACAATGTGCCCCTATTATATATTCTCACATTAAATACTTTTAGAAATAATAATATAATATAGGAACATGAAGCGAGACTACGGCCGCATGCGATACTTTAATTGGCTTTCTAATAATGAGAAGTCCCAAGCTGTGCCCCGTCTCTGACCAGGGACTCCCCGCGATAGTAGCCTAACACCAGCTAATGTTGCTAGACTAAACATAAACGAATGAGCAGAAACGACAAACGTGAGAAATTTTTAATTTAACAATTTTATAATATAATATAGTTTCTCAGAATTTTCACGAATTTTTCATTCATATGCTTTCGCGCGCTGAAAAATAGAATATCTTTAAAAGAAATGTTGATATATCAATTCTTCATCATATGGCGAAAAACAGATGGAGTTGAGAATTGATACTACGCCCGGTGTTTCTCAAATGCAGTAGAGTAAGTGGATAGGTTTCGGAGGAGGACCAGACAAGCAAACACCAAATATTTACCAGACAGTCTCCGTTTATTGCCCTAACAAATAAGTCGGAAGGTGTGAGCGGCAATTACACGGAAATGTTTAAGTTTTAAAAAAGAATAATTTAAGAAAAAAATCAAGTCAAATTGCATAAACTACAATATAGTAACGGTACCTATCAAAATCGGTCTTTGTCCCGATAGCTTATGTTACACAATTAAAACTAAGGAACAAACTTAAACCAAATAAAGTAAATAAAAAATAAACTCGCGAATCGCCCGTTGACGTCAGCGTCGACCAAGAAATTTATGTACAACAATTACTACTTTGGGATATAATACAATAAGATAACAAGAACTAGACTACGTTAGGTTCGTTAGCAAAATTATAACAAATGTCTTATAGTAATTGTAAGTTAATCTGAGCCGAATAGGAACAAAAACTGCGAGCAGAAGTGAAGCTCCTTAGGCAATGTACGGTTATCGCTATTTAAAACTGTTTTAAAACTTGGCGGTTGATGTTGCTTGTACAGGAGGAGGTCCACGGGTCGCTGATAGGATAGGTTCGGAAGCCAACTGATGCCTAACGCACTTCGGTTCCTATCAATGTAGGGCTTCGGCTACCAAACACCACAGCTAGGCAAGTGCGGCAATTACGTAGGGTTCGACGATCCGATGTTGAATAGGCCTAACGATTGATATTACATACCTGTTTTCGACACAACGTTACGCAATAACGTACGGAATCAAAGCAAAAATGTAGAATAAATATCAACGTATAAGTAGTGTGAAAATGAAAAAATAAAAGCCCAAGACAAAAATTACAGCTTGGTATTGCAGCACCACGTTAAAAGAATCAAGGCATACCTTACTTGTTAGGCGACTTTTAGGTTATACCTCACGCCTCGCGACGAAGAGAAATGGTTTAAATCTCTCCCAAATGATTTTCCCGATAAAAACCGTTCCAAAACTACTTGGGATTCCAAATCCGATTAACTAATCGACGAATTACCTCTCAAACTTCAATTCTAAAAATCCAAATTCAAAAATTCGGAGGTATTCTTAAATAAATCAAATAAACTAGACCGTATTGCTAGAGGTATCACAAATGAAAAATGGTCGAGTAATGAACGTCACCCCGAATATATAGCCTCAAAGATGGGCAAAGCGACTAACCAAAAAGAAGAATTAAAATCGGAAAGGTAGCCCAAAACGTAGGAGAACTAACAACGTAGATGCAAATAATCTCCAATTACATATTAATCAATTAAATATTCCCGATAAAATTACGTAGTTTCGTCCATCGAATACTGTTGGCAACAACGGACCTGAATTAAAATATCATCGAAATGAAAATTTCAACAGGAAAGAAAAACGAAATAAACGATATGGGAATTAAAACGTAACAATATCACTAATACTTGCTATAGTTTGCCGATTTATTGTAAAGATTGGTAATTAAAATAATCATGTTCGTCATCTATATATATATATGTATATATACTAGCAGATACCCGTCGTGTTTTGAGTTTTTTCGGTAGGTGTGTAAACATAAAGATTTTTCGACGTTCCAACTCTGGAGCAAGCAACATATAATTGGCCGTGCGAAAAACAGGAATTCTCTAAGTTCAAACCAGCAACACTTACCATCTTGTTCCGTTGCACAATTTCGGTGGGTCTAACAATAAGTTGCGAATGACCATCAACGGTGAACCAACTTTTAAAGTTAAGATATGTGGTGGCATTCCAGATGGTTCCAAAGAGTTAAGAAACTTTATTAGAAAGTTGACAGCTTGTTCCTCATCTATAACTGTGTCAATTGATTTGTACGTAACAACGTCACCGGGTAGCTTGAATTAAATTTGATGATTTATTTTGTTGACGTCATCATTCTTCGGAGCCAAAATTACTCGTTTTTACTGCCTATGAGATTTTTCATATTTTCTAATTCGATTATTTGACATGGTCGATGCGATAACCACAAATGATAAAACTTTCTGATGACAGTGACAGCTCAATGTTTTTGTGTTGACAGTCTGTATTCGGAAAAATTATTGTATGGGAAAAGTCGAAAATCCACTTCATGAATGGACCGAATGCATTTTTTAGTGGTCAAAGTTATTGCCTTTCTAATGAAATCGGTTTGGAGCACATCGGTTGGATAGTTTCGAAGGCTATAACGGACAGAAACATTTTTTGTATATATATATATATGTAATATGATTGGAAAACTACCTCATTTGCAGACGCGTTTCGCGGTTTCGCGGTAGTTTTCCAATCATATTACATATCACATTTTCCAGGGTGGATTACCCGATCAAGCGTAACAGCAGCTCTGCGAGAGGATGTACGAAAAATAGTTGTACACTCGTGTAGAGTAGAAACTGCAAAAATACGCACGTTTGATACATATTGGGGAATTCCTTAATTGAATTTCTCATATGTACAAACATCAAGCATACTATCACAGAATATTGAGTTATACAGAAGCGACACTGAGAGTTCGGCAACACTCGACTGGCATCGACTCCGATACGCAGGCCACGCCCTTTAGCATGTAACTGTAGTACCGAATGCAAGTTATTAAATCTGAACGTGCAGTATTGGTGTGTTATTTATAGCTACGATTACGATAAAATAATTTAGTGAACTTAATATTTTGAGCGTGTACTTCTTTACCTGTGTTTGCTATCCGTAGCTTAACAGTTAATGAAATGAATTCGATAAAAAAGGTGGTGATTGGTGCTCCGCTGTCAACTGCACTAGCAATCGTAAGTGCAATAAAGAATTAAGTTTCTTCCGCTTTCCCCTTGATGTTGCTAGGTAAATATACGTTACTACACATATTTTAGTAGACATAAATCTTATTAAATGTGGAAACCTGTTAAAAGTTAGGATGTAGGTTGCTGCAAAAATACGTCATTTTCTGTACATTCTTGTCCATTCCTTGCAGAGCCAAACGGTGGGTTGTGAACAGCAGAAGAGAAGATCTCGTTAACAAGGATGCAAACTATTTGTACAGAAACTGCAGGCTATGCAGCACGCATTTTGAAAGTTGTATGTTTACAAGCCATTTAAAAAATAGGCTCCTTGAAATAGCAGTTCCCACATTATTTGACATACCGAATCCTCCACCATTATTTACAAATAAAAGAAAAGTTCCAACCGATAGAATCGTGGATTCGCCAAGAAAGAGAACTAAACTTTCCATACCTGCAGCTGCACTTTCTTCTGATACTGAGCAAGTGATTTCTAGTTCATCACAAGTTTCAGAATCAATTAGTGAACCGTCTGTAGACTTAGCATGTCCAGCAATAATTATTTCTGAAAATCATTCAGAAAATTTGTCAAGCGGAACTAGCAGCACCCAGACAAGTTTAGATTTATCATCAAATACCCCCAGAAAACGCCGACTGAAAGACAATTTAAAAGAACTCAGAGCAGAGAATAAACGTTTAAAGAAATTAGCGACACACAAATCAAGTATGGATAACGTAACTGTTACACAATTCCATACATTATGCTCACGTTTTTTACCACCATCTTTAGCGAAAATAGTCCATACTCAAACAACGTTAAAAGCAAAGTCAAAAGGAAACAGATACTCTTCCGACTTTAAGAGATTTGCCTTAACAATATACTTTTAGGTCCTAAAGTATATGAATTTCTCTCCAATGCTATTACTTTGCCTTCTCCTAGATGTCTAAGTAGAATAACAGAATCTTGGCAGTATACACCAGGAATTCACAGATTTATTTTTGACAGCATCAAGATAAAAATTAGTACATATCAAGAACGAGAAAAATTTTGCAATATTTCCGTAGATGAGATGTCTATGAAAGCAAATCTGTATTATAATTTAAAGTCTGACATAATCGTTGGATTTCATGACACAGGCCTGCAACGTAAAGCATCTGTCGCTACCAGCGTAATGGTTATAATGGCAAGAGGAATCTTCTCAAATTGGAAACAGCCGTTGGGTTACTTTTTTGTAAAGTCTTGTTGTACAGGAGATGAACTTTATAATATAATTTTAGATGCTATTGCAAAATGTTTTTCAATTGGATTAAAGGTTATGGCATTGATAAGTGACATGGGATCAAATTTCACGTCTTTATCAAAAAGACTGAAAGTTAGCGCGAGACAGCCATTTTTTTATGTAAATGAAAATAAGATATATTATATGTTTGATCCTCCTCACTTGCTAAAATCCATTAGAAATAATTTAATGAAATACAACTTTCATTATAATGATGACATTGCTAGGTGGGAACATATTGTATCATTTTACAATAAAGATAGTAAGAGAAATCTTCGCTTGGCGCCAAAGTTATCAAATGCCCACGTTAACCCAAGTTTCTTTCAAAAAATGAAAGTAAAATTAGCAGCTGAAGCATTTAGTGCAACAGTGGCTGCAGGTTTGTCAACATATATTGACTTTAATATTTTACCACAGGAAGCCACAGGTACAGTTAAGTTTATAGACCGATTTAATAAATTGTTTGACATTTTTAATTCAAGTAGAAAGATTTCTAAATGTACATATAAAAAGCGTACACCGGTAGCGATTTTCAAGAGGAATTTTTAACAACAACGATTGATTTCCTTGAAAATGTTGTTATTGTTAACAGTAAGGGCAAAAATGTAACAAAAAGTATTAAGTGCATTACTGGGTGGCTGATAAGCATAAATGCTTTACTTCAGATATCGAGATGTTTAAATCACATTAACATTAATTACGTATTGACCAGGAGATTTAATCAAGATGCCCTCGAAAATTTATTTGGTATATTTCGACAACAGATCGGAAATGGAATGAATCCTACACCTATACAAATAGTAAGAGGTTTCAAAAATATTTTGTTTAAATTATTTACATCATTCATCAAATGCAAACTGCACGCAAGATTTTCATGAAATTATGGCAAAAATGAATGAAATACAGAATTCTTTAGAAGATGAGCAAAATTTGGAAAGATGTACGAGAAATAAATCTGTCAAAATATTTACAACAGATTATCAGCAATTGCAAAGCGTGATTTGTAATAAAGAACTAAATTTACCTGTGGCAAATGCACTGCGGTATATTACCGGATATTTATACCGAAAATGTATGGTTATGCACACATGCGAAATTTGTGAAGAATATGGAAGAGACGTTGATATACACTGTTCCAGCGACAATGTATCCTTTTCTAAACATAAAGCGTATGGCAAATTGTACATGCCACATGACGATTTCTTTGCATATGTTGTTAAATTAGAAGACGCGCTTATTAACAAAATCCCAACGATGCTGAAAAATCACGAAGTAGGCAATATTTTGGTAGCATATCTACGTGAAATCCCACAAGTGGAACATCCCTGTAAACATTTTCCAATAGAATATCTAATAAAGCTCTATGTGAGACTAAGAATTTATTATATTCTAAAATTTGCCAACAAGGAATTTCTTAATCCCAGATCAAAGAACTTGAAAATAATAACACTGGCTCATCAATAATAGATTTCTAAGTATTATTTTTCATAATGTGCATAATAAAAACAGGCAACATAATTTCAAAAAATAATAAGGTATCCATAGCTTTTAAACCCTTTTCTAAATATAACAGTTTAATTTATAATATGAAAGAAAAAACCAGTATCTTACATAAGTCAGGCGTATACAAATCACGTCACAATTGTAAAGGTGTATATATCGGTCAAACTGGAAGAAATTTTAATACACGTATTAAAAAACACATTAGACTATTTAATTTACAAAAAACAGCCTCCATTATCGCAAACCACCTCATTTCTAAGAATCATAGTTTCGGAGAAACAAATATTTTACATAACGCAGAAAAAGCCTGAAACTGAACCTTCTGGAAGCTTTAGAAATTCATAAAACAAACCGTAACACTAATTATCTCCTTTTAAATTACCAGGTTGATCTAATATTTCACCTATTTTCCAAAGCTGGTTTTAACCTTCCTATACTCACGTCAACATGAAAGACGTATAC
Source organism: Chrysina gloriosa (assembly GCA_038088585.1). Lineage (NCBI taxonomy): Eukaryota > Metazoa > Arthropoda > Insecta > Coleoptera > Scarabaeidae > Chrysina > Chrysina gloriosa. Next base: position 69,787,572 of record CM076087.1, read on the forward strand.
TATACTATATAAACGGTCTCACAGACCGTATGCGTGAGTATAGGAAGGTTATACATTTTCTACGTTCATAATATCGTAAGGTTATTATTAAGTATATTTGTTTTTGTCACTTACACCATTCATACCTGCACTAACCCTCTTACGTTTATTACCGTATATCTTTGTACACCTGCATTATCCCCGGTTTGCTTGTATAGTCATTCTGTATTTGTAACTTTCAAAGTTTGAAGATGACCTTAACTATCGAAACTGCAGTCACAATAAGTCAATAAAGTGATTATAACAAAATATACGTTTAATTATTTCCTATACACATATACATACATTTATGTGATATCTTATATAGGTTGTTTTGTTGTTAAAGATAATTTGCTTTATATGCTAAATAAAGTATTTAAACTATACCAAATTTTAGTTAATCAATTACTATGAAATTCCGTAAGAATCCACTTTGTAGATCAAGGCAAATACCAGCCAGTGGGCGGAACCGAGGGCTGTCGGGTCGGGCGCAAGGTCATTTAAACATGCAACGGGACATCAAAGGTACCGACGCAGAGTGTCTTTCTGATAACTCAATATTCTGTGATACTATATATATATATATATATATATATATATATATATATATATATATATATATATGTATATGTATGTATGTATGTTCTATTTTATTTTCGTTGTGAGAAAATTACGGTCAATTTGTGGCATCCATCTGGCACAACTTTACGCCATTTACAACGACCTGGTAATAGAATAAGATTTTCTCTAAAAAAATGTATAAATGTCCATGCTGTATGTAGCTATGGTAGACAATAAGTCATAAAAGAATCCGTTTGTCCTTTAATGCACAGTAAAAATATATTACAAGTGCATATAAACTTGGTGGACGGCAGGACGCTGATAGTAAGTTCAAAGGAACCGTGTACTGGTAAGATTTACCACAACATAAGGAAGTTTTACAGATGGCATTAAAAACTGTGATTACGTAAAAATTGAATATTTAACATAATAACTGCGGACATATTTCTCGAAACTCGCATTTGTAATCCCCAGACTAAATATCAACCCGCATTTAAGAGAGACCTTTCAAGAATTAGGAAATATTTCAGCAGCTATGGCCCACAGGATTATGAAAGTGATTACTTAAGCTTCCTATACTCACGCATACGGTCTGTGAGACCGATTTATATAGTATAGTATACGTCTTTCATTTTGACGTGAGTATAGGAAGGTTAATTATTAATTGTTTGATTAATTTAGGCTTTTTACCTACCGAGAGAATAAGAAACTATTACTAAGAACTAGTCCGACACCTAACAGTAAAAAGGTATAAGACTAAATAAATAAAATACTAAGAACTAGGAAACCCCAAACACTTTTAGCTGATGCACATCAAAGAAAAAGATGGTGAACAAATAACACAAGGACTCAAAATGATGAACCAATGAAGAGAATATTACACAAAACTTCTAATTGCAGACGGCACTGACGAACTGTCACTAGAAACGAAGAGGAGAACCCAATGGACTGGAAAGGGGAAAACGTAGGAGATATTCAAAGCAAAGATCAGATAATAAAGTACCTAAAATCAAAAAGCACATAAAACACTGGAGAAATCAGCTAAGCATGAACAGATAACTCCAACGTTGCCCAACAGTATGGGCAGTGGAAGTACAGAAAGTCTGAACAAAGCAAGAAGGACGGAAGAAATGCCCACGGACTAAAAGGTTGAGATAATCATATCTACAAATCATAATGGATGTCCTCCATTGCAACAATTACAGAGATATTACACTATTAAGCATAGTATTTAAAGCATATGACAGGATTCTAGATAAGAGTTTAAGGAGGAAGATAGAGGAGGATCTACACGAAGTACAGGGCGGATTCCGAAAACAGATAGTATACAGAATAATATATTTACAATAAAACAGCAATATAGAAAAATAAAACAGGGTTATACCTAGCAGTTTTAGACTTAGACAGAGTTCTCGGCCACATATCATGAGGTGTAACACAGTAAAGTCTACGGAAGAGATATATCAACAGCAAGCAGAAATTGCATCAAAAGCATGGTTAAGGATACTGAAAATTATGTCAGGAAGGACGACATGAGATTTAATGAGTTTAAAATCAGTGATATACTTAGACAAGGTGGTGTTTTGAGTCCAACCGTGTTTATCATAATGGGCGACATGACAAAATCCACCAAGAACGAAACAAAACAAAATTATGAAAATAAATTTCGGACTGCAATTGTCCTCAGCTCTAGAAAGCAAATGAATTATTTTTAAATGACAAGACTTATGCAAGGTTTTCACAACTTAGGTGTAAAAACTGTTTATAAGATTATATGAGGGACAATTTATTCAATGAGTGTAAGAGACGAAAATCGATAACAAAAATACGTAAATAAAAGTTTTTTTGGGTGTACTGATTTACTTATTATAACAGATGTTCGAAGCTATGATGTAACAATGAATCATCGCATGCACGACCTAAGGTTTGATCGAATTTACACAACGCGAACGGGGTGGCAACCAACACGACCTATCCTAATGTCCACTTGATCTTGCTTAACTCATGGGCCGAGTTTTACTAACGTTTACATTTCTTCGTGTAAATAAGAAACGTTCACCTTTACTTCTTACTGTCTGCAGTTCCTTCCGAGACTTCAAAAATTAATTGCGTCTATCATGCGATAATAGGAATTTTTTTTTATTTAAGAAATTTATTTTATTTAATATGAATTTCCCTCTGTTTTAGTTTGACGCATAAGTTGTGATAAATCCCGTAGAGTTGTTGAAATACACGGATTTCTTTTACTCACCTAAAAGTAGATTGAATTCCTCTTCAAAACAAAAAGAAGTGCGGATGAGAAAACATCCATTCTTTCACAATAATAAATACTATCTTCCTAAAATAAATTTTGTAACTAGTTCAGAAGATAATATATTATTTTTGAATTTCCAGCTTCGTATTACAGAATGGAATTTCAATATTTAACAAAAGATAACTTTATCACTAATTGTAAGATTTTATACAAATAAACAAAGATATGACGAATCTAGATCGAAAGGTACTTTGTAATATCTTTGGCTTATACATGTAAAGGTGTAAACAGTAATGAAAATCAAATAAGCAAACGGATCATCATACCCGTATTATGTATTTATAAATGAATTTGTAACATCCTACCACATGATAGAAGAAAGAGAAAATACACTGCGATTGTGTTTTAGCCACTGCAAAACTTGCTACTGGTTCTCCAAGATTTGAGGATGCTCTTGCTTTACTGGAACGGACAATGTTGTTAAAATCGACGGGATGATGAGAAAGGAACATTACAGAAAAATACTATAACAAAATGTTGTTTTATTGGGCCTTCGTTTGGTTGGACAGAACTTTGTGTTTATGCACAATAATGACACAAAAATTACAGCTCTCTGTAAAAATTATTCCACATGCACATCAACCTGATGTCGTTTTTATTGATCCGTCAATACCTGAGTTACAAACTTCGCAGAGCACTTTAGTTATATTACCATAAATGCTTTTTGATCCATCAAACTGTACTACATGTCGCATTCTGTTAATATTAACCTGCTCCGTCGTTTTAGGTGGCTTGATTTGTCACAACTTCTTGTCCAGCTTTGTATCGTTTATATCACTCAAACATATTTGTTCTTTTCTAGCATCTTACCGTATGTCTCCTGCAACAGTTATAACGCTTCACTAGCAAATTTACCGGTTTTTACATAAAATTTGATATCAGTTCCTTGCTTTCATGTTTTACACTGCTTATAACTAGAGATCAACAAGAAGTATTTTATTTAAACTGGCGTTCGTTTAATTCAATACGCGCCAGTATTTAGTTAGTGATCTATGTAATTTAGTTTATATAAAAATAGGTAAATTTGCTGCGCACGCCGATGTTTCGTTTTATCGCATATTTTTTGCCGCTAGTTTTTGAAAATATGCAACGCCGCACTGTACTTATAACAATTCTCAAACGTTGGAGATATTATTGCTTCCATCTATTTATTCATTGCCTGTTTTTTTTGTTTTTTTTTTCGTTCCTTCCTAGTACTCTTTATTTCATTAAGTGTTTCTGTCTCACCCTGTAAACTTTTCTAATTTTACAATCTGATTCATACGTTTTCCTTAATCTCTCATTCCTGTTGCCTACTTTTTCATCTATTTCTTTTTTTGTTTTTCAAATATTGATTTGTACGACGTGTAACAAATTTTTGTTATCTTATTTATCACATTATATACATTACAACGTCGGCTGGTGATGACATTTGTTGACTAATCCTATGTTTGGAGTACCTAGCCCCTGCTTCCACATATTTCTGTCACAATTTTTTGCAGTTGTTTACATGTTGTGTTGATTGTATTTCATCATTGCTTAATGTATCAATTCCCCTTTACGGTCCATCCAGGTTTGCATCCATGAAAATAAATCTCTTAAGGTTTTTTCCAATTTTCGCGCATTATGTTGTTTATTTCATTTTTAAATGTCGCTTCTTAGGCCGATGTAATCCATAACTTATCTGCCAAAAACGTCGACCCGGAACACTATTCATATACGTTTAAGACATCTGGGTGTTTTCAGTAATGACCTAATAGTTCTTGACCTACAGGTAATGCAATGATCGTGGGGATTTTGTTCGGGTAGTCGCTGTTCACGAATGACCATTGCTTTAATGGTTTGAGCATTCAAATACCCAATCTTTTGAGCAGCAGTGTGAGCCTGAGCATTATCAACATGCAAAGTGATCGTACTTCTGGGGCTATTCGCGTATAACCTTTGTTGGAGCCAACTCATTTTCAGTGATCTAAAGTGCAGATAAATTTCTCCAAAACATTGTTTACGGCTCAAGCCACGTTTGAAATTGTAATAAAATACAGCTCCATAATGTTCAATTGCACGGATGCAAATGTTGTCTAGTATCACTCTCATACATGTAAACTACTGCTAGAAGAGCTCAGCATAAAGAAAACATCCCTCGTATATTCACTATTTTATTTAAATTGTCCAAATCTTTCATCCTATTCCATATTATTGGCGTATTCATTGTACTGATAGCAGTCTTAAGGTCTATAAACGTAAGCTACAGTTCTTCGTCTGCGTTATTCTTTTACCGGTCGAATTTTCAACTGTGCGTAATTAGAAAACTACTTTCACTATTCGCAGACGCCCGTTTCGCGGTGATACCGCTCATCAGTGCGACTTTGTAAAGTAGTTTTCATTTCTATAAAAGCCAGTGCGTTAGATGTTCGTACATATGAGAGTTCAATTACGAAATTCGGCCATAATGTACTTAATTGCCCATTTTTGCAGCTATTTGATTCTACAGAAGTAGACAGCTTGTTTTGCCACAAACTCCTGTAGGAGCTGCAATCGCGCACTTGGCTAGCCCGCCGTGGGAAAATTGTGCGTAATTAGAAAACTACTTTCACTATTCGCAGACGCGCGTTTCGCGGTCATACCGCTCATCAGTGCGACTTTGTGAAGTAGTTTGCATTTCTATAGAAGCTCTATATAAACCAGTGCGTTAGATGTTCGTACATATGAGAGTTCAGTACAAGTTAGTACATATTTTATTTTATTGTAGGCTTTTATAGGATGGTACTTACAGGTCCTTTAAGAAAATCTAAGCATGTGTAAAGGTATTGCCGGTATATATAGTTGTGCCTTGTGTTCAAGTTCTGAACATTTTTCTTGCGTAAATAAGTAAGATATAAATATAAACGCAAGGCAGTCATAATTTTTAGATCTACAAAAAGTATCCTACAGCTAGTAAGCAATTTATGCTTATTAATGCGCTATCAAAACAATTACTCGCATCTCAGGCTATTATAACATACGATGCGAACGCATGGGTATGAGGAAAGTAGTACATTTTTAAACAATATGCATCGACTATTGGCCTCAACCCGCGCAGTTCAAAACATATTTGAGCTAGCAGTTACTTACAGTATGTATGTATATGTTGGTACCAACCAGTGATCAGCAATGAGTAGTGAAAAAGTGAGTAGAGTTGAATCATGACTTATAATTTCTTGTACTTATACGCACTCATACTTATTGCAATATTGTCCAACTTCATATCCACTCGAAAGTTTGAAGTACTCATCGAACTCATACTTAACAACATTTATGACGTTGTTGATTTCGACTCTCCTTAACTCAATGTGTATAGACGATGCAAAATAAGTATGGTTCGCATACGAACATTAATATACTCATTATGAGGTTGTGTGTTTGCTCTGTTGCGTTTTTACTGTTGTTTTTTACTAAAGTTAAACAAAGAAATATGTGTAGATTTGTGTTGCTTATTTCATATTATATTGCGCTTTTACCCTTACGTTTTTGCACTAATTGAAAAACTCCGCTATTTATTTTTTCCTCAATCTCACTATTGCTATCAATTTTTCACTACCTGCTCATAAAAATGATAAATAATAAAAAAGAATTAATTTTCCCGAAATGTTTCTATATAAACTTACAATTTTATGCTTTTGTATATTTTTATACACTATATTGGTTGCAAACTGTTTAATGACAAAACTTTTAAATATACATTGACTGAGTCGGGTGAGCTGAATCAATGTAAGTAGTGTAAGTATTTTCCTGACATTAGAAATCAAACTGAGGTAATTTATGAGTGTGAGTATAGTATGTGTACGATGTCGCCGTCGCATTCATATTTATTGCAACCTGTACTTATGAATCAACGTTATCGGAAGTATGAGTAAATCAGAGTAGTTGAGTTTAAATGATGCCTACTCACTTATATTTAAAATATCATGAGTCAGTATGAATAGCGAAAAAGCGATGCATTGCCGATCACTGCTGCCAACTACAGTTGTAGTCAATTTTTAGTTGCAATAACTGTGTCTGGTACACCTGCTTAATGCTTTTGCTGTTAAGAGTAAGTCCAATTTCAACGGTTTAAATTCTACAAAAACTCAATCTGTTTCTTTCAATGCACTTTTTCACCTCCCAGTTTATTCCATTTACCTTCTTATTATTCATATACATATATAGTTCAAGCGCGCGCAGAGAATATTGAAACAAAAATAAAACTAAATATTATAAATATTGAGAGAGTCCATGATGTGAAACTTCAACGAAATATATTTTGTGTGAATTTCGCAAAAAGAAATTTGTAAATTTCTCTGAAAAGAGTTCAGTCTAGCCTTGAAAATCTGAAACTTTTAGACGGTCGAAAGGATAAGAACTAATTTATTTTAGTTCTAAGCCTCACACATACCGGCTTATCTTACTAAATTCGTTTGGTTAATAAAATAACTACGAAGCGAATGGTGTTGCGATTTATATAGTTAGTATTGTGTTTGACTTAATAAAGTACGAATTAGTTTAAAAATTTGTGTACTCAGCTGGAATCATATTACAATTCTTTATCATGAAATATATGGCACTAAAGTAAATTGAGTTTTGATTGATTTCAAACTGAAACAATAAACTTCTACAAAAGAAATAGTAGTCTATGACAACTTCCACATATCTATATATTCTATAAAGATTCTGATTTCCTGACTTTAATTGAAAATAAATCTAATTAAAGCTTTTTATTTGCTTCATAGTTATGTGCAGGCAAATAAAGTGGGTATTTTCAGTATATTATTTATCGATTTATATTAGGAAAGTGAAACAAAATGTTTTGTATACCTTCATATTCGTATTTCAGTAACTAAGTAGTCATTCTCAACGAGAAGTAAAATTCGCGAGTGGGGCGGCTGTTCTTTGACTCTCTCAACGAAGGATGACAGTTTAGTTATTAAAATATGTATTTGAAGGTATCCAAAGAGCAAGATCAATCTATTCATTTATATAGGATATTGATTCTAAACCACATGTGTTCCTACTTTTCTTAATGCAAGTATAAAGTCATTAATTTTATTAAATTTGATATCAATTATTAAAATAATTGTTTTGTTAACAGATTCCTATTGTAATAAATCATCAGAAGATTCAAGTTCCGATTATTTCTCCAATATAAAAACGGAAACAGCCTGTCCATTTGAAGCAAAGTCAACAGAAGATAATATTTCAAAATTGTCTTTCTTGGATGCTGCTACTAGAAAAACATCGTCTGTTGCTACTTCATCTGTAGGCGAATGCGATATGCCAACGGATTCTATTAGAATAAAATTAAAAGTTGGATGTCAGTGTGAAACTTGTCTTAAATGGGAGACAAATGATTTTGCAGAAAAGGAGGAAACATTTATTGATTCTGCAGTAAAATCCATAAGAATTCCTTGCCGACCGCCGCCTTTGTTTAGAAGCGAATCGGAAATTGCTTATGATATTGTGATGAAAAGAATTGAACGTACCCAAACGAAGATTCAAAAGGATATTGCTCCGTGCTTATTAGTTCATAGGTATGTTACAAATTATCTGCTGAATAGCAGAAAACAGATTTTCGTAAAACAAAATTAATCCTTTTACACAAGTCATCTTGTATGATTTGCCCAATCATACATCATCATCTTGTACATTGTATATGGATTAGAAAAATATAAACGTAATTGCCAACTATATGTAATATCAGTCGATACTCGATTTAAAGATTAACGATTTAGACGTTAGACGAATACGTTATTGTTTTAGTTTACAACTGCCTCACTACGCGTCTGAAGTAGCGGATGTTGCCTTTTGTCAGTCTGTTCACAGAGCATTGAATTTTTACAACTCAAAAGAGCTCATACTATACAAACTTATGCATGGCCAGCTATATTGCGCTCAATGAATATTTGTTTAATCGGAGCGCCACGGTCTGGAAAATCCCTGTGTTACTTACCAGCAATTTGCACTTTTGTCATCGAAAAGGAAAGCAGATACAATGAGTTACCAAATGAAAACAGTCCTCTTGTTATTGTACTGTGTGAAAGCATGTTTAAAGTTGAAGATACATACAATCTTTTTATCAGCATTTTGAAGCAAACTCGGGAAAAATAGGTATTGCGGTCGCTATACCCCCTTTACGACATGGTGATTTGGTAAGGAATTTTAACTGTTTTATTAAGGTTCGGAACATTGATTTGTTTTCTAGAAATCCATTAAGACCTGCGATATTTTGATAGCAACTCCACCTATGGTAATTAATTTATTAAAGAGTAGAATTATCAATTTGAAACGATTATGCCACTGGGTTCTGGAAGATGTTGATAAATTGTTTATTAAATATGGAAATGAATTTGATACTATATCTAGAGGAATACAAAGTATGTTAAGTCATCGAGTATGTTTTTATGGGGTACAAATAATAACAGTATCCGAACAATGGACAAGAAATTTGGAAAATTTTCTCAAAAAATTGGATAACGTTCCCATTATATGCATCACTAATTATTTACAATGCGCCATTTACGCCAGAGCGAATATACAGATGCATTTTGTTTCATCCGTCGTTAAAGTTAGAAATATTTGTGGTAAAACATCTAAAATACCAATCCTATTTGGATATATAATCTTTTTTAATAATTTTCAGATATTGTAAAAGATAATTCTAGGACATCAAAAACAATAATTATTTGTAACAATGATTCTGAAGTTTCACAAGTTAGTCACTTGTTGCAAATTGAGGGAGTAAGTGTAACAGTTGTAACTTCGGATATGATGGCTGAAGAAATTTCGGAACAAGAACAAGTTTGGCATAGCACAACATCTGGTAGATATGGCGGTATGAGCTTTTTTAAGGTAGTACTGCAGTTGTTAAAAGTAGTACTTCCCCTTTTTTCAGTTATTATATTGAGATAATGATTTTATTAATAATTATATGTAGTAATATATTAAGTGTACTCTAATTTTCCGTTCTCTTTACATATTTTAATATTTCAGTGTTGTTAATTTGCAATGATACCATGTTAAATACTCAGCTAAGTGTAACACAAGCGGAGGTCCTTATTCATTACTCATTGCCGCAAGAACGTTGGACAGATTTCTCAAGAAGATTTAAATGTCTTTTGGACAACTACGACTGCCCACTCAACTCAAAGGTAGTTGTTCACAATATTTTTTGTAGTTTTATAAATAATAACTGATAAGTTACTCCTTTTAAGCGCAAGGTTTTTGAAGTAGAACATGAACAGTGATTTATATTTTAATGCTATACTCTGTTAATCGAACAGAAATAGTTAAGCCACTCTCCATAAATTTATACCAATGGGCGGGGCAGGCAGTTTAACTTGTTACAAATTAGTAAAAGCGTGGTCAATTTGATATAAGGACATGAAGTTTGAAGTTCTTCGTTATTTCTTAACTAGACGCTATAATAATTCCGATAAGCATAAATAATATAAAAATAGTATTTATTTATAACAACAAAAATTACTATAAAGAATATACAAATTGTCACAGTAAAAATTATTATTGTAAAAAGTACATACTTGATTCTTTGCTGAAAGTGTTTTAATCGAGAGAGCTAACTTAATTGTGTTGATATTTTCATTCTGCAGACGAAGAATCATCGCCCACACATAAATACTCAGTGGCTCCACTAATATGTCCATTGCAATATCAAGTTGCCCCAGTTTTTGTTCTCCTTGAGCATGACGAATACCATTTTTCCAGTTTTCGGCAAAAACATTACTCACTGCTTGGTCAAATAATGGGCAAAGCTCGTTCATTTTGAAAGTTGTATTGTTTCTCGGTACTTTCCCTTTTATTTTCCCCCATATTAATTCAATAGGATTGAATTCACAATGATATGGGGACACTCTTCAAATCGTTACATTGTGTTCATTTGCCACCTTATCGATAATATACTTCGGCGTGACGGCAGCGTATTGGATATGGTGTAAAAGTTCTGCTTGTATGCCGGCTTTCTTGGTGCCAGTATTTGGTAATTTTTGTGTCATTCGGCTGTTCCACGCGTTGTTCATAACAAGTTCTAAATCTTCCAATTGACCAAGAATTTTCCCAAACAAGTGTTCGAAAACTTCACCAGTTATTCTTCGTGGTAAGGCTTTTCTTTGATTCGAAGCTTAATAACATGTACATACAACATGTAAATATAAAACGTTTTTTTACTGAACGAAAGTCAATTTCGTTTAGCAATTTTCATAAGGTACCCAATTTCAATTGCGGTAAACCTTCATCGTCGTGAGCAGCTGCTTGCTTGTTGCAATATAAAAATTTTATCCGTGGCTTATGTTAGCGGTTTTATTGCCAAATAGATTCTCGCTGATATTAATCGTGATAAATGTTTAAGTGCTTTAACTTCTGATTGCTCACTATTGTGCTATCAATTTCTTTTTTCAAATAGTATTCTGAACAGCAGAATAAATTAACATATACTTCGGAGAAGTTAGTTGTGTTGTTGATAATGGAATTACATACTTTGTTAGAACAGGAATTCATGAAACTTCAGTTTGTTTATGCGTGCTGTGGATTCTGTGTTGAGATTGTGTTTGAGCAGACGTACAATGGTTTGTGGGAATTTTATTGTTAGATTTAACACCGATGATAATGAAGCAATTGATCTGTGTGACTTGCTGTATTCTTTTGGTTTTGTCCAGACGGTATATGAAAATACAAGGTTTAATAATTGTCTTGATAATATTTTTATAAACTTTGAAACGGATAATTATGATTCCTCAGTGTTTGAACCTAACTTAAGTGATCATTCTGGTCAGATTTTACAAGTGCCTATCAATAAGAAAAACGATTCATCAACAACATCGAGGTGTCGACCTATAACTCAAAGGGGAAAAATTTCTTTCTATAATATAATAAGTAATTTGGATTGGACTTTTATAAGTAATGATAGTGTGAATTTCACAAATACATTTTCTACTTTTCATGACAACATTGCATTTGCATTTGAGCTTGCGTTTCCCATCATTAAAGACAGGTGTAGTCAAAAATCGTGGTTTACGAGCAATTTACGCATTATGCGCAGTAATTTAAATCTACTTCAAGACATATACAAAGTTTATCCTTCAGATCAATTGAAAATAATAGTTAAAAACCATAAAGGCATGTATGTGAATGCTATCAATTAAATTCTACCTACAAACCCAAAGAAATGTGGTCAATTTGGTTAATTTGAGTTTTCGGTCGGGCATCTTTCCGAATGAATTGAAATTTGCATCGATCATCCCTTTGCACAAGAAGGGGGATGTTAAGAAGTATGTAGGAAGTATGTGACTATCGACCAATTTCTGTTTTGCCAGTTGTGTCGAAAATTTTTGAAAAATGAATTAAAAAGAAAATTGTTTCGTTCTTTGAGAAAAGTTCATTATTTTGTCCGAATCATGGAGAATACTGCGCGGCTACCTTTTGCGATATTGGTAGAGCTCTCGATTGTGTAGATCGCAGTATTGTAATACAGAAACCTAAATGGTATAATTTCGACGAACGGTCTCTGCAATATTTTAAGTCGTATCTCACGAATAGACGACAGATAGTTAAAATAAACGATAATATTTCAAATGAATCGACAATGGTACTAGGTGTGCCGCAAGGCTCCATATTAGGGCTCGTTCTGTTCTTAATATATATAAATAATTTTTCTGAACATGTGACGATTGGTAAATGTACTTTTTTGCTGACGATACTACAATGCTGGTTCGGTGCAGGGATTATACTGAGGTTTTGGTCAAGACATCTATTGCCCGTGGGTGTGCAGAGGATTGGTTCGCATCAAATAGACTAACATTGAATAACAGTAAAACTGTTACAATGATTTTCTCTATAAGAAATAATAACGTTCTTGGAGATACAAATAATGTCAAATACTTGGTATTTGTTCTGGATTCCAAGCTCGGATAGGGTTCGCACTGTGATGGCGTGGCGAATAGGCTACTACAGGTTATCTATCTTCTGAGGAACCTTGTTGTCTCGGTTTCGCAGAGCATCTCAAAAACAGCTTACTTTTCATTGTTTCACTCGGTCATGTCTTATGGAATTGTGCTTTGGGGTCATAGTTCGTCTCGACACAGAATCTTTGCAGCAGCAGAGGGCACAGTGCGATATATTAACAAACTAGCAAGACAAAAATGTTTTTCAATGGTATGTTTTCTTTTGGTTGTTCCTCTATTTCTTACGACTAAATTAAACAATTACGTATAATTTTAAAGATATTTAGTAATATTTTAAGAAAATATACATATTTGCATAAAAGAATACAGAATACAGACCATTACAATCGTAATGTAAATTGTAAGTATTAAATGCATGACATTAAAGAAACTTATAATTAAATTTCAATACACGATTAAATAAATTTAAGATAATATTTGCAGTAGATTTAGATTTAGTTGGCATCACTATCGAATAATATTGCACTACAAGAACTGGTTCTTCCAATAACTTACCGAATCTGAACCAATTAATAGCCTATGTATTAAATCCGTATTAGTGTTGATTCTTGAGGTTTTTCTTCTATACAATTCCCTATATAGTCTATTATCCTTGTTCTTGGTTTCTTGGGCTTCTTGGGATAACTGACTTATAGGCAAGATACTAGCGCCAATTATATCTTTTCCATGTCAAAGTACTTTATGTTCGTTCACTAGCATTGAGTACCATGAATATTCTTTGAGTTATAGTTCTCGAGTTTGTTCGGCATACATATCAAATTTCTCTATATTTATTAGAAATCCAGATTTTAAACATTCCAATATAATGCGAAAACGTTTTATTAATTCCAAATTAACACCGGTAATTTCGGCCATTTTCTACATTTCTGAAGAATGAGCGAACAATATTGCCGTCATTGATATTACCACTTTGTTGCTTAGGCATGTCCACTAATAAACCAAGTTCGGTCTTGAACTTACCCTGTATTAACTTCTTCCTTTCGTATAACTTTGTTTTATTCTCTTCTTCTCGGAATTGCCATAATATTACGTCGAGCCTGTAGGAAATATGGAGTAGACACTTGAAGAAATGTATCCTCGAATGTAACGGCGACAATCAAGAATTAGTAAAGGGGTGTAAATCTAGTAAAGTTAAGTTTCTTTTATTACATGTCCTTGAAAAAGAAAGGGATGTAAATCTTTATATTAATACTTTAATACAAAAAGAATTTATTTATATATTAATTATATGTTTAAATTCTGATCATGAGTATACCCATACCTAATAGCGTATATACATACTAGAATATAGTAGTTAATATACTACAGAGCTCATCATTTGTCTGAAATATATCTGTACGTTTTGAATTGACCAACAAACTAAGTTTAAATTAAACAGGAAGGCAATACGGTATAAAACGGTATAGTATAAAAAAACCCTTCCTATATTGGAAAATCCGTGATTCAAAAGCGTAAACTTTTCTAAATTTATTACAAATACACAACTTTCTTTAAAGAGAAAAGGATGGTGCAAGTATACACTAAACAAGTCAAATTAATAACAAAAATACAGAAATGTCACTACAGTCCACTGGTAATCACACAATTCACGTACCAATTTAACTAATGGAAAGGTAGGTTACAGGGTAAGGTTACAGGTTACAGGACAGGAAGTACCTCAATCTTTATACCTGCCGTATTCATTATAGGATACGTTAATTAATATAAAACTAATGTTTTCTAATATTCTGGACCATCCAGAGTTCATATATTACATTATTGTAATTATTTGAGTAGTTTGCAAAATTCATTTTTGTCTTGCTAGATTGTACATATATCACACTGTGCGGTGAGAACTTTTAGTCCAAAATCCCAGGGCCGCCAGACGTTACTTATTTTCTAATTAACAAAATGTGTTGGACAGGGTAGTGTTAATATGAACTTTGAAGATATGCGTACCGGCTAGCTTGAACAGGCGGCCAATTTGCAGGTACCAGGTGCTAAAGATACATAAAAACTTTTATTTCTTTAACTTTTCTTATAGTCTGACTGTTGATTTTTACATATGTTTTACACAACATCATTAAAAATTAAAAATCAATAGTGCCAGACAGTTTGGGTTGGCGATAATTTCAGCCAGACACTTTGAAAGCTTGCAAAAAATAATGTAAGTTTAGTTATAGTCTGAGTCTTGATTTTTATATATATTATGAGGTTTTTAGAACTATTTCAATACTAGCTGTAAGCAGCCAGAAAAATCGTAGGAGCCAAACATCTTCTAGACACATTTAAAAGCGTACGGTGTGTATGATCGCGTGCATAATAATTTTATAGTTTTTTGACATTCGTCCATTAAAGTTATGTTGTTTTTTATATCTTGTAAGATATTTCAGTAAAAATTAAACCGTATTTTATTATTTAATAATGAATCTTAAAAAAATCTTGTAGAATAAACAAATGTTGACTATTGGACGAAAGTGTTATACCTATTCAGAAAAATTGGAAAATTAATTTTATTAGTAGCATTTGACAAAATAATATATATTTTTTATTTGCATACTTTTCCTTAAACTATGAAAAAATATCTGCCTTACAAATTATAAAAACAATTATTGCAAGATTAGTTTCCTTTTGGTTATGAACAGTATTTTCTAATTTTCATCATCTTCATCGTTGATATTTGATAAATCGTCTTCCAACCAATTTTGGTATTGGATATCTAAGTTGTCATCATTATCATCAGCATAATTTGTTTCTGTGTCTGTAGAAACAAATAACATAATTATTTCTCAACCACCTACAAATATATATGTGTTATCTTCAGGATCGAAAATACTAAGTACCTTCATGTGGGCATTATTCCAGAGACTAGCGATGTAATTTGCTCTGAATAGACTTTTGGGTTTTGCAAATACCATTAAAATGGCGCATAGATAGTGGCACTTGAGTTATTGGGTATGAATTTTTGCCATATCAATTTTATGATCAATCGATATACGGAGCACGCGCCCAAATAAATCTCTGTGAATACGCACTTCCTGCACTTTACCACCAACTTTTGCGTTTGTTCTTTTTGTATAGTCAACAGAAAAATTATCTAATGGAGTTTTTTATACTCTTCTCAAAACTAAATCGAAATCGACGCGCATGGATATCTTTCTCACTCTTATTGTTAGTGTACGAATAATGATCTCGAGCTCATACACACCGTAAGCTTTTAAATGTGTCTAGGAGATATTTGGTCCCTACCGTTTGTCTGGCTGCTTACAAATAGTATTGAAATAGTTTTAAAAACGTCATATATAAAAATCAAGACTCAGACTATAAGTAAACTTACATTTTTTGCAAGCTTTTAAAGTGTCTGGCGGAAATTATCGCCAACCAAAACTGTCTGGCACCTTTGATTTTTAATTTTTAATGATGTTGTGTAAAACATATGTAAAAATCAACAGTCAGACTATAAGAAAAGTTATCACTGTTTTTATGTACCTTTAGCACCTGGTACCTGCAAATTAGCCGCCTGTTTAAGATAGCCGATACGCATATCTTCAAAGTACATCCTAACACTAACCTGCCCAATACATTTTTTAATCAGAAAATAAATAACGTCTGGCGGCTCTGGGATCTTACTCTATTTGAACATGCTGCCTTTCTGAGCGGATTGTCGCCAGGATTTTATAGATTTGGGTATTTTAACTTTCCCGTGCCAGTATATTTTTGACTGCCTGTTATATATTACGGCGAATGTTCATGGTTTTGAAACGAATGCTACATATCATGAAAACGATACTAGAAATAAAGATAAGTTGAGTGTACGATATGCTTGTACACAAGTACAGTAGTACACGAACCAATTACAGCCAAGGTATTAGGTTCTATAATGCTCTCCCTGAGACAATTATAAACTTAAATTTTAATACATTTAAACGGACTTTAAAGGTCTTTTTATTAAAGCACGCATTTTTTGATGAGATGGAGTATTTTGACAGTGTTGGAACATTACGCCCGGATTCCCTATTATGAGTCCGATATTTTATTACTGTGTCAGTTTGGACAACCAAAATGTGGTTAATTTTTATATTCCTATTATATATACATATATATATATATATATATATATATTTAGTATTTTTATATTTTCTTTTACGTATGTGCAACGCACGAATAAATATTATTATTATTAATTGCAAACAGTTGCAACAGTTACTAATATGAAAAGAGCAAGCCTGAAAAAGTAAATCCAGAATTGAGACGCACGTATACGGATACCCTTAAACATACAGGACCTACAGAGCGAAATAGAAAACAACCTAGTCCAGTTAGAGAGGCAAATTATAAGGCGAAACATGATCAGCCTGAAAAAAATGAAGACGGTTGGGTTACAGTAGCACGAAACAAAAATAAATTTAGATTTTACGGAATTGGAGACAGAACTAACTTACCAGTTATTGCAGAAACAAAGAGAAAATGGATCTTTGTGTCTAGAATTCAAAAGGGTACCTCCATAGGCGATATAAAGAAATTCTTATCAAGTGCAGGAGATTTTGATTTCAACCCAAATACCCAGATGGAAATTATACCAGCTTCAAGAAAATAACGCGCTCTAATGGTGTAAAGATACTACATCAGAATGTATGTTCGTAATTGTGTGAACGAAATTGAAGTATTGGTAACCGAATTATCAAACTGCAAAATTGGAAAACATTGGAACATTGGAAAACCCACGATCAACTACGAATGTTGCCTATTCCGGGTTATACTCTGGTAGCATCATATTGCAGAAATGCAAATGAACACGGTGGTGCCGCAATCTATAGTGCATGTGATTTAATTGGTGAAACGCACAGTGAAATTAACGGTTTGTCAGAAAAATTTGTTTTTGACTGCGCTGGTGCGCGGTTTACACTCGAATCAAAACAATTTATCGTTGTATGTATTTACAGATCACCAGTCACCAATGTAGATAGTTTTCGTCATAAATTCTCTATACTGCTCGAAGTTCTTATAGAGAATGCTTGCAACTATGTGATAACTGGAGATTTTAACATCGATTTATTATGTAACGATGACAATGCTACTAAAAATTTCTTGTCATTATTGCATTCTTATGGAGCCGTGCCCACCATCAAGACCCCTACACGAGGAAGAGCTTGTCTAGACAATATAATCATCAATAACACTTTACATAATCTTCACTCTAAATCATATGTTATGATTTCTGGTGTGGCTGATCACACAGCCCAGATACTTGAACTACATATACTTGTAAACCATATTAACAAAAAATTCTTTGTAGAAACTTCTCTAGTAGTGCTTTGGAGGCGTTCTGCCTAGAGCTTTCAGGTGAGGATTTTTATTCCGTATTTCATAACATTAATGTAGACGACAAGTTCAATAATTTTCTGTGCATATTCAAACGATACTTTGAGGCACATTTCCCTCTAAAGCAATTACATAGAAGAACTAAAAGGTCATATACTAGTTCCCCAGACATATTAGCATACAAAAATGAAATTGAAATATTCGAAACAATATGTGTGTACTTACCTGAATATAAATCCCATTTAAAACTACTAAAATGGAGTATAACCAATTACTACGAAATAAACGGAGAGAAATGAATGATCGCAAAATAATGAACGCAACCAATAAAACTAAAGTAGTCTGGCAAATTGTTCGTGAGGAATTAGGAGTATCACAAAATAATACTCGAAAATTAAATATTTCAAAGACGTTAGCAAATGAATTCAATTCTTATTTTTCAACACAGAATCCGCAGCAAATTCGAGGTAACCTACCGAATTTTAACTGCCAAATAACACAAAATCCGTTTAGTTTTCAATTTACACCTGTTACAACTAGCGATCTTAGAGAATATCTATATAAGCTCAAAAACAAAAATAGTGTAGGTTTCGATGAAATACCCTTGAAAGTTATCATGTACTGTTTTGATGTTATCAGTGAATCCCTTTGTGATATTATAAATACTTCCCTCTTACATGGAATGTTCCCAACAACTCTAAAGCAAGCTATCATAAACCCTGTTTTCAAAAAGGGTGAAGTAACACAACCACAAAGCTATAGACCTATAAGCCATTTATCTACGTTTTCAAAAATTTTGGAAATCATTGTATATCAGTAACTTTCAGGTTTTTGTTAAACATAGTTTATTTAATATTAATCAGCACGGTTTTTATCTAAAAAAGCGCAAGCACGACCTTGTTTGATTACACTGAAATGGTATATAGTATGTTGAATAGAGGACTTATGGCTTGCGGTCTATTCCTGAACCTCACAAAAGCTTTCGACTCCATGTCTCATTCTATTTTGCTTGAGAAGCTCTATCATTATGGCGTCACGGGGATTCCACAGGAGTGTTTTGCATCGTATATATCGAATCGAAGACAGGTCGTTAAGTTGAGTAGCACTAATAACTGCATCTACTCCGATGCAAGAATAGTTAATTTAGGAGTTCCCCAAGGCAGTATCCCCGGCCCATTACTATTTGTTATATTTGTGAATGACCTTTTTCAAATGTCTCCAGTTCTAATCATAAAATCGTAAACTACGCCGATGATACGAACTTACTATTTGGTGGAAATTCACGTACAGAACTTGTAGAAGATGGGTCAAAGTTGTTTCATAATGTCAATTTGTGATTTTCTAGCAATAAATTACTAGCTAAACACTAGCTAAACACATCTAAAACCAATTGCATTATGTTTAAAGCAAGTCGGAGAGCTGTCACTCTAACATAGGGCCGAGAGTCTTAGTTCCCACTGGCCCCCTTGTCATCCCTGTGGCGGCCACAATTTCACCGCTGGAAGTTGAGTGTTTAGTTGATCCTGGGGATCCGGTCACTGGTTTCGTATCTTGATAGATGTTATTTGCGTCTTCTGGGTTGACTTAATGGTAGATAATCTACCCGACGCCGAGAAGATCCTGCACCCGCCGCACTCGGATCATAGGCGGGGGTCTGTCCTGGTCAAGCTCAACGATGTGTTCGAGCACCGGGTTGTCAGAACGAGAAATCCTCTCTATTGTGCCCCTAGCGAGTTGGACGATGTATTCGTCCAGGGGCACCATCTGAAGATCATCTTGTAATTGTTTGTTTCTGACAAACCACGGTGCTCCAGCTATCATTCGCAACATTTTGTTCTGAGCTGCGTTGAGCCTCTTGAAGTGCGATCTCGCAATTGTCGACCAGGACAGCGCTCCATATGTTAATATTGGTCTAAGAAAAACCTTGTAAATCAATAATTTGGTAGTGATGTTTAGCAAGGAATTTCTACATAGGAGCGGCAGTAATGTTCTTCTCGCATGCTGGTATCTTACCATGACCGAATCCACATGGGGCTTGAAGGTCAGGCGGCGGTCAAGTTTCACACCAAGGTAAGTCGCATGATGTTGCCAAGGTAGTCTTGTGTTCCCCGCGAAGATGTTATCGGCGGGGATACTGGTCTTCCTCGTGAACCTGACCGCGACGCACTTCTCGACGTTCAGCCTGATCCTCCATTTGTTCGCCCACTCCAGGATCTCGTCAGTGGCCGCCTGGAGCCTCCTGCAAATAATGTCGTCGCTCCTGGATGACGTCCAAACCGCCGTGTCGTCCGCGAACACCACCAGGGAGGTCGCTGTAGTTCTCGGAAGATCGGACACATATACAAGAAATAGCTCCGGGCCCAACAGAGAGCCCTGCGGAACGTCGCACACGCTGGGCCTGGATGTCGATCGAAGGTCCCCAATCTTCACGGAGAACGTCCTTCCCCCAAGATAGGAATCGATGACCCTGGCCAACTGGCAGTTGACACCGGCCCTAACCATTTTTAGGATTAGGCCGGCGTGCCAAACGGTGTCGAAGGCGTTGGCCAGGTCAGAAAATATCGCCCCAACCGTCTCCTTTCTTTCAAAGGCCTCTCGGACTGTCTCCGTCAACCGAAATAGATGGAAATCGGTTGACAGTCCGGGCCGGAAGCCAAACTGCTCACTCTGAATGACATTGTTTGCTTCGAGATCTTCTCGGAGACGGTTACGGATTATCGCTTCTGCTGTTTTCGACAGTCCGGACAGCAAGCTGATAGGGCGGTAGTTCTGGGGGAATTTCGGGTCCTTGCCCGGCTTGGGGACCATCCTTACGTCCGCGATTTTCCAGATCGCCGGAAAACGGCCCGGCGTGAGGATACCGTTGATGACCTCCACCAATTTATTAGCGATGGGGAGGGGCATCATCTTCAAGGCGGAGTTGGAAATACCGTCCCTGCCCGTAGCCTTCCTCCTGGACATGGAATCCACGTATCCGAGCACTTCCTCCTTCGTGGCCGGAGGAATCGCTTCCGCAGGAGCATCAGGGAGCCTTTCCAGAAGATTATCGACTTCTTCCTCCAGCTCCTCGTCAGAGTCGTACTCCTGCGGACCTTCAAAGATGTTCTGAAGGTGGTCGGCCATCAGCTCTGCTTTTCCAGGGGCGTCGAAGACCATTCCTGTTGGACCCTGCAGGGGGACCGGGTTCTTCCTATTTGCCTCATCTTCAACGCCCTGGTGAGCTTCCATAGCGATCCGTCGGCGATGGTGATGAATTCCACGTAATTCGACCATTGCTTCTGGCTCCCGGAGTTCCTGCTTGAGCTTGGACGACAGGCGGTTATCGGTTGCTCGATCGGCGGGGGCAGCGTACGTTGGGTCTTCTTATGCGCTTTGCGCTTTTCTTTGATTAGCGCTTTTATCTCCGGAGGGAGCCACATCCTTGGTTCTTCCTGACCTCGGCGGAAGGCAGCCTCAGACATCGACTCTATCAGGATGTTAGTTAACGCCACCGCGGCCGTCTCGAGGGCCTCAGGATCGTCGGTGCCCCCAATCTCGTCAGCTCGACGCCCAGCAGCCTCGGCATACCGGACCCAATCCACGCTCAATCGAGGGGGAGGGATCCAATCTTCGGGCTCTTCCATCCAGGTCGATGACAATCGGGTTATGGTCCGACGACAGCTCCGGGGCTGACCTGACAGTTATTCCTCCACGAAGTCCTCTCGTTGCAACGAGGTCAAGAATGTCCGGCCTCACGCCGGCTCGGAAGAACGTCGGACCGTCTGGGGGATGCACCGATACCTCGTTGGCGGAGATGTGTGCGTACATTCTCCGTACAGACGCGTTCGTGATGTTGCGCCCCCAGAACGGGTGCTTCGAGTTAAAATCCCCGGCGATAAGGACCGGATCATTCCCCGCCATCAACGTCTCGATGTCGTCGGCTTCATACCCAGACCTGGGTGTGATGTAGATGGATACGATCTTAAGACGGTCGTATCCCGGTGGATGGATATGGATCGCCACCGCCTCCAGAGAGCGCAGAGGGGCACAGCAGCCATCGAGTGACCGATGTGCGTACGGATAGCGATAACTACTCCGCCGCCGCGGCCAGTGATGCGGTCGGCTCGGTATATCCGGTAGTTGACTAATACACATCGATCACCCGGGCGCAGCCACGTTTCGCCGACGAGGGCGACGTCGACAGACTCCTCGGACAGGAAAACGGCGAGCTCGTCCATCCTCCCGGACAGTCCATTGGTGTTCCACGCCACCATCCTAAACGCAGGAATATTGTCACTCAAGCCCATACCAGCCAGAGCTAACTGGCTATTTCTCGCTGTGGAAGACAAAATAGCCTGGATCGAGTCCGCGACAGTAGCAAGCTGTTGGATAGCGTTGCGAAGAACTAATAGAGCCTGGGCGACGTCATCAGGCTTCGGCTGTTGTTGAGTCTGTCTTCGATTTGATCTTGGGGGCTGCATTGAGCGGAACTTGGACGTTGACGTTCCTTTTCGGGGTCTTCTGCGCAGGGGTGGGCACCGGGGCCGTTCGGGATCCGCCCGCCGCTCTGGCGTACATACCCCCGGCCCCGGAGCCGGCCGAGGGCCGGCTTCCCTCGGTCGGACTCTGGTGCACCTCCGCCCGAACAGGAATCAGTCTTGGCTTGGGGCACTTTGGGATATTGCTATTGGCGATTTTACAGTTACTTTAAGTCAGTATTGTAGAGTTCTAGGTATAATAATAGATGATAAACTAAGATGGAACCACCATGTTGAATATGTCTGTGGTAGGCTCAGTGGCGCCTGCTTTGCACTCAAAATTCTGAGTAGAAGTACTAATTTCAATACAACGAAAGTAGCTTAGCATGCTTATGTTGAGCCCATTTTGAGATATGGAATAATAATTTGGGGAAGCTGTAGTGACTGTAATAGGGTTTTCATATTACAAAAAGGGCGTTGCGGGCGCTTCTGGGTTTGCGGCCGGATGCTTCACTACGGAACTATTTTAGAAATAATAGACTTTTGACCGTATATGGGATTTATATATATATATGAATGTCTACTATTTTGTTTTAAATATAAGTCTCTATTTACTTCTCATGAAAAGAGACACAACTATAGAACTCGACATTTCATTAATTATGATATCCCACTCCACAAGTTATCTAAATTTGAGAAAAGTGTTACAATATTATCAAGTTCTTCAACAAACAGCCACTACATATTAAAAACGAAGATGATTTCAATAGGTTTAAACGATGTGTTTTTTGAATACGTGTGCTACATTGAACCTTATAATACAAGTGAATATCTACGCTATTGTAGTAATGGCATTTAATATGACGCTTCTTTCTGTTTTTAAGGGATATTGTATGTTTATAGCAGAAATAAAGAACTATTATTATTATTATTATGACAGCAAAATGTTTACGCCGTATTGTAATATTTTCATTTTTCTTTCGGCCTGGTTCTGGATCCAATTTCTTTCGTTTGAGTAATTTGTATTGTTTATATTTTTATTGTATTGTTTCGATCTTTTTTATTATTTATTATTTCTTATTATATCTTTGATTTGATTAATATTCACTCGCTTTTTTAACGTAAGCCGCTACAGTAATTATTTTTTCCTTTCCTTTATAATATACATTTTCTTTTCAAATTTTTGTTTTCATCTTGTACCTATTATACCAACATATATCGTCGGTTTGAAGGTAAGACTCACTAACAATAAGTTACATTTTAATCCGAAATAAATTATTAATATGGAAATACTTGTGAAATAATGCTAGCAAGTATTTACGTGTTAATAATTTATTTCGGATTAAAATGTACCTTCGCGAGTCTTACATTCAAAGCGCCCAAAAGGATATTTAACATTAATTTAAAATACCCGCCAATAATTTTAAATTTCGCGGCTAGTTGATATCTAGCGCCCTCTTTGTCACCCTAAAATCTTGCTGTTTGAAATAGATTTATATATATGTATATATATATTCATCTATCTCATCGGATAATTTTTTAGCATTGAGTCTGTGGTCTGAACCATCGCCTTCAATACCGCCTTTCGTCATACATAAAGTTCTCTACGTACACTCCCTAGGCTGGTTTCAAAATGAAATCTTCCGCAACCAGTGAGTCTTTTTACGTTTTTTTTCTTTTCTTCGCGCATACCTCGATTTTGATCGTTATACTTGTTGCTATTAATTAATCTTGGATAATTGATTCCATGCGGGCGACATCTATACGGTATCGATTACTTATCGATTTCCATGATTTCTATCCTCACGGATAGAGCGATAGAGTGGACGCCTGCCTTGAAAATTACGATTTCCGGTTGACGTATGATTTGGGGGTTAGGTTAGATTATCTCTAGTTTTCGGTGTAAGATCTTGGTGCAGTGTACACGTTTGCTCCGCGAAGTGAATCACTTCGAGAAATTATCATTTGAAATCTCGGCACATTTGTGGATATTGTGGAAAAATACTTCCGTTGCCTCATTTTTGGATTGGATCGCCGCAGAAGCTGATTCATTCAGAAGCAGTTGGAGCACGTGTGACATTCATAACTATTTTGTGTTTTACCCCGTTCTAACGGCAAGAGGTTCACTTTATCCTTTTTGGTGATCGTATTCTTAGGTTTTGCTGTTTCTTTAGGGGTTTTTAGGCCTGGGCCTTTTAAAATCGTGATAGCGTAGTTTGATATCGTCGTAGTCTGGAGCTATTGTACTATTGCACCGAATCTTGGTTTCGAGGCAATTGGAGTTATCTTCTTGGATAACGCTGTCATCTGGTCGACAAATCTGATCTACTGCCGTTCGACGGGACGTATTATGCCATTCTATCATATCTGGCCTACTGCTGGTGTCCGATCTGGGGCGACGCTGTGTGTGCTCGCTGCACTACTTTCGTCTTTGGGAAGTTTACGACCGCAAATCTCCGAGAGAACATTCAGCTAACTCGCACCCTTTTGACAAATTTTGCCATATAATTCGCGTAGTTTTTTTATTATTATTATTGAAAACCTGTTTGACGTTTACACATCACTAAATCCGTAAATCAGCGAAGTATTTTTAAATTCCGAGTAAATATTTAGTTATCGGGAGAGGTTCTCGCATGCCTCCCGTATCAAACATTTTGTTTACGTAGATTCGTAATTTGAAGATTTATTGAAACCGCTGTAAACGATAGCGTTGGCCAATGTAATCGGTTCACGTAACTGTATAGCGATTTGGAATATCTATACTCGCATGAGAATATTGCTTTCCGTAATAATTATTAAAGACTCGTCAACTCTCATGGTTACTTGTTTTTTTGTTTTCCCTGTAATTGTTTCTTTAATACGGCAAACCATTTCTCACTCGGGTTACTGAATAACCTCGTGGATTCCTGTTTATTATGGGCTTGACAGGGTAAGAGTAACATAGGGGTCGCCTTTATTATGCAGCTCTTGGAGTTTATTTAACCCACACTCTCGCCGACTAGCTGGCTGGCAGGCCGAGTGATAGCAAACTTCCTTTCTTGGACGAAATTGGTAAGTTTTCTGTTGCGGTTTTAAAAATTAAGATTTCTCACTTCCGGAATTGAGTTCAGTCTTTAGTAATTAGATCCGGTGGCGTAACAGTCTCTAAGTCCATTAACATTTTAGATTGACGCTCCTATTTGAAATCTCATTCCATTGATACTGCGCGGAGTCTGATCGATGGCAAAATTATACCTAACTTGTGATCCCTTATCTAATTTCGCTAAATTTAAATTTTTTCGTGTCTTGCTAATGGACTCCTTTGTGGAATCTACTAGATTGGCTAACTCCATCTTGAATTTATTTGATGTTGAATAGGTTGATCTTCCCAATGCCCGAGTTTTAGAAAGCGAAGATATTTTGATAATGATTTAGCATCTATCTTAGCCACTGCGACTCCATTAGGTTCAATTCTTCTTGAGATATCAGCTGGACTACTAGCAGTTTCTCACATCTTCATAGCAGCGCAGAATTGAAATTTTTTGGTATACGAGTTAAAATTAACAATTCTAATGCTAGTTGAGTGATTTTCGTAGGTAATATTCATTTCTTGTTAGTTCCTTTGTGTGGCTCGAATATTGAAACTATGCATTAAAAGGTGTAACCCCCGATCATAGCTAGAACATTGGCAAAACATCCACTGTAACATTGAAGGCGATGTTCTCTTATCAAGATGTTGATATTAGTTTCTCATCTTGACCTATCTTGAGAGTCTGCTTTTGTATTCAGCATGCCATTCGACTGTAGGAACTTTTAACCAAGTATGACTTCATCCGTGTTAACTGCAACCAGAACTTTTGCGAAATTCAATTCAGTTTGTAATTCTACTTTAATAGCTCCATGGACAGTTGTTTTGTCTCCAGCAGCACTGGCTAACATGTACAGTGTTGTGCGCATTCACCTGTATCTAGCATCAACAACCACACTTTTAGCTTCATGTTTTAGTTGAGATATTATAATCGTTTGGGGTGGGTCACCTTCCTCTTCAACCAAGCTTCCCCGGAAGCAGACTTGGGCGTTACCAATTACATTTTGTAATAATAAAAATTAAAATGTAATTACCATATGTGTAATTAGAATTACTTTTTGCTAATTACGTCCAATTACATTGCCAATTACCAACTGCATGTAATTGGTAATTGATATTTGCCAATTACAAATTACAGTAATTGGTAATTTGTACATATGAGAATTCAATTATGAAATTTCCCTAATATGTACTTTATTGTGCATTTTTGCAGCTATTTAATTCTACAGAAGTAGACAACTGCTTTGCCACAAACTCCTGTAGTAGCTGTAGTTACGCTACTCGGCTATCCCACCGTGGGAAAAATGTGTAGTAATTAGAAAACTACTTTCACTATTCGCAGACGCGTTTCGCGGTCATACCGCTCATCAGTGCGACTTTGTGAAACTGCTTCACAATTATCGATTACTTGTAATTGTAATTTGTAATTGAGAATTGCCAATTACAAAAAGTCATTTAATTCGTAATTGGCAAAATTCAGTTACAATTACCAGTATTTGGAAATTGGTATTTTTCAATTACAACTAATGTAATTGGCAATTGAAAAGTAATTGGTAACGCCCGGAAATGCGCATGATAGCAGTTTTTAAAGTGATCTGCCTTAATTCAGTTACGAACCAAACTAAACCAAATCATCTATATTCGGCCGGTATAGCAAAAAAGCACATATAACTCGAAAAGCACTAGGGATAGATATAAGGGACCCTAATAGGGTTCGATAGGTCGTACTATTCTATTTTTAATAATGCACTAATATATAGTGTGGTTCATTAATAAAACTTGAGTTTTTACATTTTCAAATGTATTAATTGGGATCTCAATGTTAAACACTCTGTATATGATGGAAGGACACCTTTATCACAAGTCAGTATCTTCACCTAAACTAAACAGTAGCACATATAAGGAGCTTTGGTTCAATGTTGGCTGAAATTAGCTCTAAAGCATTCGCTGCCAAACACACAAAAAGAAGGACTCATTTTAAATAATTGAAAAAAAGTAATAAAAACCATAGCATTCTACTTCAAAAAATTCACATCGGCTGCCGGTATAAGCGGAAATGATATTTTCGAGATGTCGTATTTTCCTTAGAAAATAAAAGCGCACCAAAGTTTTAAATATAAATAAATAGTAGAACATCAAAAACGACTAATGAACCAGTTGCTTCCAATACTCTCTATATGTATAAAAGATGACCATCACGAATCAAAACTTTTGGTCTGGAAAAATCTTAATTCAATATTGGTTAAATGTGGGAACGGTGCATTTTTCACTGCTCTTAATTTATGCTTGTGTAATTTTTATTTCTTTTATATACATTGATCGAATGAAGCAATGAACAGTAAAACTAACATCTTGTACTATATACAGCCACATATATTTAAACAACGTTTATAATTGGCTGGTTTTTTGAGTTATCTGGATGACGTTATCATTAAGTAATGTAAGCCGGTCTTTGTTTCCACTTACGTACAACACGTGACATTAAAATTCGAAGAAGTAAGGGCGTCAGTCCGGTTTACACTACTTAATGATAATAGCTCATCCAGGGTTTTATGAAACCCACAGACTCAATGCTAAAAAGTTATCCGATGACATAGATAGATATATATCTATTTCACACAGCAAGATTTGAGGGTGACAAAGAGGGCGCTAGATATCAACTAGGCGCGAAATTTAAAATTATTAGCGGGAATTTTAAATTAATATTAAATATCCTTTTGGGCGCTTTGAATGTAAGACTCACGAAGTTACATTTTAATCCGAAATAAATTATTAACACGTAAATACTCGCTAGCATTATTTCACAAGTATTTACATATTAATAATTTATTAAAATGTAACTTAGTGGGTCTTACCTTCAAACCGACGATATACATGTAGTATGTAGGTATAATAGGTACAAGATGAAAACAAACATTTGAAAAGAAAATGTATATTATAAGGTCAAAGAAAAATTAATTACAGTAGAATTTTGCATTAAATAATGAACGAATTAATTACAGTAGCGTTTCACGTTAAGAAAATGAGTGAATATTAATCAAATCAAAGATATAATAAGAAATAAGAAATAATAAACAAGATCGAAACAATACAATAAAAATATAAAAATACAAATGACTCAAACGAAAGAAATTGGAGCCAGACCCAGACCGAGAGATATGTATAATATATATATATATGTAAAATAAAAATGTATATAATTTTTTTGGTCATGTTAGTAACGGTTGAGTCTGGTACAGTACCAAGGAATACCGATACGACGACAGATTCCCTTAACAATACCATCTATAACAAAATTAAAGTGTGTTGAACAAGTAATCCAAGAAAAATCGATTATTTCTGATAAAAACTACAGCTTTCTTCTGAATGTTTGCTACTTGCAAATTTTGCAATTCTCGCTGTAACAAAGTAATTCCATTACCAACAGACACAACTAACTTCTCCCAAGGATATGTTAATTTATTCTGCTGCTTAGAAAACTCTTGGAAAGAAAGAAATTGATAGCATAATAGTGAACAATCAGAAGTTAAAGCACTTAAACATTTACCACAATTAATATCAGCGAGAATCCGTTTGGCAATAAAACCGCTAACATAAGCCACTGATAAAATTTTTATATTGCCAGAAGAAACAGCTTCATGTATTTCCTCGGCAATATAACTTCTACTTGAAAAACTACACACGGCTATTCCAGAACTTGTATATTTAGCCTTTAGTTAGAATTCATTAATAAAATTGAAAAACTACAAAATATTCGAGATTAAATTAGCTAAATAATGCGAACAATGCGGTAACGGTATGTCAATATAAAACGTTTTATGATAGACCTTCACAATATAAAATACAAAATACGTGATATTAACTTGTGCTCTGAGTTATGCAAAATGCGATACAGGTCTAGTATGAATTTCTATATATGTATGTATATCAATGAATTTAATAAGAAAATACGGCAATCTAGTGAATAATAATTTTACAAGTCTGTGAATATTACAATTGATAATTTAGTTGAAATTATTAAGCGAAGTATGAAATGTTGGAAACAAAAAAGGTTTAAAACATATAGAATAATAAATGCTTAGCTGTAAGTATCATGGCGTCCGGATGATGCCATCGCGTGAATTCCAATTTCGTCTGCCTCGGATGTTGGAAATGGTCTTTCGGAATTGTCAGACGGATTAGACTATCGCATTTCCTTCCTTTAATACCCTTTTGGAGAGGTATAACGGCAAGGTGTTCAATTCGGTACGACGAGGTGTATTGAGGGCTCGATATCGGATCTCTTTCTCCGCAAACGGGAGTTGTACTTGATAAAACACACTTGAGGGTTTGCTGACGAATTCCCTACTACAGGGTAAATAATATCTTTACTATAATTCGATAAATCAGTACACAAAATCTAATTTCACTCAGCAAAACCTCTCCCGATCTCGAAACGGTCTTTATCACTCGGCTACTTCATGCCTTCTTCTTACTTTGTTACTACGCAGAAGCCCAAGATTCGCTTCGCGTCGTCGCCATTGGACGAATTCGGAAAACTCAAGGGCAAAATGCGATATGATTGGTTCAACGGGCATATCGTTAAGAGATACTAGGAAATAACTTTTGTATGAAGGGAATAAAATTTGAGCCTATATTTCTAACAAGTTAAATAGTGAAATACTGAAACTGAACTAAAGAAATTTGTGCACGTAACAAACTGTGGAACTGTTGGGTTACCAATTCAGCCAATTTGTGGTGGTAGTTTCCAACTCCACATCTCGACTCTAGAAATGGCTGTGTTCCCTAGGTCCGCATGTTTGTAACTTCGGGTGACGCAGCAGCAGAGTGGCTTCCCGTCTGGTGGTACTCGGGTATTTCCGTTAAAGCTATCGAACAGCTCGTCGATATCAGGAATGAATGCAGTAGTCCCCAGTGCCTGTTGTGGTAACAGTCCTGAAAATTGAAAATTTAAAGAATTATGGATAGTAGTATTATTCATAGGTAGTAATTCTGACAATTTTATTGATCGACGTGTAAAACATGGGAGTATAGGAGAAAATATATGTAGCACTGAAAGTACTGCTAGTAATAATAAGTGAATGCTTACCTCTCTGGATCCAAAGTCTTCCTTTCTTCTTGAACAGGTTTAGGTACTGCAGTACAATAAAACCTCTTGCTCGAATCCTATATGGAGGCATCAAAATACTTCCTGCGCGATCTTAAATTCTGCGTCATTTTGGATTCCAAAATGCAATGCATCGAACTCTGTTTTTGCCCTAAAACATATTTCATTATTATAACTCCAAAATTGGCCAAAAAATAATTTCTAGATAATTCGCTGATTCAATTATATTCATCAATACATTTATTTTCATCTATTGTTGTTTTGTAAACTTAATAACCTACAATTTTGATTATCTATACGTTTTATTGAAGTTTAGAACTATTTCTTTAATTTAAGGTTATGTATACAAATCAATACGTACTTCTCAAAATTTCTCGCGAAACTTTGCTACTGCACATGTTTTCAACCTCCGTACAGCTCTTCCCACACAAAACATTTCTCTCATATTTCTACGATGAAAAGCGATGCAAGACGGTGAAAAACGGAAACAAATAAAGAATTAAAAAGTCAAAAAGAACGTACACTGACGCTGATCCAGCAGTAACGTATTAATAGCAGTAAATACGATTGTCTACGATTGTGTATCGCGCCACCTGCCAAACCTTGGGTTTATACTGACAAATAAGGAGCATATGATCTTTTTACTTAGATAAACAAAGATAACTATAGCGGATAACTTTCCGTATTTACTTGGAGATCTGTAGTAATCTGTGATAAAACCTTAGTTATTGCTATTGCGCAATTATTTGTGTCACGAAAAGTTGATGTATGTTATTGTTCATGAACATAATTAAATGTTGCTTAGAAAATAGAACGCAAAATAAAGAGAAGGAAAAACTAATATATAATACAATACTTTTATTAGTTTCAGTCGGGTTACTCATGCAAAGTCCATGTATATGTGAGCGAAGATTGTTCTAAGCAATATCCGAGATTATGCCGGTTTTTAACAGACATGGGAACAGTTTTACCTCAAAAATTTGTGAACTTCTCTATGGTAAGTGCTATTGATATGTTTTCTTTTGTTTTATAATTATGTTTGATGAATGTGTTACCACAGAAAAGTAATAGCGATTTACAACCCTTACTTGCGAGTCGCAGCGGCTAACGTTGACAATGGAAAACAAAATTGCCAAAAATCAGCGCTTGCTGCTTGTGACCATCCAAACTATTACCATTGTCGTTTAAAAAATTTAATTTTATAAAAGTTACTAAGTTACTAAGAACATAATTCTACCAAATATCTTTTATTTCCTGAGATTTAGGTATTTTGTAGATTAAAATTAAGGATTAACTATTTCCTTGGAAATTGAAGGGACACTTTTATCTACCCCGACTTTTTCCTCTTTATTCATTGGATACAACACAAATTTTAATTTTAAGTGGTGACCAAAAAGTTTGCAAATGCATCACTAATTACAGTGATAAAAATGGTTTGAACAATTTTTGAGTTTGGAAAAATCATTTTCATTCAAACTACATTTCCTAATATGGGACGAAACGCCTATAACTTAAATATATATTTTCGATGCCTACTCACGCTGATGATGTTTTCGTTTTTTCATTGTACATAAATCTGAGGATACGTCTAGTTTACCATAAATTGAGCTGTTCTGTTCGGAATGAGATAGATTCGCTTTTAATGAAGTAGATCCATCGGCTCACTATGTTATAATAAATATAATCTTATATGATAGAGATCTACCACTAATAGGTCAATAAAACAAGGCTGGTTTGAGCGATAGTTATATTTTCAGAACGTTTGTAAACGATCTGAAAATATAACTATCGCTCAAACCAGCCTTGTTTTATTGACCTATTAGTGGTAGATCTCTATCATATAAGATAAGTATAAAAAGGTCACGAAATATATATATATATATACATTTAATAAATATAATAATAAAATAGTGTAAAATAGTGTTTGACGGCAATTACTGTGTGTACGTATTGTTGATTTGGGCTGATTGAAACTACGTTGGCTTTGCTCAATATCGCGTACTAAACAGTTATCTCCATTACTAATCGCATCTCATTTAAATACATATATCTGTAACTTAGAGGTAAAGGATCGTAACTCCAGTTTTTGTCAATATCGAGATAATGCTTTTTACAACATATCAGAAGCGTAAACTATATAATAGTAAAGGGTCTTACGTTCACTGTTACTGGTTCCGAAGATACTATATTTAGAAGAAGTTGTATTGGAAATTGTCGTAGAGGTAAAAAGTATCTCCAAAATTATCCATAAATTTCTGCTAAAAGGTCATACCCACATGGAAACAAACTATGTCCACGGTCTTATTGAGCGAATCATAAAGAAACAACCTGCATTGAGTATCGTTACGCCGCGCCGTGGGATTGGCAGCAGTTAATTAGTTCGGTAGGAGCTATAGTTTGGAACATGAAATTGAATGACTTTCAAAACTTTAATGTTTTGTATTCATCTTCACACGACCGACGAGGCATCTCGGGCCGGTTCATCAGCTTTTTCATTCCCCGGTAGCTCTCGTGCCCCGAAACCCTTTTAGTTTGGTAGAGAGGGATAAAAGACAACGACCGCTTACCTCTACTCATAACTAATAACACTGCTTGCGTTTGCTTTTTATATAATTATCATATTATTTTAGGTTATAGAACAAAATCAAGAACAACAAAAAATTGAAAACAATATTTCTCTTTGCAAACGATTGAAGCTGTTGGGCAAATGCAATAAGTTTAGGTGCAGTAAACGTCATCAACTTGATAATAAGTTAGATTTACCGCATTGGGTTCCTAGAGCCGGAACTATCAAGTTTAAATTGCTAAACGTTTTGGATGCTACTAATTTTAGTGTTCGATTACTGGAACGTATGGATACAAATCGAAATATTAGCAAAATAGTGGATTACACAGAGTTTGTAACGTTTAAGTTATCTAACGATATTAAGAATAACAGAATTTTCGCAACAAATGTTTGCAAAGGAGAACTTTACGCATGGTGCAATGAAGAAGAGGATGTTTTTCATCGTTGCAAAGTATTGAACATCATAAGCGAATTTAAGATTACCAAAACTGCATGCGAAGTTTTGATTAAATTAATTGACGTTGGGAAAGAAAAGAGAGTGCAATCAGGAACATTATACAAACTACCTAATGGTTACAGTGATCTGCCTGGTCAGAGTAAGTATATATGTATTATCATACTGTAAGAATAAATAAATAAAGGTAGTTTCACAATTTAGCAATTAAGAGAAAATTAACATCTAGTACAAGTAGTCTACTGTTTAATAACTAGTACCTGGTGGACCGAGCCTTGCTCGGAGTTGCTCGGAATTTTGAACCAAATAATAACGCCCTTTATTTTAGTTTTGATATTTAATTTATATTGTATATTTCTCGGCATTTTAAAATTTCTATATTGGGGGAATTATAACATTTATAAAATAAACAAAATCCTTTTTTCTTAACAAATTCACATTTTAGTGTAATATGTATGTATATGTAGATACATATCTTGTTTTGGTGATGCAGTTAAAGTTTTTTATGTATTTTTATAATGTGTTGATTTTTGTAGGGGAAATGTAAAACTTTTAAGAATAAACAAAGCTCAAAATCTTTCTTAGGAAATACACATTTTAAGTAAACATTTACATACCTTCTTTTTGCAACGCCAACTAATTGTGTATAAGTTTTAAACCTGAGCTCCGATTACTTTTGTAACTATAAACAAAGTATGTGAATTTATATGTTGTTGTTAGTTTTCGTAGATATTTTTCTTTTATTAACATACTACTTTCAACGCCATCGGTGGTTTAGTAGTAAAGTTTTAATTACTTATAATTTCGCTTGGCTGCATGATGTTACAAAAAGTTTCTAACCCACGTTTAGGCCGAAATTGATGAAAACCTTGACCAAAAGGATTGAATCGAGACCGGGACCATGCTAAATCGGTTTTTCGTCCCGAAAAACTCGCAGATACTAAATTGTAACAAAATCTTGAAAGTAACTTTCGATAACACATTTTATGTACCGCAGAAATAGGTAAAAGCGGGAGAAAAAAATTTCTTGGGGCCGGGACCATGCAAGATCAATTTTGTGTTCTCGAAATTTCCGAGATACTAAATTGCGTAAAAATTGATAAAGTAATTTTCGATAACCAATTTCATATACCGCAATACCAAAAATGTGTGTAAACCGGGTCAAAATGCATTTTCCCGGGACCGGGACCATACTAGATCGATTTCTAGTCCCCGAAAACCCCCAGGTACTAAATTTGATCAAAATCGTTAGAGCCGTTTTCGAGAAACCAATTCTATATATATATATATATATATATATATATATATATATATATATATACTATTTATAGACGTAAGTCGATAATGGAAACTACTTCTCACAAAAGTTGCACTGATGAGCGGTAAACCGCGAAACGCGTCTGCAAATGGTGGGAGGTAGTTTTCCAATCATATTACTTATCACATTTTCCACGGTGGATTACCCGAATAAGCGTAACAGCAGCTCTGCGTGAGGGTGTACGAAAAATAGTTGTACACTCGTGTAGAGTAGAAACTGAAAAAATACGCACGTTTGATACATATTGGGGAATTCCTTAATTGAATTTCTCATATGTACAAACATCAAGCATATTATATATATATATATATATATATGTATATATATATATATATATGTATATATATATATATATATGTATATATATATAAGAATTGCTCCTTTAAATATATTAGATATAACTGTCCTTGGCCAAATCACAGGAAAAGGATGTGATAACAGTTAAAGATTATGCGATTTTCCATTTTTCTCAAATAATTCGATACGAAATAAAACTAACCAATTGATATTTAGATATCCATACACGTGTATTCTTATTTGACGTTTACGTATTACCTCTATTTGTTATCTAGAGTGTTTAAAAAAAATCTAGAAACGGCAGAAACGTTGAAAGAATTTCATGGGAGAGCGGTTCCGTCTTTAATCACACTTGTGCAATTCACGAACATTTTTGACAAGTGTAAAACCCTATTGTACATTTAGAATAAAGTGATATACAAGGCAATAGTTTAATCTTTTATATTTTCAACTTGAATTGTATTTTGTCCAAAGGCCAAAATGGGTAAGAGAACATATCAGAAAAAGGGGATTTGTATTTTAACCAAAAAGAAATCCGAAAATGATATTTGTAGTGGCAGTCAGTTAAACGGAGCCGCAGCCATAGCTTATTATGTAGATTCTAAATATACTGGTCACTCTCACAAGCGGACGCAAGAAACTGGTTTTTGAAGGCGGAACATCTTGTGTTTCCATTATATTATAGCCTATGTAAGTCCAAAAGTCTTGTTATCTTTTGGACGAACATATTTCCCTGACAGAAACGCGCGCGGAAATAAAACTTCAAGCCATTTTGGATAAAACTGTTGAACGGTTAATCGAAGCGCAAAGTGAAGCTATAAGGAATGCTTTGTCTCATGCGTCATTCACCTAAATTAGTAAATGGGGATATGGCGGGAGCTGTGGTTACAGTATTTATTAATAGAAATTTTATAATATTTATACTACCTATGAGTTTCTGTTTGTATTTTCGTTTGTTATTGAGTGATGGCCAAAACATTATTTGGAAAAATCCAAGGCCTTTATCGACACTTTATTGTCCATCAATTAACTTTACTTTTCAAAAGAAACAATGAATTTACTGTAGCAGGAACCAACAAAGTTTTGGAAGAAATATCCAACAACTGTAGTGTTGCCGATTCTCCAATTCCTGGAACACCCCAACTTTTATGCACTACAACAGACGGAAAAATATGCATGTTTTGATTGACACATTCTGCACAGACACATTATATCTGTAGTGCTACTCCTAAGGTGATGAATGCCAAATTAGAGAACTTGTCTACATGAATGGATTCGTTGTTTAGAATGCGTGTTACACATTAGCTATCGATTGAATATTAAAAAGTGGCAGATTAGAGGTGCTGGCGACAAAGCTAATGTAAAACAGCGTTTGGATAACATGAACTAAAGCATCAACAACAAATTGTATTCTTGGTTATGGTACCACGAATAGTGGAAACACAGCGCGCAGTTTACAAACTCCGATTTGAGTTGGGCGATTACAGGGCTGGATATTAATCTAATTAAAAACTTTAGCATTATATGACGAACGTTGTCTTCCAGCCTCGATATTAATTTAACCGAATTTTAAAAAATGTCAGAAACCAGATCCCTCTATCGAGACCTGTATTCCTGCTAGTGTTCATAAAATCCTCGTACGTAGTACTGAGCTAATAAAAAATTGGATTCTGCCAATCGCGCAGGCTCTGAATAACCTCAAGATGCTCGGAATTAAGACTGTCGCAGATCCCGGGAACACCGCGTTAAAGAACAATTACGTATTTTCCGAGTACAGATTTATTGCACATGCTTTCTTTAACGTTAGATTCTGTAATCAACTAGCTCAGAGAAGTGCCCAGAAAGAAAGGTGAAGCATTACCGGTAGGAGTCCTGAATTTGATTGTCCTTCCTTCAATAGCTGTACGTCAAGTATCAACTAACATTCTTCTATGTTACTAGAAGATTAGTTGGTGCCTGACTCGGCTAAATGTAAGAGTGATGACTGAACTGATGACTGTTATTCCTTTTATGCTATTTGTACAGTTAATTTCGGTTCATTTCGGTATAGTATGGTTTTAGTTGTGTTTTCTATAACATAAATTTTATCTTCTTTTTCAGTGTATATGTTTTCTTTTAATTTCAAATTGATTTTATGGAATTAAATGTAATAATTTTTAGTTTTTCGAAAATAATGTCTTATTTAACATTGATTATTAATTATGCATATTCTTTAAGGTTCTTAGTTAACGTACACTTCCTGATTAATAATAAAAACCACAAATTGATCATGGCCAAAATAATCAAAGCGCAAAATAAAATATTGTCATGCTAGCTTGTTCTAGAATCTAGACAATTTACTGTGCATGGGTGAAATGGGTATATGTGTATATTCTTTGCTAGTATAAACAACACTAACAATCATTACCTCACGTACTGTGTACTACTTATACGCAGTTAACGGATTTGTTTATTTTGTTTTTATAGCTCCTAATGTATTTCTTTATTTTGAATTGTAGGTATAGAGGTATACTTGGCAAAGGTTCTTCCCCCTGATGACGATGAGCATTGGTGTATGCGTACGAAGAATAAAGTACTGAATATAATGAATAACGTTGATAAGACTCAAGATGATTGTTATTTTACTGGACGCATTGTCTTCCAAATTGGAGAGAATATTTGGTTGGATGATATAAAGTTACAGAAAGATTTGGAACATTCAAACGAAATAGTGACTATATTCTCACTCAAGAAAAAAATGAGAGAATTACAATTGTGTACGGAGAAGGAACAACAGCTAGAAAGTTTATATAAACTCTGCGAAAGTTGTAGCATTAAATTACCGAATTATGAATTGAAGAATATTTCTAACGTTAAAAAAATGTTGAACAAGTGCAACCCCAGTGGGGATTCCTGGAGGATGATTATAATGCTGTGCATTTTTCTTCAGCAGATTCTCCAAACAAGTTTTATATCCGCCAGCAGAAGTTTGATAAACTGTAAGTTACATATATTACATATATTACATTTTAATGTTCTAGCAACCTTGGTTCTTGTATGTCTATATTTTATCCTACCTATATCGTATGTTTACATTAAAGTACCTTGTCTGAGTCTTGCTCTTCACCTCTGTAGCAAAGCATGTCTGCCACATAAATAAATATGGCAATTATAACTGATTTGATTGTAAATGCTATTTATTTTATGCATAGTTCAGACATACAAATATGAGAGAATACCAGTCTCACACATTTTTCCGGCGGTAAGCTGGGTGATGCAATTACGTTACGATACGATACGTTAATCTAGCCAATTAACCACCGTAAATAAAATCAAAACTAAGAAACCTAACAGCGCCCCATGCTCTATTAGGAGTTATAGATCAGAGTTATAGTTATAGACTTATAGCTGTCTAGTTACAACTAGGCGTTGCAAATTTACCGATCTATTTCAATATCGGTAAAATATTTATTCATTAACGGTTTACCGGTAGTTAACCAGGCTTTTATTTTCAGATGAAAAACAGAAACCAGTAAATACTAATAACCGAAAATTTTATTTATAAAAGTACTTAATCGCGTACTATAAACAAACATAAATCAATACAGTTATATTAGAAGCAAATATAAATCTATCAAATTAACAAAAAAATAATGTTAATCGGGGCATATAGATCCACGAATATTACATAATCCATGATACCAAGAACCTTACCACTTGTATGGACATTAGCGGTCATTTATCGATGGTTATTAGCAGATGTCCACTCATCTAACGTTAAATTAAATGTCCTGGCGCTATCAAGGAACAATTTAAACTTGATCCATAAATGATCCTTGCTGAACAGTCTTTGAAACCATTTTTTATCGACACAAATTTTAGAATTTTTAATATAACCTGGTAATGGGTTGAATAAATACACTAAGATTATATCATGATATTCAGTACCACAAGTTCTATCAGTTACAGAAAATAATGCCATACTTCTATTTAAAAAGTTAGGGGTGGGCACCTCTTCAAATCCCAACAAAAGCAAAACCAGTAAATAAAAGTGCAACAAAATAAAAAAAAACGAAGCATTAACAAAAAGTAGCAAAGCAAGCAGTAAAATAAAGCAAACAGAAGCAGTTGCAACAAAAATAAGAAGACGGTTATAAATATAAAACAACTTGGAAAGATACTAAACTGTGTGTATAAATTAAACACGGAAAGATTTCAAGTGTGTGAAATATGTGAGCTAAATTGTAACTAGTCCGGTGTGGATGGAGCGTAGGGTTGGAAGCACGAGCTAGATGTGAGGGTTCGTTACTTGGAACACATGTAGTCAGGAAGATCGACCGGTCAATCGCGAGAGCTTTAAAAGTCGATCGTGAAAGTACGTCCACAGTTCCTCAAGAAATTAAAACATAATTGGATACGTCAAGATCGTGTAGATTGAATATGTTATCTCATGTTAATTGAATTACGAGTTCAGTTTTAGTTGTCTAGCGTACTTGTTTACATTAAATCATGAGTGATTTATTGCCCGTTTGTTACCAGAATTATGTCGAATATTCTCGCAGAACCCGTTCCACATCTTTCGGAGATAATTCCAGGTACGTATTTCGGCAAGTAAATTGTAATCTTCAGTGGAAAACTGGGGGAATTAAGTATCAGCAGCGATATTCGGCTAACACCGCTAACATCGCTGACACTCGCTATTTTACAGTGCATTAGAGTTATACGGTGATCGTTGCGTGGTTTTAGTTAGAACACTAGACGGATATGGCTGGTGATAATTAATTCTGCGGGTTTTCCGTTGTGGATGGCAATTTAATGTAAGTGTGTTTATTTCATTTGTCGGGCTTCAGTCGCATTACTTAAGCATGGAAATTTAGAGAATCCTTGCATAAAACCTATGAAAACGATTTTCCAGCAAAGAGTGCGTTAAGAAAATGAAAAGTAATAGATTTGAACGGTAGTTTGAGAGCACATCTTTTAGAATTACTCACATATCAGCAAAAGAAAGCAAGAAGCAAGAAAGCCTTCGAAGATGGGACGGTAGTGAAAGAAGCGGCGGGGATGTTATTTGGAGGTTTAAAAAATAAAACAGATATATTTGTTATCAAAGAGCTCCAGTTATTTCATCCGACTGTCACAAGACGTGTTGAGATCATGAGCAAGAATATGGAAAACAAACTGAAAAATGATTTCATAGAATGTACAACGGAACCAAACTAAACTTGGACAATTGACAAGCGACGAACTAGTATCGGCAGAAATATTGCAAGCGAAATTGAACCTTATCCGCAGTCCGCATTCATCATTGACAGTGATGAATGCATGAAACTGTTGAATCAATAGTTCGCTTGTGATAAAGGAGCTTTCCCTTTAAATTTCAGATTTTGTTTTGGAATTCGCCTAAAATAAAAATCGTTCTTAAATAGTAATTTTAGTTTGAAAAAGGAAATAAGGGGGAAAGCAACCTAAACGAAATAAGTAACAATTTCTTCCGATATTCCACAACATCGTACAGCCGTACTTCCACCTTATTTAAATAATAATTACGAATAAGAACTAATGAACTATTCCGCAACTCTAGTTCAGCTGCTTCACCCGTACTTTTATAAAAAAAATGTTCGAATTCGTGCAACTCCCGCTTGCGCGACGATTTAAAAAGAAACGAAACTTGCGGTACCTTCTTTTTCTCATATTGGCTTAATGTATGGCTTATACCGATTGTGAATTTGTATTTTTGGTTTTATTGTGAGTGATAAAAATTATTTTCGTTCTTTTCCTAAATAAAATTCATTGAGGAATACTGGGAAATATTATTCTATATAGAGTGATATATTCCAATCTAGTTGATCTGTGGCTAATATTACTACAATTTAACTTTTATAATATACAAGAAACAGGAGATTATATTATTATCATAAATGTATCCATTAAGGATAATAAACAAATCACACAAAATTTTAAAACTAAATTCTAATACTTCAAAATACTAGAAATTCTAGTATTAAGTCCAGTCACTCCCGTTTATAATAATTTAATGTAACCTTCGCTGCAGTGATAAGACCAAATTTGAAAATATATTTACGTCATGCAGGATGTTTCTTGAACGGCATTATCCAGATTACTTCGAATTCTTAAATCTCGGCGTTGTATGTCATTTCCATGGTTTACAATTTGGCCCAGAGATTCTCCATTGCGTTCAGATCCCGAGATTTAGGAGGCCATACTATAAATTCTACTTCCGGATGTTCTTCATTCCATAAACAACACATGTTCATCGTTAACATAAGCTAATGGTAATATAAGTATCAAGTAAATTTCTATACTGTACGGACCTTAATCTTCCGTCTATCTTTACTAAATTCCCAAGACCAGCCAATACGCTGCTGAAATTCAACCACTTTGTGTATGTCGAGCAACATACTGTCTACTGCATCTTATACTTTTGCATGTCTATGTACTAATTTAAAAGAACATTCGTTAGACCTAAAAGTTTTTATCGCTAAACATAACATTTGTCCAGTCTATATAAATTTTCAACTGCAAAATGGAATCTTGATTCTGCATGTGCTGCTGAAAGGTCTAATATTCTAGGTCTTAACCCGTTTCAACCGTACGATTTATAATGATTTGTTTACAAACCGAAATACCGGTTTCTTACAGTATCTTCTTTGCTATCAGAAAATGATTATTTCTAAATGAATTTACAATTTTTTCATCTTCTTGTAGAATGGTTTTACTTCCTGCAGGTCTCGGTCGTCGCCGTGTTTCTATATTCCCTTCTGTCCTAAATCGGTTTACAAATATCTATGCCGTACTGTTCTGGAAAGGAAGTAAAGTTTGTTCCCTTAGAGAAAAGCGTCTCGTAACTGCTACCATCTTTCCATAATACCACAATTTCACCTTTCTCTGGTTGTCTGATGTGACTCCACTTCCATGACTTTGTAACTGAAAATAAAAGCATTACATATTAACACTTATTGTAAATTTAAAACTTATCTGACAAGAGCCTGACCTAAACTCATGTATTTCAAAAATGTAGGTAAGGAAAAGGAAACTATCTATTTTCCAGCTCATCTACAACTATCAAGAAACAAAATACCATTATTTCTTCTGCGACCAATGTCATGGAGACAATATTCGGTTTGTTTTTACTAATAATATAAAACAACAAGTACGTATGAAAGAGTTCTGAGATATGTAATATTTAATGCTTCTAAACTTAAATCGGATGAGACTGCTGGTGATGATCGCATATCCAGTTTAATAGTGCGTGACTATGCTTCAGTTTTAGCGAAGCCATTAGCTGTTCTGTACAATTTGATTTTGGATTTAAGCGTATTCCCAAGCATCTGGAAAATCAGTAAAATTATACCCATGTTCAAGAAGGGCGATAGATCTAACATCGTTAATTATAGACCAATTAGTATCTTGTCAAATTTTACTAAAGTTTTTGAACAAATGTTATACTCTAAAATCTATAGGCAAATCAAACCGTTGTTATCATGTAATCAACATGGATATATATCTGGACGTTCCATGACTAGAAATTTGGTCAGTATTACTCAGTTTCTCTCGCCAGCGATAGATGATCGGCTACAGGTTGACTTCTCTAAAGCTCCATTGATCACAATATTCTCCTTACAAAGCTTCGTATGGTATAACATTCATTTGACCTTAGTAAAGATTGTCCAAATGTTCTACTGTTTATTTTATATCTAAACTATAAGCATAAGTAATACCGGTATTCGAGCTTTTTCATGCGATTTCCTTC
This sequence comes from Chrysina gloriosa, assembly GCA_038088585.1. Taxonomy (NCBI): domain Eukaryota; kingdom Metazoa; phylum Arthropoda; class Insecta; order Coleoptera; family Scarabaeidae; genus Chrysina; species Chrysina gloriosa. The sequence goes on from CM076087.1 coordinate 69,830,747, forward strand.
GGAAATTTCAAAAATTCATTAGGCTTTCCTGTGATAGTAGGGAAATTGTTTATATCATAATTTTCTTTTACATTGAACTGAAAAATAATAAATAAATAATATAATACTTATAGCATGTAGTTTGTGAAATTTCAAAATTTAATGAATCTGTTTTCTATTGTTTTTTTTAAATGTTATAATATCTTATAAGATTAAAAACATGCAGATGTTTCTTAACTTCTGTTAAATTAGTCGATTTAATTAACCGATGATTTATTTTTAAAAATTGATGATCTTTTTATTTTTTCATAAAAAATATCATGATTTTATTAATCCTGATTAATCCATGTATAGTTCTAAAATAGACGATAGAAAAAGTTAATAAACATTTAATTTTTTTATAAAATACAAAACTGCCTATTTTATAAAGAATAGACTACTATTAATTAAATGTTCTTGTAGATAATTGTTTTTATTATTAATGTAGAGCAAATCAAATACAATGCATCCCTTTCAATAATTGTAAGACCCAATTTGTCGCCAAGAAAACATGCAAAACTGGCATTTTTAATAATTGCGTGAATAAACTATACCTATACATGGAATAAATAGCATTTATAATGAAATTAATCAAAACGGTTTGGGGTTAACATCTATATTTTTATACCAGACACACTTTCACACAGAGGTGAAACGCAAGTGTCACTAATTTCTATATTTTGACGTTTAAACGTATAGAAATACCAATACCAGCCTTAGTCAAATGAATGTGTAAGAAAATTTTGGACATATTTGGCTTGGTTTAGTATTATCTTGCAACGTCAGTGCGCCGCAAGACTACGGTTTTATTTTTGTAAACTATGTAATACGTATTTCAATTTCATGCATAATTAAATCGGCCAAAACTATCTATTGCTGCTATATATGCATTTCCTTTTTTGTGTATATATATAGGGCACCATATTCCTCTTCGGAATTTTCGCCGTTTCAATTTGAAAATGCCCAATCAATTGTCTGGGTGTTTAGCCCATTCCCTAGTTAGTTATAACCTCTCGTGCTTCCTATCCCTGGCAACAACATAATTTCTTTCTTTAATTTCCTCTCCTGTACGTTCTGCTTCCAGTTATCTACTTTCATTATTTTTAAATCCCCTGTCACTTGGTCAATCCGTTTTTCTCTAGGTCTTCCTCTTGGTATTCTCTCCATTGGTGTCCAATATGTTATCATTTTGATATTACTCTCCGGATCACTTCTCCAACCATCTTATACGCTGTGATTTTATTACTTTGACGATGTCTGCTCCTCCCATTATTTCTTTTATTTCGTGATTAATCAACGTTCTGTACTCATTCACGCTTACCTTCTTTGGCCCCAGCATCACTCTGATTATTGTTCTCTCAAATACTCTTTCTTCTTCCTGTTTTCTGGTCATGGCTAATGTTTCGCCTGCATTTGTTACTACATTTCTTATCATTGTTATATAAATTTCCATTTTAGTGTACTTGCTCACTTTTCATTCCCTTAACAATAATAGGCTCGATTTCCTGCCTGCACCCTCTTTTGTACTTCACCCTTACAACATTCTCTACCTATTTGCAATCCCAGTTATTTGAAGTTATTTACCATTTCAAATTTATGTCTCCTTACTTTGATTTCCTTCACGCCTTCGCATGTTTCTCTACTATATTTCATATACTTTGTTTTGTTTGTATTTACTTCAAGACCCTTAATTTTTGCCTCAGCCACTATTCTTTGAAACATCTCATCAAGTGCTTTTTATCCCTGAAGATAACTAAGTCGTCTGCGTAGGCGATTACTTGCGACATTTTATGAATTCTTGTTCCTTTGCCTACTCTCTTCATTATACATGCTAGTGTTGAATAGCACCGCCGACAGTGAATCTCCTTGACGTACTCCAGCATTAATACTGAAAGGATCTGTTATTTCTTCATGTGTCCTTACCACGGCTTTGCTATTTCGCATTGTCGTACCTATTATTGTGATCAGCTTCTCAGGTATTTCTATCTCACATATACTGCTTCTCAGCTCAGGTGTATTTATTTTATCGAAGGCGTTCTTAAAATCTATAAACAGCATATGTATATTAATATTGTATTCGTAACATTTCTCTAGTATTAGCTTTATGAGATGTATTGCATCGACTGCCGACTTCCTCTTTTTGAAACCGTACTGGAATTCGCCGCACTTGTTTTCCATTAAACTTCATAGCTTTTGCTGTACAATTGATGTTAAGATCTTATATGATACATTCAATAACATAATGCCTCGGTAATTCACACAGTTACTACAATCTCCATTTTTTAGTATAGGCACAATTACTCCTACTTGCCATTCGTTAGGCATTTCTTCAGTTCTCCATATATTATATATTAATTGGTGTATCCTTTTCTTTATCACATCGCCTCCATATTTCACCATCTCTGCACATATGCCATCCATTCCAGCTACTTTATTCATCTTCAACTTTTCTATCGCTGCCACACATTCCTCGTATGTTGTTTTTTTTGTTATCATCTACTTCCTCCTCTTCTTCTTCGTACCTGTTTCCTTTTTCGTAGCTTATGTTAGGTGCGTCTTCGTCTAGCTGTAATAGTTTCTCAAAATGGCTTTGCCATTTTCCTTCTCCTATCCTTCCATTCACAGACTTTCTGTTTTTACTTCCAGTAACATATTTATAAAAGGCTTTTGAGTTATTAATTTTTCTATTTTCCTCCATCTCTTCCAAGGTTTTCTCTATCCATTAACTTTTCTTTCGCTTTTACAGTTTTACAGATTCCTTCCTTTTCTCCGTGTAAGTTTTTCCATCTGATTCCTCCTATGTTCTTAACCATTTTATTCTTGCGGTTTTCTTTATTTTCGCCATATTCTCACAGTCATCATCAAACCAGTTCTTCTTGATTTTCTTGTTTTCCCTTCCTACCACCTCTTCAGCCACACTGCATATGCATTTCTTTATTTCTTCCCACTCTTGTACATTTTGACCACAGAATTACTTAGCTCCTCTTTAAATTTTTCTGTGTATTTGGCTTGCACTTGCTTGTTCCTCAGCTTCTCAATATTCCATTTGTTTATATTGCTTGTTTGCGGCTGCCTCTCGTGACTTTTATTTTCATTTTTGCTATTACCAGGTAATGATCCGTGTCCGCGTTCGCACCCCGATATGATCTCACATCTTGTACCATTGGATTCATTATGCAGCGTATATTTTCCTGCTATATTTTCATAATATTCTTCCATGCCGATCTGTGCATTCACATCAACAATAATTATTACCATATCATGTTTTGGTAACACTTCACGTGTCTTCTAATTTGGAGTAAAATTCTTCTTTTTCTTCATCATTTGCTACCTCTATAGGCGCGTATACGTTAATTATTGATATATTCATTGGCTTATTTTTGATTCGCAGATAGAATTTAAACCACTCATTGGTTTAAATTCCATTACTTTTTCTTTCGCCTGTTTTGTTACTATAAATGCGGTTCCATTCCTGCCCCGTTTTTCTTCTCCTGCATACGATATAGTATAACCCTGGTTATTGATTTCGTCATATCCTTTCCATCTTATTTCCTGAACTGCTACGATATCCATGTTGTATCTATGTGTCTCTTTTATTATTTCTTGAAATTTTCCCTTTGTCAGCAGTGTTTGCACATTCCACGATCCTATCTTTATATCCAGTTTTCACCGTTTTCTTAATATTGCCTGCTCCCTCCTCTTCCGGAGACTTCCTCCTTACTGTTCTTCCTCTAGGTTTTGCTTTCCACATCCCTTCTGTATTCTTTTCTTGTATACTTTCTACAGTTCTCTCCCTTTTCTCTTCAACTAGGATTGGTTCACCGTTAACATACAATTTATTATATACCAATACAGCTTTTTGCCACTCTTTCTTTCATTAATCATTCGCTGAATCAATATTTTTCGTTGTTCCTGCACTTCCTTAGAGGAGTCCTCATCTATATATATCTCCGTTCCTTTCAACTTCTTTGCCATTTTCATATACTCCAACTTCTTATTATATCTTCTTAATTCTATCAATATTGGTCTATTCCATTCTTTTCTCTCTCCCACTCTCCTAATCTCTTGAATATCATCCTCTGGGTTAAATTCAACGCCTCTCTAATCTGCAATTTCTTTAATCTTTTTTATTTCTAAATCAAACTCGCTCTCCACCTCTGTTTCCTTCACTCCCTTTATTATTACACTTCTTTTCCTCACTTCTCCATCTTCATCATTTCTATTCTTCCTTCTTACTCATACGCAGTCTTCCTCAACTGTTTATTTTTTTTTGCGCTATTTTGCACATATTTCTTATTTCCGTTAATTTTGTTTGCACACCATCTATTTTGCCTCAACACTTGCGCCTCTTCTGTCCATTTCCTGTAATTTTTTCATTATTTCCTCTAGGGCAGTTTCCATTATTTTATAATCCCGCTTAACCCCTTATTATTTTATTTTCTTTCATAAATCTATTTCTTTTATCTTAATTCTTTAAAAGATCTATTTTTTATAGTTTATTTCCTTTTGACTCTGAATACGGGCCTGAATCAAACGGGCTGGCATTCACTAAAACTATCGTATGTTTTCGACATGCAGGAAGTACCGGGCAAAAAACAAGTCGAATATACTTCTCGGAGCCTATGCCTATATCAGTGTCGTTTTATTTATATATACATATGCTTTCCTATCTTGATTGTTTTCGTTCTGCCACTTTTTCGTTTTTCGTTTAATATGAATTTACGGCACGCACATTATTTCGCACGCCCACAGTACATACCTGCCAGGACCGGACTGCCTTTTTGTGTATATCGTTGTGTATAAATACTATTACAACTAATTTGGTACGTTTTGCTTTTCGCGTATTTCTTGTAGTTCTTATATTTATTTAGTTAGTTTCCCTTCGGCTGTTTTTAAAATCTACTTTATGGCATGTGAAGTCAAAGTTTAAATTCAGATAAGAACAATCACACACCTTTAAAGCACAGAAACAACAAAGATGTACTACATACTTACACTTCCAATATAGTTGTTTCAAGCACTGCACTATCAAACTGATCCATGAAACCGTAAAAACGGTATGATAGTAGTGGTATAGTAGTTCGATTAACGTTAATAACGCGCTTGGTTTGTATGCGTATATTGTGAGTGTGCACATAATGTAGTGTTCCTTTCTAAAAGAGGCGACGTAAGGATTTGTTAAGCTCTGCAATCGTTTAAATTTGTTTTGAATAGTTTGTTTCTGGAAATTTTTGTTTGGTTATGTTTACTTCGTGGATCACTTAACCCGGGAATACTGTATAAAAGTTTTCGTGCTTGTCAACATTCCCAAAAACCTTTTATAAAAACTAAATGGAGAATAATATTATATATAATATATAAGTCGCAAAACTTAAAAGAAACATAGACATATGAAATCAGTAATTTGTAAAAAGGAACTCAAGGAAATGTAAGAATGGAAAGTTTCCTTTTCTACACGTTTTACGAAACCACTTTAAATCAACGACTTAAGACGATCGAGAGAAAGGATACGTTCATGCTTCGTCTGAAACAGGAGAAACAGAGAGAGTATGATGTGCGGACAGAGCAGATGGTATACGTAGCGTGCTTCAGATGAGATGGAGAGACTATCATGTACGAGCGAGAGGCGAAACCTCTGAAAAAGATTTTATATAACCTAATCATAATGACTTGCGAATCATCCTAATTTAACATATAAGAACGAATAAAATAAAACATCCGAAAAAGATTTTCTACAACCTAATCCCACTGATTTTCAAATCATCAAAAAACACGTGGAACGAATATGCGATAACCTCCAAGTAAGAAATACGACAATTATTGGGTATTCACTTCGCACATGCGTAAACCACACACACTAATTTTTTGTTTTTGCTTTAACAGTTTGTTGACTCATTCTGAGATCAATCAAAGTAAAATATGGGTACAATAAAAGCTAGTTTACACGATACGGTTATTTCACCAATTCGGTAATTTAACCGAATCTGTAAAAGCAGATTCATATAACCAGAGATTGGTTTCCATTTGGGGGTTGTCCTGTAATGGGTTAAACTATCGAATCCGTGAAATAACCGTATGATGTAAACTAGCTTTTATTGTATCCATACTTTACTTTGATTGATTTCAGAATGAGTTAATATATATCCACTCATCACATTATAAATTCAAAGTTGTTGACATGGGCGTAGCTAGGGATATTTTCTGGACAATGCCCATCCTGCCCCTCGCTAGCTACGCCGATGTTGACCTAAGGTGGTTTCATAAAATGTATTGATCCAACAGTACCACGTTTAATTCAATAGATTTTGGACATCTGTTTCGGAAACAGACTAAAAAGTATGTAAGTTTAATAGAACTCAAAATGTTTTGCATAAACTAGATGACGTGTAGAAGTTTGACGAACCTACATAATACTGAATCCATGAATTCCTACAAAAAGTCGCGAGACTTATGATCTGAATAAACAGTTTGCAGATGGAGGTATGTAGAATTTTATGGAAGAAGATTCGATAAAATTTTCTGTAATAAGTACCCATGTCTGATACAGAAATTACCTCTAGATGTTTTTCTTTTTGTTATACGACGTCGAACACGGATTTTATTTTTGTAGTACGTGAATGATTTCTGAAACTTTAAAATAACCGGTACCGTTTCCAGATTTCGAAATATGCAAAGAGAAATACAGCAGATTATCAAGAAACCGTTCTACCCCATAGTGAAAGAGGTTTGCAGAAATAATTGTTATTTGGCACAAGACCCTGAAGGTGAAGAATACGGCCGTGTTATTGTTACGAATATTTATGACGATATGGTAGATTGTTTTTTTGTCGACTTTGGAGATTCCACCAGAGTTTTAAAAAGTGATTTAAAATTTTTACCTAATGATATAATACATCGGCTTCCATTCCAGGTACGAAATAATTTATATATATATATATATTAGTTTATAATGAACTTGTAGGCAATTGAATGCTCCCTATTTGGAGTAAAACCAGTTTTAGATCGTTGGGCATATGAAGCGACGGACATATTTTATGATCATTGTTTTGAGGCAGACACCGATGTTTATAAGAAATTGTATGTTAAACATTTTGAGACAGTTCCGTCAGATACACTAGGAAGAAATATTTATTCTATTGTATTGCTAGACTATATTATGGAGAAACCTATTTGTATTAATCGTGTATTGATTGATTATGGTTTTGGTGCTGCTATCAAGGATGACATTTTGGATGACATGGTATTTCCAGGTATTACGGATGATATTGAAGAAAATGACGATACCTTCCATATTGAAAATGGTATGTATTATTCATGTAAACATGACATTTCGTTGTTGGGCAATTGTCATCTAAAAACAAACTACTACTCAGACACAAGCCCCGATACTCATTACATTGCATTTAGGTAGAGGACTATGCACTATCCTGAAATGTAGCAAGTATGTATAGACGCATGTGCTATTGGTTGCATCGCCGTTTTTGTCTTCAAATAGCAAATGGATTGGATAGTATTTGCGCCTACCCAATCCATCTGGTCCGTAGATCTAAATTATGGTGGACTAGACATGGGAAAATTGGTCCGTCGCCATCTAATGTAAAACACATCGTAGTGTTTAGTTTTCCCATGTCCGGGCGACCATAATTTAGATCTAGGGAGGATACGCATTGGATTGGGTAGGTGTAAACAACCTGGCTGAAGAGTTGCAAAAATGGCGAAACCCGTTCCAGGCTTTCGCTCCCGTTTAATTTAATGTAAATCCGAACTGTGGGTAATTAGCACATGTATATATACTTGCTACATTACTCGTTGGTGTACAGTTCTGGCCTAAATATAATGCAACGACTGTTGAAGTTTCTGTCCAGGCAGTTGCTTTTAGGCCAGAATTTACCACCACCTAATTATTACATTAGGTAATTTACTCTAGGTATGCCAAAAGTTCCACGTTTACATGAATCCAGGTGGTGTTGGTCGGGTATATATAGTACTCTCTCTAGCCCATCGCGATCGGCTGAAACATAAGATAACTAGTACCGGGGCTGTATTTAGAACGCTTCGGAATTTCTACTTGTTTAAATTATATCTAAATCGGAATACGTCTATACATGTACTATATATGATACTAGGCGCGGTCAGTTCACAGCACATCTCCATTCAGCGCCAGATTGTCCGGATTATTATTTTCCGTTTCTTCGCTTATTACAGTATAACAGATCAGGTAGTCCTTCATTTCCGTTTAAAAATGTTGATGGTTGCAGAATGATTGTTTGCAGGGGCGTTTGTAGGTACAATATGTTAAAAAATATTGAGATCAAGGTTACGTTTACCAAGAAAATTCAAAATTTTATTGGTAGAAAAAGTTTCCCTCACCATTCTATGAATATTCCGCAGCTATTAAGTGCCATATCTTGTGTGGATTTTATTTAACTAGATTTTCTTTTTGATTGCTTCTCTTTGTCTTTATTTAAGTTTAGTATTTTAAAGCAGCGTATTTTAGTGCGAAGAGGTAAATTTATTTTGATTTTTGTTACAAAACAAAAAAACAAAATTACGGTGTTCACCTCCGAAGTAGGGCTCTCATATTGCAAACGAGAACGTTCGCGCATCCACTTTTAAGGTAGTTCTTCCATGAAACCACTTTCCGACAGTTTTTCATGAAATTTTGCATACTGATAAAAAGTAATTCGTAAAACATATTTGGTTTTGCGCGAAATCGATTGACTGCACAGTTTTGGAGAAAAGGTTTTTTTAAATTTCAGCTACTTTACACAGCTTCCCTATACCAGCGTCGAATGTCAAGTGCATTTCGATCGATAAGTTGTGACTACTCGCAGGCAGGTGGAGAGTTTTGCACCAAAAACTAAATTAGTGTTAAGGGACATGTACACTATCTTTTGAGTATTCAACATACTCACTTCACCGTCTTTTTACAGTTTTATTGAAAGAGAAAGTGAACTGAATTTTGACTTACACGGCTCGCATTCCAACAGAATCGGGGTGTCGCGGCAACGTTGCAACTGAGATTTCAGTTCAATTTAAAACGGGACTGTGCAATTCGTCGACCGAAAATGCACAGTGGTGCGAAGAAAGAAAAGAGAAGGAGATGAGACGTTGCCATGTTGCTCGTTGCCTACACCGTATACATTGGAAGAGTGTACATTTCCAGCAGAAATGTTTCCTCATTACAATGCACACTTCCTATATTCCCGTGATCACCGTCAAGCTCCTAACTGCTTCTAACTTTTTCCGTCGAGGTGCGTGGAAGTACTACCCCATAGACACAGAATAGACAGAAGCGCCAAGGCGTGTCGGCAGCTTTGATGTTCATGTGATCGATTTGGATGTCCTCGAAATAGCTCAGAAGTTAGCTAACGCCATTTTGAAAATACGAAAGGTGCACATTTGTTTATATTAATCGAAAAATATTAGAGTTTTGGATATGTTAAAAGAATAGTATTTGCTAAAAAGTTAAATCAGTGATACACAACAATAACCGTATATTTTAATTTTAATATGCACACACCATCCCAGAATAATAACATTAATGAAGCTAGCCAAATATAACATTTTCGTCGTATTTAAAACATGGTTCCCGGCCATGCGCATACAAAATTGACCACAAGATTTTCTAACTTTGTCGCTTCTGTCTATTCTGTGCCATAGATAATAATACAAGATAGAAGCGTCACGAAATGGCACTATTTTAGTACTATAATTTGCTCCATCTTTTGCCCACTGAGGAACTAAAATTCGAATATATGCAATGGGCGCGAATATTTAATATCTTTGTTGTAGATTTCAACGAATTAAAGGTATCGTGAAAATTGTAATAACTCCATTACCCATCAATACTATTTTAAACCATATTTGTTTTGGATATCTAAGTCTCCTTCAATAGTTGTCTGATTCTTGTCTTAAATAGATAACTTTAAAAGATAAAGTATCCAAAACTGGTATTGTTTAACATATGACGAATAATGTAGTTATTACAATATCTCGAGATCTTTAATTCCCCAATTATAACGAGCACTATTGGGCACTTAGTACAGATAATGCAAAAATATTTTAATTATTTACTGTTGTAAAACAAGAGTAAAATAAAAAAAAAAACAAGATACATCTTTATACAAGTAAATTGTTTATTTCATTACATTAATACATAGTAGAACAACTTTGGAGAGCTCTCATATGCCAAACAAGAACGCTCTGGCACACACTCAAGTCGTGTATACAATTTCTTAATGTAATGTATAGTGTATGAATTGATTCTTATTTTTCATTGTTTTTTTTTGTAGTTATTTTTGTACTATTTATTTTTATAGAATCTGTTTTTATACACTTTATATATTTTTACATTTACAAGATTTTGGTGTGTGATAGTATAGACAAATGCGAACAAAAAATGTCCTATTAACATGTGTCTTATTTTTATTGGTTACAGAGATACCGGTCATTAACTCATTAACATGTGTCTAATTTTTATTGGTTACAATAAACCCCTCACAGCAGGAAAAAGTCAAAGGCACAAACAAAAGTAGACGCAAAAGACTAAGTTGAAAGAATATTTTCAAAAATGCCACCTCCGACTTCAATGTACTTTCTAATTCTTTTGACTGTACTACGTGTAGCTCTTCTGAGGTCGTCTTGGCGTTCTTTTATGAGGGTAGCACAATTCATAATTCGAACGATTAATTCGTCTCTTGTGTTTACTTTATCTTTGTAAACTTCGTCTTTCAATCATCCCCACAGGCAGAAATTTAAAGGGGTAAGGTCCGGGAACCTCGGTGGCCAAGCCACGGAACCATTTGCCGATCCATCTTCCGGGGAATGTTACGTTTAAATGCTGTATCATCAGACGACTAAAATGAGCAGGGGCTCCGTCATGCTGGAAGAACATACTCATCCTTGTAGCCAAAGGAACATCCTCCAATAATGGTGGAAGGTCGTTTTCAAGAAACTCTAGATAACGGGGCCCTGCAAGACGATGCGGTGGGATAACAGGCCCAAGGAAATGATTGTTAATCATACCACACCACACATTTACGGAGAAGCGTTCTTGAAAATGTGTTTCCACAAAGGCATGTGGGTTTTCGTCGGACCACCGATGTGAGTTTCTAGTGTTATTGATACCGTCACGAGTGAAAGTGGCTTCGTCCGTAAACAGTATTAATGGGATTACTCGGCGATATGCAATTAGTCAACGACAAAATTCCAAACGTCTACCTTCATCTCCTTCTCGAAGGTGTTGCATCCGTTGTAAATGAAAAGGATGCAAGCCTTGCCCTCGTAACGTCCGCCATACTCTTGTTTGTGGAATACGATACGTGTAGCAATTCGGCGTGTGCTTGTTGAAGGACTACGTTCTACCAACCGCATAATGTCTTCAACTTCATTCACATTTTGTTCATTTGCACGTTCAGATGCAAAATGGCTGCTTGGTACTGCACCAGTCTCGCGCAGTGTAATGAAAACACGACCGAACACTCTTGAATCGGGCAGTCTGCGGTTGGGAAATCGTCTACCGTATTCTCTAGCAGCAGCAGCAGCGTTCCCGTTACAAAAACCGTACACAAATACCATATCGGCGTACTCACCATTGGTAAAGATGTGCGGCATGCTTAATTAGTTTGTCGCTTAAACGATACCCGTTTATCACACTAAAATTCAATGTCAACTTAGGCACAACCTACTACCTACAACTTCAAAACAAAACTGACAATCGATAACCATAGCAACTACGAGAGTACCAAAATGAAATTAGATACAATAACCAATAAAAATTAGACACATGTTAATGAGTTAATGACCCGTATCTCTGTAACTAATAAAAATAAGACACATGTTAATAGGACATTTTTTGTTCGGATTTGTCTATACTATCACCCACCAAAATCTTTACCTTTCCTCCTGAATCACCCTGTATATTATAATATTTTTACTTTTCTCTTTAGTAGTAATTAAATGGACTTCGAAAATAATAATTTATGTAAGTGCAATACACTTACAGGATTTAGAAGGATTATTATAGGCTTATTTTATTTATATTCAAAAGCAGTAGTATATGTTCCTCTTTGTATACTGTATACTTTGTATACTGTCTGATATCTTTGTATCAGTAATGAAATGGGCCGGACTGGCCATTATATACTGGAAATTTGTTGTATTAGCCGACGCTTTTCGCGATTTCATCCCCGATTTTACTATTTTTCGTCGATTGGTTGTACTATTTGTTCTTGTAAAAAGACAATAAATACATTATTGTGGCAATAATTTTTAGCGTGGAGGATTTTAACCCAATGGCCAAGATCCTATATTATTTGTAAGTACATAAGTTTGAAATTAACTATTAGCTAAGTGGTACATTAAGCTAAGCTGTGGTATCGCTGTGATCTAGGACAATTACGATGGTTATTGCAGTACAAGGTAAGACGGTGCTTGGATGGTCTTTCACTTTGTTATTATGTTTTAAGCTGTATCTCACAATTTCCTCTCTAACGGACGGCATTTTTCAGTCACTATTAACCACGGAGTTAGACACATACCATTGGACGTTGACTAAAATGTGCTTACTTCAATTTAATTTTTGTCTAGATGCTTTCCTAAATATTTAACAGATTCTACTTGATTTAATTGTTGTCCATTGAGGGTTACTGGTGTACAGATGCCTCTTCTTATAGAAAACGTGATGTGACTTGATTTTGCTTCATTAACTTTAATCCTCCATCGTTTAAGCCAGGGTTGAATTTTATGTAGGTATGCTTTCAATTTGCTACAGACAGATTTTGGGTTTGGGTGAGAGGACAACACTGCAGTATTATCTGCAAAGGTAACGGTGTTAATCCATCTGGTTGTTGTCGGCAAATGCAGATACATTTTCTTGGCAGTTTTAGGCCGTTGTCTATTTTTGTCTTTTATTGTTGGGTTTTGTGTCTGCGACTTTTTAGATCTTCTCCATAGTAAATCCGCATGAGTAGTAGTAGATTCCAGTTGTTTTAGGTAGTTTTGTATATTATCATATTTGAGTTGTAGTAGTTTTTTGAGTTCTTTACTAACATCATTTAGTGTTCTTTTGTTTTCTGTCGTGTTGTTGTTTTGTCAATGTTCTCGGGTCTCTGTTTTTTATAATTTTTTCTCTTAGTACTGCTGTACATTCAGTGTTAAGGTTTTTTAACTGTAGTTGCGGAGTTGCTTACCAAGCTGCTGTCTGGCTGTTGTTTGCTAGCTTATGATCTGCATCATCGATGTCTTGTTGTGTTTTTAGCGGAATTATCTAAATAAATTCCAATTAGTCTTGGAATTATACAATGTTGTTTGTTGGTTGGGAGTACTATATTTGCATGTAAGGTTACAATGAGCGAAGAATGGTCCGGTGCAAGTTCATGGCAAGATTTAAGCAGGCATTGACTTTTGTTTATATTTTTGGTCGCGCAGTCAATTAGATCAGGAATTTCTTTCTGGTCTGAGGGCCAATAAGTTGGCTCTCCTGTAGATAGGACGTCAAGATTGTTCGCCTGGATTGCATCCAGAAGTTGCCTGCCATCTGTTCTTGTGATTCCGGCATTAAAGTCACCTCCAGCGATATATTTGTTGCCAAGTGTATTAAAAAAGTTAGCATATTCTTCTGTATTAGTCTTATATTTCGGTGGACAGTATAAAGCAGAAATTTTTAGTACTGTGGTCTTTTTCTTCTCTGGCTATCGTTGTGGCTTGCGAACGATCTTATATTTGTTTGATTTTTGTCAACTAGGTGATGCTTGATGTTTTCCTTGATTATAATGGCTGTACCACCATAAGCAGTGCCGTCAGGATGGTATTGTATATTCTGTAGTGTGTGACATAGCTTTTTGTTGTAAATCAAAATCGCTACGGAGAATTTGGTTTGCTTGTTGCAACAAATTTAAATCGCTATTTCTTTTTAAAACATTATTAAATTTGTTATTTATTAATTGTCCTATTTATCCAGGAACTTTCTCAAGTTTTCCCTTAAATTCATCAATCATATGAACAGACTCTTGTAACAGGACTGATTCAGTTTCAAGAATAATAATAGTTTTATGATCAAATCATAATTAGATTTAATGAAGCAAAGTTTATGGTGCAGTGAATTATTTTCTAAAATCGATTTGCACTTGAAATTGCACCAATATTTCCCTCTTCAAAACTTAAAATAAGTTCTTTAATAGGGACAAAATTTTGTATATAAAAACTGGCAGCTTTCTACCATAATCATATTCCCCGTCTTGTGAGTATTGGGTAATTTTTCTCTGTAACACTGAACACTGAATCCTCAGAGCAGATTTTAAAAATATTTTCTTTACGTTACTAATTAAACTATGAACTATAGGAAATAAACTTATAATATTTTCCGCCACTCTGCTTAAACCGTGTGCTAAACACGTCACGTGAATTAAATTGGAATACAATACCTTAAGTCAGGCATGGGCAACCTTTTTTGTAGAAGTTTTATGCTGTGAGTAATCTTGAAAAATATACATTTTTGTAGTATCCTTATGATTCATTATGAATTAAGTTTAGGCGGGCCGTGCTAATATGCAACGAAAGAATTCAGTAGCGGGCCGGACAAACCTTACTCGAGGACCGCATGTGGCCCGCGGGCCGGAGGTTGCCCATACCTGCGGCTTAAGTTGTTGCCCAGCTTTGGCCATGTATGGCACAGCATCGGAAAACATGAGCACAGTTTTATTAGTTGCAACAATGTCGGGAAGGAAAAAATTTATGAAAGTTTCATTAATAAACCTAACCATTGTTGTATGGCTAGTTTTTTCAATTTGTTTACATAGAGTTTACCACGAGTGTTATTTAAACAACCTATTAATAAATTTGCCATATAGCGTCTACAGGTATCTGTGGTTTAATCTACTATAAAATATATAAAACTGTTATTTAGAGTTTGCTTGATTTCATTAATTAGCTACAATAAGTTAATAATTAAATGCGAATCGAGGCGGCGTTGAAGATATGCAGCCCATCTAACAAACCGCTACGTAATGATGCGTAATCTTTCATTTTTGTTCAATTGTTTTTCGATAATTATTTCATGAAGCAGTGCCATTAGTTTTTTTTTGTATATAGAATCAAATATATGTAATTAAAGCGTTGAACCTAGTTACAAGAAAGGGTTGCGTAAACATTTGAGAAAATAATAAATTTCGGCCATAATAACAGTGTGTCTGACAGAAACAGACAATCGCTTGAGAAAAGGATGAATAGATATATTCCATGTATTTAAGTGCGACACATTCAACACTACTTTTAACATATTTTCTCTGTGGGTGATTCGTGTGGAACCGTAAATCTTAACATGTTTGTGTTATCGATAGGATTATTTAACGGCGGCATGCCTCAGATATGAACGGACCTTTAGTTACGAGAATTTTTGTTAAAATTTAACTTTGTACGCAAAAGGCGTTTTGGTTTTATATAATATCAAGGCCTTAAAACGTCAGTTTAAAATTACATTACTACAAAATGCTACAAAAATACTACTTGGAAATGAAATATTTTATTTGCTATTTTATGTCGAAAATAGTATTTCTACTCAGGTCTGACTATACATATGGAAATGACGAGTAATATGTATCTATAATAATTAATAATAGATAAATACCTACAGAAAAAGACTGGATAAATGAATAGAGCTTCAGGTCAAAACTGCATTTAAAAATTGAGCTTTATACGCGAAAGACGTTTTGATTTTATTTAATATCAAGGCGCAAAAATATTAATTTAAAATTACATTACTACAAAATGTATCATTTGTTTTGCCGACCTGGGAAAAATACTTCTTGGAAATAAAATATTTTATTTCTTATTGTATTTTGAAATTAGTTTCTTTTTATCCAGGTTGGACTTTGTAAAAACGTTTTAAAATTTAGGTTTTGTCTATATATATAAAATACAAAAAGTGTTTCTATGTCCGTTATAGACTTCGAAACTATCCAACCGATGTGCCCCAAATCGGTTTCATTAGAAAGGCAATAACGCGAGGATGACTTTAGACCACTAAAAATGCATTCGGTCCATTCATGAAGTGGATTTTCGACTTTTCCCAGACAGACTGTCAACACAAAAACATTGACCTGTCACTGTCATCAGAAAGTTTTATCATTTGTGGTTATCGCGTCGATCATGTGAAATAATCGAATTAGAAAATATTAAAAATCTCATAGACAGTAAAAACGAGTAATTTTGGCTCCGAAGAATGATGTCAACAAAATAAATCATCAAATTTAATTCAAGCTACCCGGTGAAGTTGTCTTGACTTTCTAAATGACATTTGACTGGTAGCAACCAGTACCAACTTAAATAGATATACATTTATATAATTCTTCTTATTCTTCTTTGAAGCCGTCTATTATTCAAGTTAAACGTTGGTTAAACGAATAATTGCCATATACGGAAAAATTGATTGATGCACGAACTTGCGTATTCTTACGATTTTTTTTTGTATTTGCTAGTCGTTGCTACAAGAAAACTTCAATGTGCAATTTACATTAATTTACTTGGTATTTCTTGCTTGCTTACTAATTTCTGTGTTTCTTATACTAGAATTAAATATAATTAAAATTTAAAATGAATACAAAAATACGTTCTGCAAATATCTTACGATTAAAGTGTAGTTTGACAAATTTTTGTAATAGAAAATAAAAGTATTTTTGCAAAAAATTTTCAAACGATTTAACTTTAAAATTTGTCCAAAAGATAATAGAGCAATATACAAATAAATACATATATCATCGACGACATCTAACAATTTCACGGTCTTCTATTTCTGTTTCAGCTGCTTTTATAACTTCCGCGACAGACACGTTAGCAATTTCGTTGTAATTGGCCATATCTTCTTTATTACCCTTCTTATAATACACAAACGATCCTTAATTACATTCAAGACGACGAGTCCCCCTGTTCTTCGTCTCGTAGACATTCCCTAGGGTTCAATGGATTATACAATAACCCTGCTAAACGGACAAATTCCACAGTTCGATCCAATTTCAACTCGGCACATCTTTTGTCAAACATGTACCATGAGCCAAATTTCCCGGAATATGGAAGTTTCTTCGTACTTCTTAGAACTTATTGTATCTTTGGCAGCCCGCCACGAGGACTCGATTGCATTGGTATAAGCATCTGTATCAGGATCTTTAAAAGTCAAGGAATGATTCATCTTCAAATGCTCATACCCGTGCAATGAGAGGCAGTCATACGCCTTCCAATAATCGCTGATGACCGTTGTTCCCAATTCAATCCAATCACGGATAATCGGAATCAACGTGTCAGCAGACCTGTAAATAAAAGAAACATTGTTAAAACAATTATGGTTTCACATACAAAATATATTAAAGTATTCAACGCGATCTAGCCTGGCCATAACCAATCCGCTCCACGTCACCCGACCCAAAACCATCCCACATCATCTGGCCCAAATCATCCCACACCATGCGGCTCAAAACACCCGACCTAAACCCATCCCACACCATCCGGCCTAAACCACCCAACCCAAAACCATCCCACACCACCCGACCCAAACCGACACAGCCCGGCCCAAGCCATCCCATACTATCCGGCCTAAGTCACTCGACTCAAACCACTCCCACACCGTCCGGCCCTAACCATCCGACCCAAACCAACACAACTTGACCAAAAACCACCCCACACCATCCGACTCGAACGAGTACAACTCGACCCTAAACCATCCCACACAGCCTACCTGACCAGAACCTCCCAATCTCATGCCAAACTATATTAAGGTGCTTAAATCTTACCGATGTGGAACGGCAACCATGAAGACTCTGCCCGTACCTCGTTCGTAGCCTCCAAAAACCCATTTCCCCTCTACAAAATGTCCACGATGATACTTTCTTTTTCCAAATGTGGACTCGTCAATCTCCACGATTTTACCTGGGCCCCCTAACTTCTCTTTATGTAGTACATACTTATCTAAAACAACCTCGCGGCAAAAGACGTCCAATCTACCGCGGTATTGCTTACGATACCTAGTTCATCGCAAATGAAGGTTGGGGGGGAGTTGGCAACCCAAAGATGAACGAATCCTAAAATTTGGAAAATAGAAAGTTTTCATTTAAAAAAATGTCCCTGTCCCAAATTGAGACTCCTCTCCGCACCGCTTCTTTTTTTTTAAAACGATTTAATTTTGATAATTGGCATCGCCATTTAAGTCCATCACACCTAGTACAAAAAAATCCTAAATGTAAAGTATACAACAAATGCACATAATACTTACCGATTCCCTTCCGCCCTTAATTTCAGTGGGGACCCACAACGAGGGCACATGTAGTTACCCTCGTTGGGGATTAATCCCCACTGCATTAGTTGGCGACCCATTTCAATTTTATCTGCATTACATAATTTGTATAATTCAATTAAATTGATTTTAGCTATTGTAAATGCAATGACAATGACAATAAGAATAAACAAAACTGCACTTTTATTTAAGTTGCTACTGGTTGCTAGCATTCGTCGATATCTACGATTTTACTTGAACTTCCTAATTTTTCTTTATGTATGATATATGTATCCAAAACAACCTACCGAAAAAGACAAATATGAACAGAAAAAATCATAAGAATACGCAAGTTCGTGTATCAATCAATCTTTCCGTATATGGCAATTATTCGTTTAGCCAACGTTTAACTTGAATAATAGACCGCTTCAAAGAAGAATAAGAAGAATTATATAAATATATATCTATTTAAGTTGGTTGCTACCAGTCAAATGTCATTTAGAAAGTCATACATTTTAACATCTCAGAAAAAGTGAACATGTTGATAAATTACTGAAAATTATATTAATATTTGAACGTATATTTATAGAAAAAGGATGAAAGTTATTATAAATGTATTACAAATTGTATTTATGTGATTAAATACATAATAAAACTCTATCTGAATGTAACGTAAACACTTCAAGGTAAGACCGTTTTTCTTAAATTATGACTCTGGAAAGCATCTCTTACAAAACTTTTATTTAGATAATTTATCACCCTTTAGATCACCTTTACGATGCTATAATTTGTTTTGCGAAAATCGAATGCGTCTTGTCCTCATATTTAGCCCAGAGTTGGAACGTCGAAAAATCTATATGTTTACACACCCTACCGAAAAGACTCAAAACACAACGGGTATCTATTAGTAACTTATGGGTTAAAGTAGGATATTTACAGAAAGCAAAGCTTTTGGTTCATTCCAAATTAAATACTTGTCACTCTGATTTCTTGTTGATGAAGATGAACTTGCTAGTGACCGACCTACAGACATTTACATTAATTTTGATTATCTCATTTTCTCGAACTTTCGGTTATGAAGGTCGGTCGAGAGATGTTGAGTAATTCGACATTTTTTCTCACATGGAATCTATAAAAGAAGAAAATTGTAGTTGAAAATGTGTACACCCTTTTAGATAGAAGGTAAGAAAATGATTTTGAAATGAAAGGACAATATTTTTATTAATGAACATAATTTTATTCAGCAATTCAAAGCAAGTTGTTAAACCAATTGTATGACGAACTAGATTTTACAAAATAAACATGTAATTTGAATTAAATAAATAAAATAAAATTGTTTTGGAAAATTATCAACGTAACATTTTACTGCACGCTTTGCAGAATACTTTTTCTTCCTTCAAAAGTAATTCTGGAACGGTTTTGATCTAGGAGGCTACTAAATCGCTTTTCACTTTTAGCATTTTTGTATAACACTCGGTAAGACTTCACTTCCTTCGGCGTTTGTAAATGATGAAAATTTTTAAATGGTAAATGCTGAAACGTATACGCCCGCTACCTAATTATTTTTAACCAATTAGAACTCACTTTTATTCATTTAATTTCCGATTTTTATTCTTAGAAACCGTAACAAAATAATCTTTCCTCTCGGTATTGAACATGATATTTTGTTTGGAAGTATAAAGGCAATTAACAATTTTTTAGAAAAATGTAGAAAATTCAATTTCTTAGAAAGCGCATTAACTCATATTTAAGTAATATTTATGTTATTATATTTAACGAAACATCGGTAATCGTACAATGTAAATTTCCCAGAAAATCGTCTACTATATTTTTTATAAAAATAACGCGATATTCAAACGGAAGAATATGTTTCAAATATGTTAAAATATTCGAATTATGTGAAAAAACCCAAAATATTCTAAATATGTAAAATTAAATTAGTACTAAACGCTTTTATTTACCCTAATTCGTGTAAATCTTAAAGCGTTCTATTGTACCGTTGATAGTTATCGATGTGGAAAAAACATATAATCCGGTCTCTGGTAATCACTATAACGAAAACCACGAAGAACCCGAAAGTTTGACGAATGTCAGAGCGGTTGACAGAAAAGTGAAGAACTGACAGCGATCGGAGCTACGTGGAAGGAACTATCATATTTTATGAATTCAGATTAACGAAGAAATGGATGCGTTTCTTAACGGGCGTAGCAAAAAATTAGGGATAACGTACGCCTGTGTATGATTTAATATCTTAGGGATTTTTCTATCAGGCGAACTTCATTCCAAACATTGGAAGTAAATATTGATATCGAGTACTGCGGAAAATATTTTTTGCAAACCTTTCTGGCCCCCAGCAGTATTGCTAAATTTAAAGAAAAAATTGCATTTGTAAGAGAAAGCTCTTTGGGAGACTGACAAAATTAGCGGCAGAAACAGTGGATGATACTCGCCAACGACATCAACCCGAAAAACTCTTTAGAAAATTATCTGCCCAAACAGGTACTTTTTATAGAAACGTGTTCTCACTGTAAATAATTTCAGGACAGATAACATTAGTGTTGTGCATCAACTATTACCTTCCAATTTTGCAAACCGTATGAGATACTGCGAATGGTTTGAAAAAAAAATTGATATATTACAATTTGGTCGATTTCAAGTTTTTTACCGATGAAGCATTGCATTACTTTTCTGGCTATGCGTATACGCAAATCTTTAGCATTTAGACAGCTTAAATTGGTATATATTTTGTGAAACCCCCTTACACTCTCAGAAAATTGGAGTGGAGGTTGCTATATCAGAAAAGCGTATAATAAAGCCTATTTCCTTTCAAGAAAGTATCGCAGTTGAGACGTATAAGACCATTATTTTACTATAATTTTTGGCACAACTTTGCGATTATTAATTATAATTTGCTGTCTTTCAACAAGATAATGCTCCAGCACATAAAACAGGAGAGGCAATAACATATACGGAAGAATTTTATAACCGAGGCAATCCCTGACCCCTCAAGGTCAACTGATTTAACAGCGCTAGTTTTTTTAACAGATTATATTTTTGGTAGTAATCCTTATACAGAGATTACAACTGGCACTATTTGAACGGTTTTTTGATTGAATTCAATCGCTGGCAATGTGTATTTTGTAATTTGTTTTTTGTCCCTTTAGCATAACATTTGTATCCTTCGGTATGGAAATGTCTATTGTTTTCTTTTCCTTTTTGTTGATGAGTGCGATATCTGGTCTATTACCTTTAACCGTTTCATTCGTGCATAGTTTCTGTCGCAGAAAAGCGTATATTATTGATTCTCCAGTAGGATAATAGGGGTATACCTACTTGTAGTACAGGTCTCATGTTTGTGTTAGTTAATGTGTCTGTGCCAACTGGTGGTGGAGAATTTCTACCGCTGTATTATGTATGTCCACATAGCCACTAGTTTCTTTATCTTGTCTACATTTTCTATAGTTTTTTTTTTAATGACAAGACGAATCCTTAAGTTTCTGGAAAGAACTGTCCCATTCAAAGCAATTTATGTTAGTTACTTGTCTATCTGTGCATTTGGATGATGATACAATGTCTGCCGTGAAGTGCTTTTCTTGGGCATTTTTGCTTTTTCTTTTGTGGTAATGATATTGCATTGACTTTGCGTTTTTATGTTCGGTTAAGTGACGTGCATTGTTTGTCTGGTTTGACAGTTGCTTCATGAAGGGCGTCTGAATATCTATTAATCCTCTTTCTGTCTCATATCTGCAAATCGTCATTCTCTCAGCACATGTATTAGGATGCTGTTTACGACCCTTTATAGGTTACTTATATTAAGTCTAGTTTATTCTTCCAGATCTGTGTCGGACCATTTAATTATTCGAAAAAAGTATGTTAAACATATTTTTTGAATTGCGTTTAGACTTAAGAATGAGTGAGTCTATACTTATATTTGCCCCTTCCTTGTTTCTTTTTGTGATCTATTATTATTATTATAAATAAACACATACGTAGTGCAAGTGCTTTTTTAGAAATATTTTTACATTTTATTTTCTACTAGTGTTAATTTATATAAAAAGTGTTTCTTTCAACGTTAATGACGTTTTTTCTGGTACAAGTAGGAAATATATTTCCAATTTATTGTCATGCTGAAAGTTAAAGAAACTTTTTGGTATTAAGAAAAACACTTACACTAAAAATTCGTTGACTGCCGTTAATAGCAACCCATGTACTTAGCCTAATTGTATTTTAATATTTGCAAAAGCAAATGTATATGTAAAATGTTTTCGGTAAAAAACAAGAACCACTTGATGATCAGCCAGATGAAGTGAAAAATCATCCGATTTGCTCTGATAAAGCTGAGGAGGGAGAGAATATATGGGACGTTGTTGTCAATGATATACGCGCGTTCCTATCAACAACAAAAGTAGGTATATTTAGCTTTACGAGGGCGATTCGTAAAGTAAGTTCCGTTGGATTATAGAACTTTGCCTGTAAATTAAACCGTTGTGTGCTCTGTGATTGTGAATCGGCGATTTTCACGATTTTTCTCTTCGACTTCACCCAAAAATTCGTCCGTCACAACAGTTAGTCTTCCACTCCGTTCGTTATGTCGAAACATACGGCACCATCTTCTAACCACACTGTCACTCATGACATTTTCACCATAAACAGAACAAAGTTCATGATGAATCTTACCAGCCTCCATGTTTCTTGCACACAGAAATCGGATAACAGTACGCAGTTCAGTCGGCGGGATTTTCAATTACAGCAGCCATTTTAAACGACCAACATAGCAGGGAAGAATGTCCGAACGATTCTCTCACTAGCACTGTCAGACTCACATTGAACGAGATTACACTCCAGCGCTGTGCTGTGACCGCACCGATATCCACACTCTCCGCTCACTAGACGGAGACGGAACTTACTTTATAAATCGTCCTCGTGTTTTATTATTTAACCTTCCTATACTCACGCATACGGTCTGTGAGACCGACTTATATAGTATAGTATACGTCTTTCATTTTGACGTGAGTATAGGAAGGTTAAACGTGTTCTACATTGTAAGCGTGTTTTTTCTTTTTATTCAGTATAGCTGCTTATAAAAGATAATAGTGCTATTATGTTACAATTTTTACTCGATTTGTTTCTAATCTGCTTTGTTTTGTTACTATGCCTTCCCTTATGAAAAGATATAGTGTCATTTAATTAGTTAACAGTTTGTGCATAGATATAGACTCTTATTTCATATTATTTCTACAATATATTAAAAAATACGCATAAATGAAAATTATTTATGGCATTCTTTTGAAACAGAAAAACAACCTTTTTTTCTAAAAATACGAGTAGATATATAATTAGGAATAGGACGAACTATATAACTTAATTTGCGCTTAGTTACCGCAAAGTACAAATCGGTGTTAAAAGATAATACCGATTCTTCAAATATGTTTGCAAGCCACGTGATCAAATAATATATGCAACAAATAATCATATTATTTCAATTTCGTTCCTCTGAATACGATTGTATCTCTAGGTAAATGTTTTCTAGTGTTAGTATTTGATACCAACTGATGGGTTGTACAACCAATTTAACAAAAATCATGTGGCTCGCCAACAATCTTGAGTTCACTGTATTTTTGGCATGGGAAAAAAATTGATGTGATACGGATATACGTATAATGAATGCAATGCGGTGACAATTATCAACTGGCAATTATGAAACATTTAAAAATTTAGATCAACCTTTTGTAGAGAGAGTGGTTGCTTGGTAAGGTTTAATAACGTTGTGCTCATTATGTTTAATTTATGAGAAAAGGGAGAGAACTAACTTTTTGAAATAGATTTTTAACAAAGTAGCATTTTTTGCTGTCTTCGAGATGTAAGTCAACAGTCTAAGTTATTAACATTGGGAAAGTTAGTAGAGTGGTGTTAGAATTCAACAAGGGCATTCATTTCACATCCCGGGGCTTGTCAAGATGACTGACTTATCAAAACATTTCTAACATAGTAATCACATATACCTGAACAGATTTGAGTTCATTGTAGAAAACAACAAAAACTGACAATGCAGTTTTATAGAGAAACCGCTCTTAGTGAAACTGTAACTTAATAAATTTGTAATTTAAGTAATTAACCCACTTATAGACAATATCCTACTCTTTTTAATCTCATGTTACAGAATACTTATTTGTAATTGTATCATTCATGAATAGGCAATATTTGTATATTTTAGATGTTGGGCTCTGAAACACCCTTAGGTAATCGTACTTCGATTATTCCACCTGACAATATGAAGCCAATGACTGCTTTACCTTCAGTGAGTTATTCTACACCCGATGTTATTTGGTATCAAACAAATAATTTAATAAAATTCGACATAGTATTGCCAGGTGTACAAAATTATTCAATAACGATTTTGCGAAGAAGTATATTCTGTTTTAGGTAAGTAATATAAGATCTTGACAATTAATGTATTTAAAAGCAATTTTATACTTATTTGTTTTTGTATAGGTAGTTTAAGGGGTCACGCCTGTCACACAGCTGTAAAAGAAGCGTATTTTCGTGAATTTTTCGTAGGGAAACGCGTGGTGATTTTTGAATTTTTTTCTCCACTTCAAGTAACATGATTTTAAATATTCATTACGATTTTTTATTCGAAAAATATCCATAAATATAATGTACACAATGGTTCGTGCAGACCGCTCTTTGGGAAACGTCTTTTGCGGTGACCACTGCTGCTCGGGAAGATCACCTGGAATCGAAAACCAAACGCCTTCAGTTTGAGTAATAAATTATCGTCACGTAGAATTTTCGATGCCAGGTCCACATAATAACCCCTCTGTAGCGGCAGCAGCCTCCAAAATCCCAATTTGCTTCTATCTACGAAGCATTCTCCCTTCCCGTGTGTTAGATTGAGCCCGCCGCTCGGCCGTCTGTAGGCGCATCTCGTCCTCTTCTCTCACATATTTGTAAGCATTATGGCCACAGTGTACCCCCATAGCTTGCAGTATTCTCAATAACAAAATGAGTCCTTCGATGATTTGACAGGCAGCAACGTGGGCAGCCATTTCAACCGAGATCGACCCACTCGTAATAATTTTGGGACTTATTTTCCAGATGATTTCGTTGTAAAACCCTCGTTATTATTTTGATTGAAACCACCTCTACATATTTCCAATAAATTTTTATTGCGGAGGTCTTCATATTGGCTTGATTGCTTCCAAGACTTTCGTAGATAAAGCGTATAGGAAAGGGTTACTCAAGGACTCTTTCATGGCTAGCCCGTGCAATACTGCATTCTTGCGAACGTTCAACTTGCAAACTCTATAACTTTCTCAATCTTGAACGGATCAATTTGAAATTTTCAGGGAATATTCTTGAAATACTTTGAGGATCCAACAAAAAAAAAAAAAAAAAAAATCGATTTTTTCGAAAATTTCGCACACGGGCGGCCTAATAGTGGTAGAAAAACTATCTATAAGATTTCTACCATACGTGCTAAACGTAAAACGTAAAAATAGAAACATTTGCAAAAGGACGGATGCTCAACTTCACTGTATTTTATGAATAATATTTAAAACAAAATTTTTCCGATTGGTGCTGACTCATTTATGATAGTTGCTACTAGAACAAACTAACTAGGAACTAAAGAGATATACTTGCTGCTTGTAAGTAAAACACGGACACAATTGTACCAATAGGTATTTTTCAGCACGAAATTAGGCAAGCGCTATCGCATTTAGTTGAACACCTACTGTAGTAACGTCTTTTGCAACATGTTTAATATTACCTTAATTGCATGCATAATTATTACATGCTCAGTAGTTTATACACTCTAATTTTTATATCTTTTCAGCACTCTCAAAAATGGTACAGAATATAAACTTAATTTTCAATTATTTGACACTGTCAATTCAACATTCCAGCACATTGGCGGAGGTCCATTTGTAAGAGTGACTTTGACGAAAGGTAAACCTATTCCATGGGATCGACTGACTTTCTCGAAACAGAAAATGAGAAATATCAAGTATAACGTTTCAAAATATGTATTTCCTGACGAAGAGAAGCGATTGTTTCTTGATATTGGACAAGATGAAGCGGATGAAGTAGATAATAACGAGGTTATTATTGAAATAGGATCAGATACTGATTACAGCGAATCTGACATTGAAACAGACTTTGACGGTGATTAAGTTAATAGTAATTTTAATTCAATTGTGATATTTTATTGTTAGTGAGGATGACTTATGTAAATATTTGCTATCATTATTATCACCAACATTACAAGGTGAAGAGAAATCGATACGTTTTGTTTAGTTAATGTTGATAGGGACGTTACTGTAGTATAAAAATAAATTTTAATTCTTGGATTTGATTTTAGTAACAGATATTTGAAAATATTAGGGTCGACTCAACGAAATTCCTACTCGAAATTAGTACTTATATACATTGTAATATACCACAGTAATAATTTTTTATATACCGGTACAATTCGGTATTGTTACTGTGGTGAGACTGAGAGAGAATGGTACGAATGTGATACTCATTAAGATACTCTAAACTTAATATGTAATGTAGCACAATAAAAATTAACGTATATTAATGGAATGCATACCAACAATTACTTAAGAAGTATAATTTGAATATTGTCGTGGTCATTATCTTCCATTGCATGTAAGAGAGTAAAAGAAAAACTATCATTAATAACATATCAATACTTCACCGCTGTAGATTGTAGTGTGGTCAACACATTTATACTATCTACGTCCTTAGTGTATGGCAATTTCGTCAATATACCATAGAGATTATTGTTTCTTGCTGCTAATTAACCGGTAAACGTTTACTTTTTTTCTATCACAGTCGGCCATTCAAATTGCTTATAGTCTACGATAAAATTACATTCCTTTATTCATTTTCTTGTAATTCTTCCCATAATTTTCTTAGCTACCTGCAAATGATTGAACGCTATATGTTTAATTGTAATAGCTATTTAGCCAAATTAGAAACAACTTCAATTCGTTTTCATCTACGATATAGCAAATCTAATTTATTCACTACTTATTTTGCAGTATATATCGCAAATTCAAGCACTTCTTTATTTTATTTTTACATGTTCTATTTTACAATGAAAAGGTTTAATTTCAATTGCTTTTGCTTCGTATCTTCAATTAATCACTGTTCAATCCAGTTATATTTTGGAATTACACAAGATAGAGAATTTCCAATGCATTAATTAATTTAAATAACACAAATTGTAGAAAACAAAGTATGTATTATCAAAAGTATCGTAATATATAAACAGTTTGGGTATGATTTATGTCTTTTAGATGCCTATTAACGAGTTCAACTTATTTCCATAATCTCTTGTATATGCTATTCACCACTACTTTAGGAAGTGGTGGTTCGATGTTCTCAACATCATCTCCAACTCGTGGTGATCGGTACTATCAAGTTCACCAGATTTATTTCTTCCGTTTAAACGGCTCCACAAGAACAAATTTAATTAGATAAAGAAGACAATCAAGAAAAATCTTAGAAACGAAAAATTATGCATACCGGAGGAAAGCTCTCGCAGTATGTTCGCATTTTGATCAAAAACTGGGACTATGGCGATATCTTATTGAAAGCAAAAATTCTACAGCCCGATTTATGAAACAATAAACTCCCACAATATTGTTGTGTACCTCCCTGCGCTGACTGAAGTAGATTGATCATTCGCAGTTTCAAAAAATAAGTAAATTTCAATAACCCAAGTTCGCCATGCACCGTACCTTTTTTGCTTTTATGTACTTCATTTTTTATATATAAAGTTCTTTTAAAAAAATTGGCCTCATTTCATACACCGTCTACATTGGAATGAAGTGACATATCGTGTGAAAGGTATTTGTATTACAAATTCAATACCTAATATAGTTCGTCAAAGTTTGGACATGTATTTTCAGTCATTCTACGTTTAAGTTCGCTAATATTCCGCACTGTTTTCAAGTGACAACAAGAAAACCATCAACAAAATGGTTTGGTAAATTATTTTCTAAGCAATTTCTAACCGACAAGAAATAATGCGGACGCGCACCACCTTATTAGACAGAAGCTCGTTTTCGTTACTTAATAAATTCTCCATTTGATTTTGCTGGTTTTCCAAGCTTTGTGCTATTAAGGGATTAATTGCATTTTGTAATAGTTTAGGGTATAGTGTGCTAGTAAGATTTTGATCAATCAAACCAGGACCGATTACCTCATTTCCAGGTATACTAGCCTGATTTTTTTCACATTTCACATAATTCCATTCTAGAGCTACTGAAAAAATGCAGTTTATAAGGATCAAGTGTCAAAGTGTGATATACTATTGAATTCGCAATGAAAATGGATTTCCAACGATGTATCGTAAATGCTATCCCATTTAAAATTTCTATGTTGAGGGTGGAGGTGGCTAAGAGAGTAAGTTTAAAATCATGATATATTAATGAACGGATTCTCTGCGGCCTACGCAACGGTTTGGAAAAAATGTTTCATCAAGAGTGATGTAAAAACAAAATGTATAAGTTGTTCCATTTAAGGAACATATATATGACGTCATCGTTCAAAGTGAAATTAACAAAGAAAATTTGCAATACATTTAAATATATGAAAGATTGTAAATAATTTTTATATTATAGTTTAACGTCTGGATAAGGCTATAGAACTATTATTCCATAGTTTTTGGGCATGAAATGCATATATGTAACCGTATACTGCTGAAATGTATGGAAGCTTGGTTATATTTGACAAACTATTAGTTGCAGCTTTCAAATTCGGATATTTTCAATTTTCACATAATTGTCCATATTTTTCATCTGTTCTTGTCAGTTTAATTTTTCTTTAAGGACATCATCTTGTTTTTTTTTTTAAATGGAAACCGTTGAAGTGTAGATATATGTAATACATACTGGAAAGCTCACGCTGTCTTACAAAAACCGGCACTGAGTGTTAGAATACAGCGACTGCTGGATGGGGGTATTCTATCTGTCTTATATAATTGTATGATATTACAATGTTAAGTGTGAATAAAACTAATTTTTAAGTAATTAATTGTATTTTATATAGGTATATTATTATTGAATGAAAAAATAATTTTAAATATTTGGGATCTTTTGAACGTTATTATTTCTTGCGTCTTTTTCTATCTTACACTTAAATTATACAAATACATATTTTGTTTTTTGTGTAGTACCGGGACAATACAGGAATTTATACAAACGCAGCATCTAACTACTGTTTGAAAAATATTGTATTATATAATTAAATACATAACAATTACTCATACATTACTAAAAAGAGCAGCTCTATTTAGCTTCCCAACATTGCCAAACTCTTTTCCTTTTGTATTATATTATATATATTGTTGGTGTTCTGCTAGTGGAGTGAAAAAATTAAACAATTAACATAATAAAAATGTTATCTTATGTAATGATTGATTGGTGGGTCTAAAATTTTCTAAATGCAATTGTTGTATCTATAACTTCAATATTTCAGGTTGTTTTAAAGGCAATCTGTAAAATATAAGGTATTTGAAGCACTAGCTCTATACACGTCTAAAGTTTTTCTGATCTTGCAATCTCAAATTCATCTTAATTATCTGCATCTTGATGATGCACTACATATAAATAATAACGTTAATTACCATCTTTACTAAGCATTGTAATTATTTATCGGTATTTTGCGTATTTCTTATTACAGTGCACTTATAACACCAATTCTGTCTACCTTTGAACATATTTTACTTAGAAAACACTATCTTATCTACCAAGATTTGATCTCAACTAATCCTAAGCGCAAAAATATTTCACCATTTTGTAACTGTTTATTTACAAAACATTAAAAACAATAACGATGGTTTAAACCGTCCGTAAGCACAAATGTAACTGACAAGGATAGCAAGTCACCACAGCTCCATCCATTCTCTATACATATATATATATATCCCCTTTAGACTCGAGCTCGTAAATATCGCACGAATTGCTTGAAAATTTCAGATTATACCTTTATTTTATAATAAAAACACGTGGTAATTTTAGTTTTTTATTATCAATTTTTTAAGTTTGCAAAAAAATGTGCCCATTGGACAAGGGTACATTGTGCAATTTTTATCTCAAATGATATGATCTAAAACAGTTATTACTACCTGTAAGACATAAATATATGTGCCAACCTTCGCAATAAAATTTAGTTTTACCCTTACAACCGGGGTTCTTGCATCTCACAGAGTTTTTCAAATCTGAAGCTACTATTGGAAAATGACTGACTGCGTTTGTTTGGAGTTGTGCTAGATGTTGAAGGGCTAGGCATATTTCGTGTAGATAATGAAAGAACGACACGTTCAAGTCTATTATCTTCAGAAGGATCATTTAATAAGCTAATGGCTACCAGTATTTTAAAATCAAGATACTGCAATATTTTTCTTGTATTATCACCTAAATCTTTTCTGTCTCATCTGTACTGAATCCACGCATTAGCAACGCTCATGTCAAATAAGTGAATAATAGATTTAACTGTCCATTTTTTTGTGCGAATATTCATCCGGTAGTAGTTTATCATTCGGTCTATTAAATCTATTCCTCCGATATTTAAATTATATTCTCGAATTATTCGCGGCCTTGCAATTTGAACGTATTTGGAGTCCTTTTTTGACCACCTCCTACATTGGTCCTGTGGATGAATTTGCGATGCCGTTGATGCAACGAGAATACTTTTCAGATCATACTATTGAACCACATTTATTTTATTGTTGGATCGAGTCGACTCCTCGGACGAACCTCTGCCCAACCGTGCCATTATTTTCTCTGCCGTTACGTGAACACCTGCAGGTATTCTCGATTTCATTATAGTTCTTGTTACTAAGATCTTTTTTCCAACATGTATTCCAGAAGTGGAATTGTAGTACCTGTCAACAAAAATATGTATTCCTTCTAGTAATGTTTGAGACAATCGAATAACCGCAGATGGACCAACACCAAGTTTTTTAACACTCTCTTCAAAGAATGTATTCTTGCCTTGATAAATTTCGAAATCCAAGATGAGACCATTTGGCGTGGCACAGACGAAGTTTTTAAAACCTTCAGGGTTTGGTTTTCCTCGCACAAATTGCTTCATTTTGGGTATCATTTGTTCGTTGATTGCAACTTTCTTATGCCTTGGTAAAGATAAACAGCCGCTCCTAACACGCTCAATTGAGGGACGGATTTTGAAAAATCGATCAGATATTTTAGTTTGCTCTGACACATTTGTCTCAATAACAACTTTCAAATGATTTCTTATTGAAAAGAATCTGTCCCTTGTCATTGCATTTGAAATAGCATGTACTTTGGTAGTTTTAGCCCAATACATTTTAACTTGAGGATATTTTAAACAACAGAATTGATAGTTAAAGAAACTTCTTCACTTCATTGTGTGTAAGATTCATATGTTTATCTTTGATTGCAAAATATCTTACGTTGGTACAATCGCTAATGTTTTGGATCAACATACGTTTTAATGTAATCTTTGATTTCCCAATCTCTACTGTTGTCGAACAACAAGCCAACGTCTTCCGAATCAAAACTTGGTGGAATAAAGTTTTCGGATTTTTTCCACATCATACGACTAAACTAGACTCACTGTCGGCTCTGTTCTTGAGATTAATCAGTGGTTCATCATCGGAATGGGAATAAACGGTAGTCTCTTGATCTCCACCGGGAATTTCAACACTCTGAAAATTAGATGGATTTTCCAAAATTTCTGCCTCATATTGGTCCTCATCGTCGTCAAAAATATTTTCAAGGTCAGAATATTCGACATCAAACAACTGTTCCAATAGATCGTCGTCTTCATCTAGTTTCAAATATTTTTTATTGCCAAAAATGTCTATAAAAATAACAACATCGAATTAAAAAACAATCTGAACGCAGTTTCTAGGTATAATATTTAAGGCGCATGACCTAGCGTCCATTTAAATGGACCGACATATTTTCTTCTCTAAGAACCACAAAGGATACTTTTAGTGTAGAAAAGTAGTAGGCGACCGTAATTATTATGACAGTTGTTTAAAAAACCTAAATGTAGAGTTATATAATCATTAATGCACTTGTAACGTATATAGCAATAAAATAAAAAATAAATAAACAAGCTAATTTAAAGTTCACATTTTGGTGCCGAAACCCGGGAGGTTTGCAGACAAAACGACGTAAAGTAACGTAAAAGAAACGAAGCATAATGGATTTAGCCCTACGAAAAACGTATCGGTCGAAGCTAACGAAACTGGTAAATAGCGTGAGTGACCTGTTAAAGAGAATCAACTTGAAATAAAGGAAATACCAGTGTTAATTGCCAAGATCAGTTCACTAGAATTAAAATTAACGGAATTGAATCGGAAGTTAGCAGATACTTTCGAGGAAACTCAAGTCGAAGCGGAATGCGAAAAAATATTTGAATATGAACAAATTGCGGTTGAAGCTAAAGCGAGCTTGGAACAACGAGTCGTGTCTGAAGCTAGAGAATCGACCAACACAGCTGATACCGTCCCAAGTAGCAGCGAGGAGCTCATGTTAGAAATTAACGCGGGTAATCGACAAAATACACACATAGAACGAACGGTAAGGTTACCTAAAATAAAGTTAATCAAATTCAACGGTGACAAAGCATTGTGGCCAGCCTTTTGGGAACAATATAGTGTCGCAATTCATAAAAACGATAACCTAGATGAATCGACAAAATATACTTATTTAAAATCTATGATAATCGGACGCGCCGCAACAACAATTGCCGGTTTAAAACAAAACGAAGTATCTTATAACGAGGCCATTAACCTTTTAAAAACGAATACGCGAACACTGGTTGCATTATAAACAATTACATACTGCAATTAATTGCAATAAACCCCATAAAACACGAAAAAGACACTAATTCGTTAAGAAATCTCTTTACAAAGGCGTCTATAATAACACGATCTTTAATTTCGTTGGTAGTAGCGGCTAATCAGTATGGTTTAATGGTAAAATCTATTATATTTAATGCGTTACCATACAATTTAAGAGTAGCGTATAATAAAGAGAAAATAAGAGGATGCAACTTATTTAACGAAAATATTTCTGTAAACGCTTCTACTCAAAATAATAATATTGATTATGATAAAGAAATACAAGATTTATTGCATTTCCTAAAAATAGAACTTGATTCCGTGGAACTAGCTCAGATCAAGGAAGAAAGCGATTACAGAGACAAACGTATTTGTGAAACTCGTAAGCAAAAGACATATACGTGCACCGCGGCCGGTTTATTCACTAATGCAAGGAATTACTGTTTCTTTTACGAAAGAAATTCCCACGAAGCTAAAGACTGTAGAAGTTCAATAACGATAAGCGAGAAGAAAGACATTTTAAGAAAAAAACAATTGTTGCTTTTGATGTCTAAAGAGAAATCATAATTCGAAGTTCTTCAAAACAAAAATTTCTTGTTCTAAATGTGAAAGGAGACATGCTACAACGATGTGCGAACCACGAATAACGCAAACCGAAAATAACGTACAACGAACGGAAAAATTAAGTACAATTGAAAACAAAATTATCTCTAACGTTGGTTTATCAACACAAAAGAAAGCGCTACGAACTTATTTACGAACGGTCGTATCGATGACATTTATTTGCAAACCGCGTACGCGAAAATAGTAAGAAACGGTGTAAGGGACAAAATTTTAGCTTGTGTAATAATTGACCGTGGTAGCCAATTAACTTTTATAAAGGAAAACTTATCGAGACGAATAGGATTACCGATAATCGGAACATACAAAATTTCGATTATGCCTTTCGGAAGCAAAAATAATACACCCGCCAAACTATGTAACCGAGTTAAACTAAATTTGAAAAGTCAATACGATAATGAAATTATAGAAGTCAGTGCCATAGAAGTACCGGAAATTGGTTTCGAATCTTTGAAAACACCTTCGCGAGAGGATTCAATAATTCAAAACTTCGCGGCAGAACATCAATTAGCTGACAAAAATATAACTCAACTATCCACGCCTGATGGAATTGGATTACTTATTGGTGCTGATCATTACTGGAAGTTGGTAACAGGTGAAATCCAGAGAATTACCGAAGAGTTGACAGCAGTAAACACCAAACTCGGGTGGACATTATATGGTTCGGGTGCCGCGAGTAAAACTTATGCCTTTTTAGTGACGACTACGTTAACCGCCCAAATAAAGTGCGAAGACAATCATTTACAACGGTTTTGGGACTTAGAAACAATCGGAATAGTCGCTAACGAAAAGAGTGTAGATAATTTTACGGAAAGTTTCATAGGAAATAGCATAAAGTTAAAGCAGGGACGATACGAGGTATCTTTACCATGGAAAGTGGACAAATTGGACTCGAACTATCAAGGTGCAGTTTCGCGTGTAAAAACATTAACGTCTAAATTAATCAACAAAGGAAAACTGAACGAATACGATAAAACAATACGCGAATATCTAAGGAATGATTGTGCGGAAGTAGTACCGGTCGAGAAGAATTCCGACAAAACCTATTATTTACCACATCATCCAGTGTATCGAGACGACAAACTACAAAAGACTACAAAACTGAGGGTAGTGTTCGATGCCTCTGCCTATGCGCCAGGGTTCCCTTCATTAAACGATGTGCTAATGAGTGGAGACAATTTAGTACCAGACTTGGTGCGTGTTTTGATGAACTTCAGAGTTGGTTCTATTGGAGTAACGGCTGATATTGAAAAGGCGTTCCTACAAATATCCCTGGGCGAAGAAGATAGAGATTCACATCGATTTCTATGGTATGAAGAGCCAATAGAAGACAACATCCTATCAACAACGAACTTGCCGCAGCTTTGTGAATATAGAATGAAGCAAGTTACATTTGGAGTGACTACTAGTCCATTCATATTAGCAGTGATCCTGAAGAAGCATTTATCGGAACAACCAGATGAGCTAAAGAAGACAGCCAAAAAATTGTCCAACGCATTTTACGTTGATGACTTAGTGATTGCTGAAGATTCACTTGGGAATGCTCTGCAGCTCTACCATGAATCCAGAAAAATACTGAAATCAGCGAATATGAACATACGGAAATGGTGCACTAACGATGTTAATCTAATGAAACACTTTCGAAATGATGAAAAAACAGTTTTTCCCCTAAATCGAAGAAAGGTGTTAGGAATTGTATGGCACACATATTCAGATGAAATATCTGTCGATATGAAATCAATTCTAAATGAGAAAGCGAGAAAATACCAACGAAACGCTATGTTCTTCAAAAAATAGCAAGGATATTTGATCCCATCGGCATTTTAGCCCCATACACCATAAGCGCAAAGATACTTCTACAACGTATTTGGAAAGAGAAGTTTGAATGGGATCAAATAATATCAATGGACTTGCAAGTAGAATGGAACAAATGGTGCAAGGAACTTGCAGAAGCAGACGAAATAAGAGTGCCAAGGAGCTTAGTAGCAAGCCGAGAAGAAAAAGTCCAATTACATATCTTTGCAGACGCAAGTCCACATGCTTATGGTGCAGTCGCATATGTTAAACATAGAGATACAAGCAGATTTTTAATAGCAAATAGTATCTCCGATCTCACAAAACGGTAAAAGTGAGCTTACGCTTCCAAAACCAGAACTAACTGCAGCCTTATGCGCTGCCAGACTATACCACTATATAAGGCAAAACAGCTCCTTAAGTATAAAACGAATGGTACTGTGGTCAGACTCCAGAATTCCGTTAAGTTGGATAAGAGGACAATCCACTAAATGGAAGCCATATGTACAAAATCGAGTGGACGAAATTCGACATTTCGACCCAGAGAACGGGAGATACTGCCCAGGGAAGGATAATCCAGCGGATCTAGTTACGAGGGGAATTACCATAAAGAAGCTCACAGAAATAACCTTTTGGTTTGAAGGACCATCATGGCTGAAGGAACCACCAAACAGATGGTCACAAGATGAAGAAAATTTGATGACACATGAGGACAAATTAATTTCGAGAACACTTCTCGTCACCTCAGACACAAAACAAAAATGGGAGCCATTGCTGTGCTTAGATCGTTTTTCGAGCATTTTCGAGCAAAGAGTGTACCGTATAACCGCCTATATAAGAAGATTTATACATAACGCACGACGACCTAACGACAAAAAAACGAACGAGCTAAACGTGTACGAATTATACCAAGCAGAGATGTTTTGGATAATGTTTATTCAAGAAACGGAATTTTCAGAAGAAATAACAGCGCTATCAGCCGATAACCCGATAAGTTCAAAATCAGCGATAATATCACTAAACCCATTTTTGGATGAGGATCATATTCTACGACTAGGTGGAAGACTCACTGAAGCCGACTTACCGTATCAAACCAGACATCCCATAATATTGCCTTAGAAAACGACACTCACTGATAGGATAATAATCAGCGAACATGAAAAGATACTGCATGGACGTATCAACGCAACGCTAGCGGCTATCAGAAAAAGCACTGGATTCTCCACGCCCGCCAACGAATTAAAACTGTTCTTGGAGGATGCCTGAGATGTCGAAAACTTGAGAGTAAGCCAGGAAATCAACCCTTTGCACCAGTACCAGCGAACCGACTGCAAACAGCTAATCCTTTCAAGATAACTGGTGTGGATTTTGCTGGGCTCTTATAAGTCGTCACGGGCAATGGGAAACAAAAGGTATATATAATGCTGTTAACGTGTGCAGTAATTAGAGGAGTATTATACATCTGGAGTTGGTTCCAGACCTAACAACGGAGAGCTGTATTTGAGCATTACGAAGGTTCATTGCACGTAGGGAAGTACCTGAAGTGATTTACTCTGATAATGCCAAAACATTCCATAGAACATCTCAAGAATTGGAGACATTATTTGCCCTATTACGAAGCAGTCCAGTGCAAGAAATTTCCATAAAATAACGATTTGCATGGAAATTTATGGTTGAACGTGCCGTTTGGTGGGGTGGCTTTTGGGAACGCATGGTTAAAATTGTCAAGGATACCCTTAAAATTACTCTTGGAAAGACGAGCGTTAATTTCAATGAACTTCAAACAATCTTGACCGAAGTTGAAGCATGCGTTAATGCTCGCCCGCTTACCTACATTGATAATGATGCAGATAATCTACTTATTTTGTCTCCATCGCACTTCTTGATTGGTCCCGCACACTCAGGACTTACGATTGATATGAGAGAACCAGAATTGACTAGCCAAGAAGTTTTGAAAAAGTGGAAGACCAGAGAAAAGCTGTCGACAAAATTTTGAAATCGATGGAGTTTAAATTATTTACAACAATTACGATTGTACCATCCTACAGCTGGAACAAAGGTTGGAAACTTCACAAAAGGTGACGTGGCTTTGCTGCACGATCAGACAATGCCTCGACGTCTCTGGAAGCTCGTGCGGATAATAAACGTTTTTACTGGGCGAGATGGAAAAATACGTGCTTGCGAAGTTCAAACGAGCAAGGGAGTACATCTAAAGAAACCAATTCAATTGCTCTACCCTCTAGAGCTTAAATCATTTCGGCCGGGTGAAGATGTAGAAAAGTAGGCGACCGTAATTATTATGACAGTTGTTTAAAAACGTAAATGTAGAGTTATATAATCATTAATGCACTTGTAACGTATATAGCAATAAAACAAAAAAGTAAATAAACAAGCTGATTTAAAGTTCACATTTATGAAGTTGAATTTTGATTGTAAATGTGTACAAGCACTTGAGTAATTAGAACATAAACGCAATAATATTTTATAGCCAATAAAAATATTGTAATTACCTTTAACAGTAGCACATCTAGAAGACGCCATGTCAGTAAACTATACAAACACTACAAATAACCTAAAATATTTTAAAATTACCGGTAAACCATGTGGACGCAGGGGTATAAGTGTCTATTTTCGTGGACAATTGGTTTAAATGTAAAGAATAAGTGAAATATGGGTAGAAACTTGATTGTACATTTATATGGACATTGGGTCTCAGGAGGATATATACAACGTGTCCCAGATAACATTTCCAACATGGGGATCTCGCTTATTGTAAAAGATACAAGTTTGGTTAAATTAGACAAATTGTTCCTAAGGACTTATGAAATTATACAATATTCTTCAATTTTCAAACTTCCATGTATTTTAGGATTTATGGTGAAAAACGAAAAATGTCAAATTTCTTTTTCTTGTAATAACTTTTTTGTTCTATGTATCTACATAATTTCTTTTCACATTTTCTTAAGATACTTTTTATGTAGAATTTAAATATCGACTTGAATTTTTTTGCCCTTTTGATTTTTTAGTTTTGATCCCCAATTAAAATTTTTCTTATGGAACATCAAGTCGGCTTTGAAATAATTGAACGTGTTTTTTTTTCATCCTCTTTACAGTGGTATATCACATGTACTATCTATTTTTAAAAATATTGAAGAAAATGGAAAAAAATGTATTTTATTACTTTTATTTTTTATTAGTCTAACGAAAAGTAGGCCGTGAAACATGAAAACGTCTAATGTCACCTAGAAATTATTGTTTCCAGAATATTTGTGTATCAGCAGTGGCTTCATTTACTAATACTGAAAAATTTTATATGTTGAGTTGTCCTTTATAAAAACTTCATAAAAACAGTGTAGAAACTGAACGGATGTAGTCGAGGCTGTATCCTGAAAGAAGGCAGCCCAGTCTTCGTACATATAGAAATTTGGTAGTTAATTTAAAAAATATGGTTC
Organism: Chrysina gloriosa; assembly: GCA_038088585.1. NCBI lineage: Eukaryota > Metazoa > Arthropoda > Insecta > Coleoptera > Scarabaeidae > Chrysina > Chrysina gloriosa. The sequence goes on from CM076087.1 coordinate 69,869,745, forward strand.
GTTTTCCAAACCTAACTGAAATCCACAATTACTGAATGACAATGTAGCATTAAATGTATTACAATCTGTTATTGAAAATCCTTCAACAACTGTTAGAGAAATGGAGCTCACAATACTGGTATTTCGAAAAGTACAACACAAAGAATTTTAAAGCATCACAAATATCACCCGTATAAGTACACCATTCTACAGGTACTTAGAGATGGAGATCAGGAGAGAAGAGTACAATTTTGCCAATGGTATGTTAATCAATGTGAAAATAATGGTAATTTTTCTGCTACGATTTTATGGTCTGACGAAAGCAGATTTACAAATAACGGTCTTTTTAATAGACATAATGTTCACTTTTGGGACAGAGCAATCCTCACGTTCTAAAGGAAAGTCGACATCAAGTGCGATTTGGTTTCAATGTCTGGTGTGGTATTTTAGGCACTAAACTTATTGGGCCCATATTTTTTAACGAAACACTAAATAGTGCAAGGTATTTGAATTTACTACAAACTGATTTGGAAAATAGACTTGATGATTTACCATTGATTGAAAATATTAACATCACCTTCCAACAAGATGGCGCCCCACCCCACAATTCAAACATAATCACCGAATACCTTAATAATCGTTTACAACTTTGCGGATTGATAATCGAGGACCGATTTTATGGCCATCTAGATCTCCAGACTTGACGTCCTTGGATTTTTTTGTTTGGGGCTACGTAAAAGATCTGGTGTACGTGAAAACATTTAATAATGCCGAAGATCTACGTGAAGCTGTTCTTGCAGCATTCGGTAGCATTACACGCCAAAAGCTACGTAATGCGATTACGATGACCATACGCAGGGCACAATTATGTTTAGAATGGAATGGGCAATTGTTTGAACATCTTTTATAATTAGATAATTATCTCCGTTACTATTACCTGTTTGACTATCTTTGTTTTCTATTATTTGTTGTTCTCTTGTGTACCACGCCTACTTTTCTTTTTTTAACAAAACTTGTATCTTTCACAGTAAGCGCAATCCCCATGTTGGAAATGTTATGTGGGACACGTTGTATATATATATATATATATATATATATATATACTAATACAATTAAGTAGGCTAGATGCTAAATTTTCACCTAATCTAATTAGAAGAAGCAAAAAAGATTAAGATTACAATTGGTCTAGTAACCCATTGAAAAAGCATCTCTGCAACATGGGAAAGATAAGCGAACCGTGGTCTAGGAGATGTCAGCTACAAGAGGAACTGAAGAGACTAAAGTAGAAGCATTTCTGCAAGGATCTATTGGAGCCTATGAGAATATTCAGGCTTTCCTTGAACCAGTTAATGACCTTTGTGGAGGACACGGGGTTGCTCTAACGGAAGTGAAAGCATTATTGGAGAATGGTAGAAAAAGCATAATACCTGGCCTATAGCAGACTAACCATAAAAAAGAATCAATGAGTATAGAATAGAGGCAATCTTCAAAACTGTGTAACATTTTGGATGGCGTGGTTAGGAAGTAATAATATATCTGCCTGGATGAGTTGCTTTAAAATATTACGCTTCTACGACGATTAATATAAATACGACTTTTTAGATGTCCCTAAAGGAAGAAATTGAGTAATTTAGCTGGTCATCCAATTTCACCTCTTTCTATCCCTTTCAGGAAAAATTGTATTTGAATAATTACATATTAGATGATTATAATGGGGAAGCGCCCACGGTGGTGAAAGTGAATGCTTTCAAACGATTTCGGAAAGATTCTCTTCTACTAGGAATAATATTTTCTTGAAGGCACCTTAAATACAATTCACCCGTTAAAGTACCTTCAATAAAGAAAGGTCCGACGGCTCTGTTCCCAGTAATACTGTCGCAAGTATTAAGTTTCTCGTGCTACTGAGTATGAATTTCTTCCATCCAGTGCGGATTCTTATCAGATTCGTACCGACAATTTTTTTATATTTCCGTCCTAAACGGTTTTTTCGTCACAAAATCGAACACAATTTAAATAATTACCGATTTCCTGTACCTCTGATGCCATTCTTTTTCATAAAATTCAAGTCGTCGATCGTAGTCATCTTGGAAAAATTCTTATGATGCTTACTATGATTTTTATGCAATATTGTAGAACTGATGTGGTATCCCATAATATTGAACAATCTGCTTAAGGGGACGGCTTGAGAGTTCATAGCCAACAGATGGCACCACTCTCGAAAAACGGCATTAATTTGTAGGATACAAAACTGGAAAATTAAGCATTCTTTTTAATAAAATCATTAACAAACCGAAAGTGAAAGGAATGAACTAGGGTATGTTATATTATGAATCTCAACTATGTCGTATACTCTGAGAAAACTTGTTCGAAACATTGCAAATTTTAACAAAAAAATTGATAAAATCAAACAAAATTATTTCATAACCTTGCTGCGATATTCTACATGTGAAACTTGTAAGAGTATGAACAATTCGGTATGTATAAAGAATAATTTCTATCCGCAAAGTGAACGTATGACAGGTGTTGACTTATGAGTCCTCAAAACCCTGGTAAAAGTGTAGCCATGTCCGATAGATGGCAAAAATAAATTATTCCAAAAATAAACGTCAACCAAAAGACTTCCACTTTCGATGAAGGAGAATTTCCTCATATAAATGTAAAGAGCTGTAATGCGTCTTATGATACATTCTTTTAGCCAACATTATGAAAGAGAAAACATCTCTGTTTCGCTTGTTGATGTTAATGTCTATGTATTCTAGAATACATCAGAATAAATGGACACAATAACAACCGCTGAACGCCAAAGCGATGAATTCCGGACTTAATTGACTTTGGCGTATTTGGCGTTTGCAGTATACGCACTTCTCTGTACTCTCAATAAGCGAAACAGAGATATGTTTTCTGTTTCATAATGTTGGCTAAGGTGCGCGAAGGTGTGGTCTAACCACTATACCAGCGGTTCTCAACCTTTTTCCTTTGGAACACACCAAAGTACGTTTCAAACTTTCGCGACACCCCTACATGTTACTTTTTACCTAGATGCAAAAAAACGAACACATAAAGTACCTTTTAAAATTTATTGCGTAAGATTCTTAAATAGACAAATATAAACATAAAAGAAAGTTATGACTCTTAAGCAGGGACATAAAAAAATTATCATCAACATCAGAAATATAAAGACATAAATCTCAAAACTAGTGAGATAGTTGTCCCTGGCGATTTCTGCAAAGTATATCTATGTGCGGACATAGATATACTTTGCACAATAAAAAAGAAGTATTGTAGGTACTTTATATGTCCCTTTTTTGTAGGCGAGACCTGTAGTCACATTTTATATTCTTCAATATAGAGAATCTAGACTCGCACAAGTGGGACGTTGAGAAAGGCAGTCAAAGAGATATTGCTTTATTCGCGATATCCGGATATTCATTTCTGATTGAGATCCAAAAAACATCGGCAGCATTTTCTCTAAATTTCGATCTCTGGACTGTATCCGATGATATTTCTATAAGTTGCTCTTTTTCAGAGCAGTTTAACTCTGCTTTGAATGCATTTTCTTCGTCAGGTGCAATCAGCCACTCCCTGCCAGTAGCCGAGATCGAGGGAAGGTATTTGGATATGCCTAGTTGCAAGTCAGATAGGTGCCTTATTATGCGTTCCGTTATTTGCTATTTTTCCTCTGTGTTCAACTCACTTGATGCAGTAGCCGTAAATGGAAAAGCAGTTAGATCGTTCTCTCCTACAGCCGATATCCAAAGGGCAAGTTTTTTCGAAAATGGGCTGATTTTATCACTTGATGATATGATAGTTTCATGCCGTCCCTGTATACTTGAATTCAAAGCATTAAGTTTGTTGAAAATATCGGAAAGGTACGCCAGCTCAGCACACCAAACGAGGTTTTTAAGACATTCACAATATTCAAATTTATCATTACTTTCAAAAAATGCAAGTAGTCCGTCTTTAAGTTCTAGAACTCCGGTAAGTATTTTTCCTTTGGAAAGCCAACGGACTTTGCTGTGGAATAACAACACTTTATAATCTGCGGCTATTTCTTTACAAAGTTTCTCAAGCACTCGCGATTTTACAGGACGAGTTTTTACATAGTTGATCGTTTGAATGACGTCAGCCAAACGATTTCCGTCTGTAGTCTTCACCACTAAGGCCTCTGTATGTAAAAAGCAATGAGTAGTTATTACTGATGGGTTTTTATTCCGCACAAAAGTCAGAAATCCCTTTGTACTTCCTGTCATTGCAGCAGCGCCATCAGTACATATAGCAATGCAATCCGTCCACTTGAGTCCGTTATCTTGAAAGAAACTATCAACAGCAGCAAATATATCAGCTCCATTGGTTGTTGTTTCCAGTTCTGGACAAAATAGGTATTGCTCAATAATTTCTGATCCGCAAACAAATCTCACAAAAGCCAATAATTGAGCTTTTGCTGAAATGTCGATGCTTTCATCTAACTGTAGAGCAAATTGCGCGTTTGTTAAGTTTTCTATGACATTACTTTGAATATCAAGTGACATGTCCTTAATGCGCCGATGAACTGTATCATTGGACAGAGGTACTTTTGAAATCTGTTCAACTGCTTCCGGTCCCAACATAATAGCAACAATTTCTTTACATGCCAGTAATATAAGCTCTTCGCCGATGTTATGGAGTTTCTGTTTCTTGGTAATCATTTTAGAAATTTTGAATGATGCCAAAAGGGCTTTATCTGAGAGCTTTATTCATTTTTCCATTATGACAGAAGATGCTTGAATGGAAGTATACAGGCGTTGGAAATATTCTCGCGGTCTTTGAGAGACGCTGTGGTGGTTTCGTTCCAAATGTCTTTTCAGCTTGTTAGGTACCATAGACTCAGTTGACAACACTACGCCACACACCAAACATTTCGGACTAGGTTTGTCACCCGCGCCAGTCCACGTAAATCCAAAATTTATATATTCTTTATAGTAGCGGTTATGTTGGACTTTGCTTGGTCCTGGTTTTACGTTTTTCTGACTACTAGATGATGAATACAGCGTAATTTTTTCTCTTTGGAATATTCGTATATTCATCTCCACTCTCCTCAGATGCAGAAGAGCTGTCGATGTCTAAGGCTTCCTTTTCCCTTATTACAAATCTGTCCATGATGAAAAGAGCGCACTAGCAACTAGCAAAGACACGAAACAGCGAAACAGAAGAAACGCGACGACTGATTACTGATTACCAAAAAATAAAACGACTAAGAAGTTGATACGGCCCTCTTATTGTATATAACGAACTGACGATTCCTCCTGCTTTGAAGGAATGATGCGAGGTGGTGATGAAAATAATAACGCACTGAACTACTTCACTTATTTATTACCACGACGATTATTGCGACAACTTCGCGGTGGTTGACACACATGACATGTATTCGCGACACGGCGGTTGAGAGCCTCTGTTCTAGACGATATTAGCGCTAAAGTTAAAAACGATCCTTTAATATGTTTATATGGCGAGGCACTTCTTTTGAAACATAAAAGACAGCAAATTGTTACTGTGGTATCGAATAAGATGAGAGAAATGGGACGTCTTTTGATAGCTTTAAATACAACACAAAATTTAAATGGGTGTTTGACGTTTTGAAACCGGAAATGTTTCAACATTTAGTTTGTGCTACAATGCAAATAAGCGGTTACGATGAAAGCACCAAAAGTTTTAAACCACCGTCACTGGCGATGCACATAGATACAAATTTGAAAATCGTATGTGATGTTGCATATACACTACCGTTCATAAGTTTGGAAGCAAGGTGAAATTCCTTTAAAATTATACAACTGTTACGCATATCGTGAAATCGTTAATCCCTATTGTAAATTATTCTATGCAATTATAAAATCGTTACTCATAATCCGTAAATTCCAAACATTTAGGTACAAATTTCACCCGAATACGTTTTATTGCTCTTTTCCAAGAGTACAGCTATTATTTGGCGATGATGAGTAGGACACCTGCAGTAATTGCTTTCGGTCAAACGGTTTAGTATTACTTCAGTAATCGTTGAGTGCGTGTGGTAGAAGTATTAAAACTTTTGTGTCGTATCGGTTTCCTTTGCGGAATTAGTGTTTTGAATTCAGTGCGGAATTAAAACAATTTGGTGAAGTACTGAGCGTAAAAATGCCAAAACGCAAACAGTTGACTGCAGAACAACGTTGTACGATTTGTACTCTCCGCGGCGAAGGATATACCGAAAGAGAAATTTCACAACGGTTGGGAATTTCACCGAAGGATGTGGATTATACCTTGGCCCGGAGAAGAGAGACCGGGTAAAATCTTGATAGGAGACGAAGTGGGCGGCCACGGGTGACTTCTGCAGCTGATGACAGATTCATTGTAACAACTTCTAAACGAGATCGACGTCTAACAGCACCGGACATCGCATCGCGCGTCAATACGCAACGAGAAACAAATGTTTCTGTTACCACCGTCAAGAGACGGTTATTGGCAGCTGGTTTAAGGGGTGCGTCGGCCGCAAAAAACCGTTTTTGAAACATGTGCATAAGCAGAAAAGGCTAACTTGGGCAAGAGAACATGCAAACTGGTCACTGGAGGATTGGAAGACAGTGTTATGGACCGACGAATGTAAATTTGAACTATTCGGTACGAAACGGAGAGTTTTTGTTCGTCGGCGACCCGGGGAAAGAGTCAGTGAGGCCTGTTTAGTGCCGTCTGTTAAACACGGAGGTGGTAGTGTTATGGTTTGGGGTTGTTTTGCTGGAAGAACGACGGGTGATTTAATAAAAATTAGTGGTACAATGCGGAAAGAAGAGTATTTGAATATTCTGCAGAATCATGGTTTTCCGTCTGGAAGCCGTCTTGTTGGCGAGCCGTTTGTGTTTCAGCAAGATAATGACCCCAAACATACGGCTCGAATCTGCAAGAACTTTTTAGAGGAGAAAGCAGCATTAAATCAACTAAAGTTAATGGTTTGGCCTCCTCAAAGTCCGGATTTGTCCCCTATTGAGCTCTTGTGGGATGAACTTGATCGAAGGGCTAGACAGCAACAGCCTCAAAACACCCAACAGCTATGGGAATATTTACGGACCGCATGGCAACAAATTGACGAGAACTGCCTTGAAGAATTGCTTCGAAGAATGCCAAAAATTTGTGGAGCAGTTATTAAAGCTAAAGGTGGTCATATAGACGAAAATAGACTTACTACCTAATATATTATTATATTTTTGAATAAATTTACTGTTTATGGATGATAGTGACGTATGTTACATACATTCATTAATAATCACAATAAAAATTTACTTTATCTGTTTTTTTGTAAAATCCGTTGTTGGCGTCGCTGCTTCCAAACTTTTGGACGGTAGTGTAGGTTAGTTATGGAAAAAGAAGTATTCCGGGTATAGAACATTATGACAACGCAATAAGAAAATCCGAAATTAAGGATTTAAAAAATTAATCGAAAGACATGCAACGAATTATCAAGTTTAGATCTAAAAGACCTAGAAGACAAACATTGGGAGAAACCTTTGCAATTACCTCTCACAAGTGATCTTCAATTATTTAATAGCTACATAGATGCACTTGCTGACCAATCTTTAAAGCGACTAGAACTAGAACAGTAACAATGGTAAAACCTATTACAAACAATTAACACAGTACGTCGTAGCAAAAACTGTTCTGTTAAATCGAAAGAGGGTAGGTCATGGTTGCATAGACTTATGAAGACTAGGGGCCACTCGGGCAAATCATGAACTGATGGCGGGCCGGCCGCTAGAAGTATAGGTAATTAAAGACAATAAAGAATTGATAATAATTTATTAAAATTCAAAAAAGAATTTATTAATTTGAAGCGCACTGCATAGTGCTTACAATCTTTTTATATTTGGCTCAAATTTACTTGTAGCAACACGTCAAACTGCTTCCAAACTTTCATTTGCAAGGCGGTTTCTATTTTTTGTTTTATTATTATTTAGTATTGAAAAAGTTTGTTCACATATATAGGTAGAACCAAATAAGCTGGCATATTTCAGAGCGTTTATGCGCAACTTTTCGTACATATTTTTATCAATGCAGCGGTAAAAGTTCGGCAAGTCTCCTTCGTTGAATTTGTTGCGTAAATCTTGATCGTTTTGAATGTCGATAATTTCTAACTGCATTGACTCTGGCGCATTTTCAACTGAAATCGTGAAAGGATTGCTGAATATGTCCAACAGAGGTTTCACTTTTTTAAACTACGAAAATCTGTCTTGAAAAGATTGAATCAAAATATCTAGCTTTTCTACATAACTGAAATTAATCGCAGTTTTGCTGAATTTTTCAGCCATTTTCTTATAATTCGGAAAATGATTGTAATTTCCAGAATTCAATTGTGATCTGAAAAGTGTCAGCTTGCATTGAAAGGATGATACATGAGCGTAGAGCTGGGATATCAGTCGATTTTTGCCTTGGAGCCGTGTGTTCAAGACATTCAAATGATTTGTAATGTCAACTAAAAAGCCAAATCACACAACCAATCAGGATTTTTAAGTTCCAGGACCTCCCTTTGCTTTTCCGCCAGAAATATTCCAATTTCTTCTATTAAATTTAGAAATCGTTCCAGTGTCAATCCACGGCTTAGCCACCTTACTTCTGTATAATACAGTAAATCTCCGTATTCGCTTTCGATGTCATCAAGGAATTGTTTGAATTGTCTGTGATTGAGTCCTCGTGATTTTATGAAATTTACAGTCGAAACTACCACTTTCATAACATTTTGAAATTCAATTTTTTAGAACAGAGGGTTTCTTGGTGTATAATGCAGTGAAACTGTATGAGATCTTCAGCGTTTATGTTTTTTCCTTGCAGATGCTTTTTCAGTAAAGTAACTAGCCCGGAATTGACACCAATCATCGAAGGAGCACCGTCAGTCGCAACTCCCGATAATTTTGATAAGTCCAAATCAGTTTTTGAACACTCATCCAAAAGTACATTGAGTACATCAACTCCTTTGGTTTGACCTTTCAATGAACACATTCCGAATAACTCTTCTAAGACTTCAAAATCTTGAGTAACACCTCGTATGAATATGAGAAGTTGAGCTGTGGAACTAATATCAGTGGATTCGTCGAGTGCTAATGAAAAAATTCAATGATCTTAGTTTTTTCAATTAATTGTTCCGCAATATTACCTGACAAAGACATAATTCGTCTTTGGATAGTCATACGATTCAGTTGAATTTTCTCAAACTTTTTGCTGCTTCTGGAAACATTTTCTTAGCGGCAATTTCTATGCATTCTTTTACAAAATCGCCATCATTGAAGGGGCAACTTCGCTTTGCTATCATTCGAGAAATTTCATAACTAACTTCTGTAGCTGTTTCTGAATCTTGAATGGGTTTTGTAAACATAGCTTGCTGACCAATAAGCTCCCGTTTTAAAGACAACATTTTTTGCTTTCTTAATTCGCCTGTAAACTTGGTAAAAGAAGGATGCTGCGTTTCATAGTGCCTTTTTACATTATATTCCTTTGCAATCGCAACAGAATTCTTGCAAATTAAACAAACGACTTTGTTATGCGACCATACAAAAAGTATTTCTCAGTCCAAATTTCTTGAAACTGCCGATTTTCACCTTTAACCTTACGTTTTTTACTAGGTCCTGGCTTCTCCATGTTGCGTTCTAATCCTGGCTAGGATTAACACAGCACCTAAAAACAATTACAGTACCTACTTAAATTACCCATTCTTTTTAAATTATCAAAAATAATTGATTAAATTCCTTAGAAATTTTAAGATTTTTATACAGATTTTTATATCTGAAATAATGACGTAATTATTGCAGTTAGAGAAATTCTGATAAAATAGTAATTTCTTTGTTTTATTTTAATATTTGGCCAACATTAAAGCTAAATTTGATTAAAATTGATTAAATAGGTAGGGAAACACTTATTAATAACTGAGTTTTACTTACGATTTCACAACACAATTATACACGGCACTTGACGGGTTAACAGGAAATCTACGTTGAATGTGGATCAAAATATATGACACCGGCTAGTCGAGTTAAAATCTACACTAGAACTATTGCCTCCCCAAAACACTATTAAACTGCATTTATTCTCAATCACTTATTACTTCGCTTTGTATTTTCGCGCTTATTTCTTCCTGTTGACATTTCACTCAAATTAAAACCGAACTGTCGGTCGCTGCGGTTAGCGTGGCTTTTATACCGCGCATACGACTCTGGAAGCTTCGTGTATCTACTCGTACCTACGCGAGCAATCGGGAATTCGGGACTATTGCTATCCCGCTTGCTCACACCGCGCTAGAAAATTCTTGATTTCTCTACTATTTTGAACTTTATATAAAGGCAGCAAGCGATGTTACTTGACTTAGCATTTTTGGGCGCTAGATTCAAATAGCGCGCGCGAGATTCAAATTACTTTTCGAACATATTTTTTTTGGTTTTATTCTGGAATAGAATTAAATATTCTTCGAATGTACGAGAGTATTATTTTGCTGTCGGCGGGCCACCAGTATTCGACAGGCGGGCCGCGGTCTGTGCATCCATGGGGTAGGTGATGTACAATTTTTAAAAATTGAAAATTACAATAAAAGCTAAAGCACAATAAATCCGGAATGTTTTGACCAAGTCCTTACTGAGGTAGAGAAAATTATTATCAAAAATCAGAAGCAAGTAATAACTGGCGGAAAGGGCTCAGGACCTGTTCCCATATTATTTTCTAAACAAACCCAGAAATACATTAATCATTTACTAAAATATCCACAAACAACGTGTGTGGTACCTACAATCAATCCCTACCTGTTTGCAGAACCCAGATTCAGAAAATCGTTAGATGGATGGATTAAACGTAATAAGAAAGTTGGCTGGGAACTGTGGTGCAAAACAACCGGAATTAGTAAGATCAACAAAATTTCGTAAACACATAGCAACTACCCTTCAATTGATGCCTATGGAAGATGATGAAATGGAACAAATCGCCACTTTCATGGGGCATACGAAGAAAACGCATGCTGAATTTTATAGGTAATACAGATCAAGCTGCGAGTATTTTTCATAAGTAAGATGTTTATATTTCAGACTACCACAAGATATGTATCAAACGGCCAAGGTCGCAAAAATTCTATTACTACTCGAGCAAGGAAAAGGAGAAAGATTCAGAGGAAGAAACATAAGTGACATAGAAATTGAGAACGAAATCTACTACAGCTCTGAATTCGATGGTGAGGAAGAACCATTAATAAATAAAGTCTTGAACAAGGTTGGGCATACTGCAACATCTAAGGAAACACCAATAAGCTAAAGCTGCTCATCGCTTATTGAAACAATTTCCGCTGACATTTCAAAAAAATCCACAAGTGAACGAATAGAAGATAAGCCCAGAGAAAACATAAAAGGTATGCGTACGTCATTGCTTAATATAACTTAAACAAGAATGTAACTTTTGATGTATTTTACGTCAATCGTTTTTGAAAATAAATAGCTCTAGGGCACTGATAAACAAAATATCTTAAACGTTTATATGTTATAGTAGTTCAAAATAGAAGGGATGGATTCCATACTGGAAGAATAAGATGGTCCGAAGAAGAAAAACGCGTAGTATCCGCGTATTTTAAGGTACACATAAAAAGAAATTACCGCCCAAGAAATACGAATGTGAGCAGTTTTTAAAGGAACACAAAAATTCTATGTTCAATAAAGACTGGGTCCGGATCAAAACCTTTGTTTATAATATATATCGACAGCAAAAATAATTTTGTGACATGTAAAAATATTTAAATAAACCATAATGCTTTACAAATGTTACCATTTATTTTATCACTAACATAGTTTAGAAAATGTTTAAATAATCCGATGTATTTTCTACCGACATTAGAGAGCTCAAATAGACAATTACTGCAAATTTCTTACGAATGCTTTGACAACGTTGTGGGGCTAGTTATGATGCGACTTAGATATACAGTTTATACAGAGGTGTCTTATTATCATAAGTATGTGTATGGACTAGTGAGGGGAAAACCCGTTTCTTTAAAAGAACAGTTCCAACCGTTCTCGTTATTTTGAAATAACTGTTCCAATATAACAGGTCGTCGTTGTTTCCGTACTCGACAGTTCTATTTGATAACGCATCATAAAATCAATAAAATATGTCATGCGTACATCGCCTTTGGCGGCCTTTGCTTGATTTGATATATAGTTTGTTTTTCCCCGACGTTATACTTTCCCATCACTAGTTCTAACATCTTGGTGATTCCCCGAGTTATATGATTGTGTATTGATGATGTAACTGTATCCTACGTACATTAAGTTTTTCGTTAGAAGTTCCTATACAGTTTTCTTTTCTCACGATTCAACGCTAGTTTACACACATGGTGTAAAATAAATATAACAAAAACATTTAAGTCCGTTTTCATTGTGGACACATCCGTTTGCTACAATGCGTAGCTGATCCATCGAACAACAGCTTTATAATTAGGAAATAGGAACAATCATCAAGTAATCACAATTCATTCATGCGGAAAGGCAGGCAAAATAATCATCATGGAGAAATATTTAATAGGAAAGAAGTCGATGAAATGGAATTTGTTCTTCAACCGCGTACGCTGGACACTGTTCGAAAGGAACCGTTCTTTGCCCAGCGAGATAATAGTTGCAACCGTTCTGGATCGAGAACGGTTCTAAAATAACAGATAGTTCAATAACGACCCATCACTAGTATGGACTCGTAACACCTAAATATTTCCTACAATTTATGCAAAAGATTAAAGTTACCCCTCTTGATTTGCCTTTGATAATAATGACACTAAGAATATTCTTTAGTAAAATATATACGATTTCTATAAAATCTGTATTAATTTGAAATATGTTAACGTTAAAGCATCTTTCCCCAGTGTAGCTGATTTTATTAGGTAAAATATTTTCTTATTGCTGACCGTATCTGATCAAAACAATGCAGGTATAGTGCATAATGCATCGAATAATTTATCTAAACACTGCAGTGTTAGATATCTCAAATATATTTTGACAATAATTGAATATTGTATAACATATTTTTTAAATAACAAACTACGGTTTGTAATTCATTTGTCGAACAGACGATTATGAAAAGCGGTATGCCCTCTAAAGACTCCAGCCTAGTATAAATAGACATCTAATTGTAAGCTAGAAGTCATCTATTTCTTTATTTGCATTAAACATTTAATCTATCTAAAAACAAGCTGATATCGCCAATTTTTACATTATTATTCAACTTTCATGTTATGTATGTCTCTACTTACATTAGGAAACAATATATATATATGTATATATATATATATATGTTGTACCTCATTTAGAGAATATTTTGTTTGTATCTACTATATTTAATATCTGTTTTATCTATTGAAATAAATTATATTTTACTTAGGAATATATATATACTTCGTTTTTTTACAGCATCCGCCGTTTTCCGTATTCAATACACTACTTACTCTATAAAAAATTCGTACACTGCCTGCTGTTCATTGGTTTCTCCATATCTTGAGTCGATCTTGCTTTTGTTCTACCACTTTTACGCTTGCGTCTTACTATATAGTTTAACCTTCCTATACTCACGTCAAAATGAAAGACATACTATACTATATAAGTCGGTCTCACAGACCGTATGCGTGAAGTATAGGAAGGTTAATATCCTTTTGGGTCATCTGATTTTGAATATCCACACTAAATCAACTTATTTTGCTCTATTCGATCTATAATATCTTTGTCTATTTTCATTCGTCTTTTTATTACATTGTAATAGTTCACGTTAGTGGCTACCTCGAGTGAAATTGAATCGCAAGTAAATACTGACTTGTTCTTGGACAGTGGTGCTTTTCAACACATGAGGCAAGGAACTTTTTAATAATTATGAAGTTCTGAAAGTGACTAAATATATAAAAATTTGTGATGGCTCCACTATGAAAGCTGTTGGAATGGGAAATATACATAGATGCTCATGCCCACAATGGACAATTATTTCATGTAATGACTTAGAAGTGAACTTATTTTCTCAAGGAACTGCATTGGATAAAAGTTTGTCGCTGATTTCAAATTCAAGAAATGTTCAGTTAATAACTAAGGATAATGAAGTATGTGCAATGGCTGTTTGTTCAGGTAAATTATTCAAAATGATATTTAAAGTAAAGAAATATAACGGTGGAAACTGTTTAATAGGTAAAGATAATCACGATTTAAGGGCACTAACCCATCAAAATCTTTGACATATCAAAAATGTATTAGTCCAAAATAAGCTTGAAGTAAAAGAGTGTGATACGTTTTGTATTGCATGTGTACAGGGAAAAACATCATAGATAAACCTTTTGCTCTCAGTACATCTAGGTGTAATAATTCATGCAGGTTTATGTGGCCCGATGGAAGAATATTCTTTAAATGCGAGCTCAAGGTATATGTTTCTTTTAAAAGATGATTATTCAAACTTCAAAACTGTATATTTTTTAAACCATAAGCCTGAAGTGCATGAAAAGTTGAAAAATTCTTAATGCAAAGACACAGACTGGTAAGTCAGTAAAAATATTAAGAAGTGATAATGGTAAGGAAGTGGTTAATTGGCAAGTAACATAGTTATTAAAACAGTATGGAATTCAACATCAGCTAACAGTTGCATACACACTCCAACAAAATGGAAGACCTGAGAGGGAATTTCGAACAGTTAGGAAAGCCACAAGAATGCAATGTTAGCAGAAAACAAGCTTGGGAAGAAGTTTTGGGCTGAAGCAGCCAATACTGCTGTATACCTGTTAAATCGTATTGGTATAAGTCCAATCACAAAAGTTCATATGAGATTTGGTATACCAGACGTTTTGATACAAGTTTATTTAAATATGATATATTTGGGGAATGAAGTATGGGCACACATACCAAAGGAAAAGCGGTAGAAACTAGACGTCAAAAATGAGATATTTGTCGGATATTCAGAAAATATATGTTTGGATATATCTAACACAGAAAACACGCACGATGGAGAGGAAATGGCAGAAGCAGCATCTTCAAGGAAAACTAAAAATGAAGAATAAATATTTCAGTTACCAAAGCAAGTGTGGAAGCAGATGATACGTTACGACCAAGACAAACATTGAGGCAGCCAAAGCGATTTGATGACTTCGTTCTAAGCTGCTTCAGTGTTGACGTGGACGATCCTACAACTTATGAAGAGGCAATAACCAGTAATTATTCGAGAGTGGCAAAAGGCAATATATAGAGAAATGAAAGCATTAGGTGATAATAATACATGGCAGTTAGTAGAAGAAACGAAGTAGCGTAACAGGGGATAGCAAATGGGTATTCAAAGTGAAGCGTGATCAAAATGGCAAGGTAAATCAATATAAGTGTCGGTTGGTAGCTAAGGGCTTTCAGCAACAAAGTGAGGTGAAATGCAAATCAAAGTTGGTTAGACCAGCGGTTCTCAACCTTTTTTCCTTTGGAACACACCAAAGTACGTTTCGAACTTTCGCGAAACCGCTACATATTAGTTTTTACCTAGATGGAAAAAAAGCGAACACATAAAGTACCTACAATACTTCTTTTTATTATGGAACGACTATGACAAACAAATTTTAAAATTTATTGCGTAAGATTCTTAAATAGAAAAATATAAACATAAAAGAAAGTTATGACTCTTAAGCAGGAATATAAAAAAATAATCATCAACGTCAGAAATATAAAGACATAAATCTTAAAACTAGTGAGATACTTGTCCCTGGCGATTTCTGGCATGTATATCTATGCGCGGACGAATTCTTGACAAACACTCTCATCTCGCCGTCCACATCAAGTAGGCGAGACCTGTAGTCATATTTTATATTCTTCAATATAGAGAATCCAGACTTGCACCAGTAGGACGTTGAGAAAGGCAGTAAGAGATAATGCTTTATTCGCGATATCCGGATATTCATTTCTGATTGAGATCCAATAAACATCGGGAGCATTTTCTCTAAATTTAGATCTCTGGATTGTATCCGATGATATTTCTATAAGTTGCTCTTTTTCGGAGCAGTTTAATTCTGCTTTGAATGCATTTTCTTCGTCAGGTGCAATCAGCCACTCCCAGCCAGTAGTCGAGATCGAGGGAAAATATTTGGATATCCCTAATTACAAGTCAGATAGGTGCCCTATTATGCGTTCCTTTATCTGATTTTTTCCCTCTGTGTTCAACTCACTTGATGCAGTAGTCGTAGATGGAAAAGCAGTTAGATCGTTCTCTCCTACCGCCGAGATCCAAAGGGCAAGTATTTTCGAAAATGCGCTGATTTTATCACTTGATGGTATGATAGTTTCATGCCATCCCTGCATACTTGAATTCAAAGCATTAAGTTTGTTGAAAATATCGGAAAGGTACGCCAGCTCAGCACACCAAACGGGGTTTTAAGACATTCACAATATTCAAACTTATCATTACTTTCAAAAAATGCAAGTAGTTCATCTTTAAGTTCTAGAACTCCGGTAAGTATTTTTCCTTTGGAAAGCCAACGGATTTTGCTGTGGAATAACAACACTTTATAATCTGCGGCTATTTCTTTATAAAGTTTCTCAAGCACTCGCGATTTTACAGGACGAGTTTTTACATAGTTGATCGTTTGAATGACGTCAGCCAAACGATTTCCGTCTGTAGTCTTCACCACTAAGGCCTCTCTATGTAAAAAGCAATGAGTAGTTATTACTGATGAGTTTTTATTCCGCACAAAAGTCAGAAATCCCTTTGTACTTCCTGTCATTGCAGCAGCGCCATCGGTACATATAGCAATGCAATCCGCCCACTTGAGTCCGTTATCTTGAAAGAAACTATCTACAGCAGCAAATATATCAGCTCAATTGGTTGTTGTTTCCAGTTCTCGACAAAATAGGTATTGCTCAATAATTTCTGATCCGCAAACAAATCTCACAAAAGCTAATAATTGAGCTTTTGCTGAAATGTCGATGCTTTCATCTAACTGTAGAGCAAATTGCGTGTTTGTTAAGTTTTCTATGACATTACTTTGAATATCAAGTGACCTGTCTTTAATGCGCCGATGAACTGTATCATTGGACAGAGGTACTTTTGAAATCTGGTCAACTGCTTCCGGTCCCAACATAATAGCAACAATTTCTTTACATGCCGGTAATATAAGCTCTTCGCCGATGTTATGGGGTTTCTGTTTCTTGGTAATTATTTCAGAAATTTTGAATGATGCGAAAAGGGCTTTATCTGACAGCTTTATTCGTTTTTCCCATCATGACAGAAGAGGCTTGAATGGAAGTATACAGGCGTTGGAAGTATTCTCGCGGTTTTTGAGAGACGCTATGGTGGTTTCGTTCCAAATGCCTTTTCAGCTTGGTAGGTACCATAGAGTTATTTGACAACACTTTGCCACACATCAAACATTTCGGACTAGGTTTGTCCCCCGCGCCTGTCCACGTAAATCCAAAATTTATATCTTCTTCTTCATAGTGACGGTTATGTTGGACTTTGCTTGGTCCTGGTTTTACGTTTTTCTAATAGATGATGAATACAGCCCAACTTTTTTCTCTTTGGAATATTCGTATATTCATCTCCACTCTCCTCAGATGCAGAAGAGCTGTCGATGCCTAAAGCTTCCTTTTCCCTTATTACAAATCTGTCCATGATAAAAAGAGCGCACTAGCAACTAGCAAAGACACGAAACAGCGAAACAGAAGAAACGCGATGACTGATTACTGATTATCAAAAAATAAAACGACTAAGAAGTTGATATCGGTCCTCTTATTGTATATAACGAACTGACGATTCCTCCTGTTTTGAAGGAATGATGCGAGGTGGTGATGAAAATAATAACGCACTGAATTACTTCACTTATTTATTACCACAACGATTATTGCGACAACTTCGCGATGGTTCACAAAACTGCTTGACTGAACTGAGATACAACTGATTTTTAACTGCTTAACTGACGATGAGCTGAGCTATGACTGCCATTGTAACTCTAACTCCAACTGATAACGAGCTAAGCTACGACTGCTACTGTAACTTTAACTGCCTGTGTCGGCATATGTTAGTGATATATGTAGGTCGGATAGAAAGTGTAGTTCCAAATAATGATTAAAGCCTCTCGACTATCCTATATATGCTTTATCGCATTCACTACAATCAATTTTATAAATACCCGACCGTTGTTTCGGAACTGTTTTGTCTTTCGGATTACCTAAAAAATTCTTTAAGGTATTTTTAGATGTCGAGCATACCTTCATGTTTTGTTTTTCTAGAATATTGCTAATCCCTTTTAAGATCTTATGATGCGGTAGTTTTATAAAATTCTGTTTCCGCGTAACTATCGGAGCCAAAATCGTTGAATTTCTGTAGTAAATGTAACCAAATACACAATTAGACTTTTACAAATATATTAAAGAAAACTTCAATACAGGAGACTTAACATAACCCTCGATAGTCACGATAGGAATGCCATGCGTTCCGCTTATCCGTTCTTCCCTCGTTCCCAGGCTTCCCAGACATAAACATACACATGTCATAAAGTAGAAGTCGCGTCGCACGGTGAAGGTCGCCAAGACCGATACACCACACGGCCCTTCCTGACATCCAGGGTGCGCTCACTACGATCACTGGAAGATTCTAGCAACAGTCAGACAAATATTTTAGATTCAAGTTATTTTTGGCGGCATATATAAAGCTGTATAGCTACCTATATATATATATATTTATTTTTAGTTATTCTAAACCTAACTTATTATATGGGCCCGCACTAGAAGTCTCCCTAGGTCCAGGCGAACCGCCTTGTCCAGAGTAACGGGTTTTAAGCCTACTGACAAGATCATCACCTGGGTACCACCTAGGAGTTGAGTTCCACGCTCTCGACCTGCCCCTGTCAGAGCATTTTATCTACTCCCAGAACACAGCGAGACCGCGCTTCCCTCTGAATGACAGGCTCTTGTAGCTTCCTTGTCCAGAGTAACGGGTTTTAATCCTACTCCCAAGGAATACAAAGACCGCCCCATACAACTTCTAGTCAATCTTACCTTATACTAATTTTGTGATTCGTCTAAAAAGTGGATCCAGGATTTCATGTTTTATCAATCTCGTCCCAACACTGCCGACACCCGGAATGGACCTCTCCATTTTGGCAGCAGCTTTTGACTTGTACCGGTTGCCGAGGATGATGTTATTTTAAGTAATACCAAGTCTCCAGTTCTGCGTCAAATGCTTGTTTTTGTTGCGCCTGATATTCACCGCTCGATCAACTGATTTGCTTTCGCAACTCTGTTACGTCCACGGTGTGACTAATTTCTTGGCTGAAACTTGTATACCCATTAACACTTCATGAATATTAGTTACATTCTCGTCCCAAAAGTCATCATCTAGGTCAGCACCCATAGATGACATGGAATCTAAGATGGTTCTATTGTTGCGTTCGATCTGACCATTTCCCATGGGTAACCCAACAGCATTCAGGTGGTGAGTCATTCCATATGAAAAACAAAAGTTTTCGAATGCCCTTGATGTGAACGCTCTCCCCTATCGCTGATAATCCGATAAGGAGCGTCACCAATTTTTATCATTGCTTTTATAGATTCGATGACGTATTTGGTTTTTGTATTTTTAACGGGATAAAGTAGAATTTGGTGAAAGCATCAACGATTGCAAAGAGCTGAGTGTTATCTTTTCGTGATTTGACGAAAGGACCGAGGTGATCAATGTAAACTGTGTGAAACAACCTCGGTATTCCAAGTATTGGATGTAAGAAGCCCGTTTTCTTTTTCTATCGTTTTGAGAAATAAACAGTTCAAACAATTTTTGATATCTTCTTCTTAATCTTTTACCCTTTCTACCTTTCGGTGTAAGGGTTCGGAGCCACCGAGCCGTATATGTAGACGCATATACCGTACCGCTCCTGGCCCACCCAGTGGCATTTTCTTCATTTTCGCAGCTTATTAGAGGTCCAGATCCCTTTTAGGATTTTAAACTGCTACGCTCTGCCGCTACCGGGTCTCGAACGCCGGCCCTTCGCACTGTGAAGCGCGAGTTTTACCACTCAGCCACTGAGGGGTTAACAATTTTTGATATATTTTCTAATAAATTGTCTCATGTGAGGGAACCAATATAAACGCGAAACCAATTCATGCGTTTTAGGGGTCACGAAGTGACCTACATATGTCGTTACGATTCAGCTTAATTATCTGAAAGGGCTCCTCAAATAAGTTTTAATATTTATTACCTTAATTCGACTAACTTGACTTCGATTGGTTCGGTTTATTAATGAGGATTCCCTACCAAAATTTTTCTATAGATTTACTTATTATTGTGAAATTAATATTGTGATATGGAACTAGTTTGCGAGATATGGTAAATGTTGTGGACAATTTTGTATCTGCACCGGAAACATTTGATTGTAGAATTTAGGGAGATATTTGACGCGGTATTTATTAGGGGTCTGACGGCCAAGTCTCTCTCTTTAGCTGGAGTACTTTGCGATTCTTATTTGAAATTATCAATACTTGTTAAATAACGAGCAAGTTTAGCAGGATTAGCAATTTCCGCGACCTCTACAGAAAATCTAATTTGTTCGTTTTTAATTCCGCCCATAATAAGATTTACTTTATCTCCCTCTGACAGCTCTATTTTCATTTTATTAATTAACGACAATTTTTGAAAAGCATACGAGTATAAATCTTGACCTGGTTGCGCAATATACGAAATCATTTCAGACATGCGTTGATGGAGATCTCTTTTATTTTCAAAATGGGTGGTTAATAATGATTTCCACTCCGTCCAAGTAAATAAACGTGACGGCAAAGCTCTGTACCAGGTTCTGCCGGTCCTCGCAATTTACTTAAAGTCAAATGACCCGTCACACTATCTGACCAGCCATTAATAAGACGATATTCGTCAACAGCATTAATCCACTCAAAAATGTCATGCTCTAATGGATTAAATTCTCCTATTATGTTAGTATTAAGAGTAACACCCAACAATTTTGAATCGTTTCGATTTTTGGAATCATTTACAATTTCTTTTATCCCGTGCAACAGAGCAGTACTTAACACTGATATATCAGGTTCACCACCATCCTACGACCGACTGGGCCCAGTTCTATCAGACTGTGGGGGTGGAGAATAGGTGTGATGCCTTGTCGTAGATATTCTCTGATTCTTATGAGTCTGGGAGGAGGAACTTCGCTCATGCGAAGACCGAGATCGCTTCCGGGAACGTGTTTTGTCACCGGATCTTGGCATTTTGACACTAATTTCACCAAGATCCCTGTATATCCCACTTCTGATATAGTAAATGTAATCAAATACACAATTAGACTTTTACAAATATATTAAAGAAAATTTCAATACAGGAGACTTAACGTAACCCTCGATAGTCACGATAGGAATGCCATGCGTTCCACTTATCCGTTCTTCCTTCGTTCCCAGGCTTCCCAGACAAACATAAATATGTCATAAATTAGAAGTCGCGTCGCACGGTGAAGGTCGCCAAGACCAATACACCACATTTCTGATGTGGGCTTTTCTTTTAATTCTTTCTAATCGTTTTTCAACATCTCTGACAGAGTAACCGTTGTACATAGCTATCTTTTTAATATATTCTAATTCTTTTCGAAACCTATATTGTGTGAGCGGGAATTTAACTAACCTATTGAGTAAGAAATTGATAAACGACATCTTATATTGCATGCAATGGTTCGAAGCCGCCATTATAAACCTATTAACGTTTGTACTTTTCCTGTAGACGTCCACTTCTAATCTATTATTACTATTGTTTCTAATAATTAAATTATCTAAAAATGGGAGGCGATTATTCACTTCTTCTTCTACCGTAAACTTGATTGTGTCGAATTTTGAATTTAGTTGTCCTAAGAAAATTTCAACCGAGCATTTCCTGGTATCGAAAACGGCAAGAATATCGTCCAGGTATTTAATCCACGCTCTAGGAAAATATTCACTATCTCTCTTCATCGCCATTTCACTTAAAGGGATCAGACATACAAAAACTTTAAAACTATACATTATTTACAAGTGGAAATGAAACTCGAAGACTCGGAGTAGGATTTCTGATAAAAGACACTCTGGAAGAGGAAGTAAAACGCTTTGCCCCAATATCTGAGCGGCTGTGTTCTGTGAGAATTAAGACGGTATACGGTACAATAACAGTGATCAACATGCACGCACCGACCGAAGAGAAGGAGGAGGAAACAAAAAGATGTATTCTACGAAAAGCTAGAGGAAACGGTCGAAAAATTCCTAAGGAGGATATTAAAATAATTCTAGGCGATGCGAATGCTAAAATCGGCAGGGAAGAGGTGTACACAGAAGTTACGGGAGGAGAAAGTAAGCATAACACAAGCAACGACAACGGAACAAGACTGATCACCTTTGCAATAGAACAAAAGATGAAAATTATGAGCACCCACTTTAAGCGAAAAGACATTTATAAGGGTACATGGATGATGCCAGGAAGATACGAAACGAACCAAATAGACCATGTGCTAATAGAGGAAGATAAAACAGAAATTATTAAGAACGTACGTTCATGTAGAGGCGCGGAAGCGGATTCTGATCATTTCCTGGTATTAGTCAAAATGAAATTGAAACAAAAGGAAATGAAAAGACAAAATAGTAATCGAGGGGAACCAAAATACAACTTCGAAGACCTACAAAACGTGGAAGTAGCACGAAAATACAGAACAAATATCGAAGAGTGGTACGGTGACGACAACGAGCAAGAGGTAGAAGTGAGCGATCGATGGGAAAAACTTGTGGGGGCAATTAAAAATGCGACCAGGAATAACATATCGAAGAAAACAACATATAAGAGGAACTATTGGCTAGACGACGAATGCAGGGATGAAATGAACAACAAGACAAAACTATGGCAAAAATTCTTGCAAACCAAAAAAAAAAAGACAAGGACGAATATAATGAACAAAAGAAAAAGTTAAACAATTGTGTAGGACAAGGAAACGAAAGTATTGGGAACATATTTTACAAAAGATCGAGGAAAGTTACACAAAAAGAGAAATTAGAAACTTCTACAAAGATGTAAAAAACATGAGAACGGGAAGCAAAGGGATTCAACGATACTTCAAGGATAGGAATGGAGAACTGCTGGGGTCTGCAAGCGAAATTAACGGAAGATGGAGACAGTACTTCGAAGAGCTACTCAATGGGACGAACCAGGAGGAGGAAGACGACGTAAAGAATCAAAGAGAAAGTGCGGAAGCGAGGCAAAACGACCAAAATACCGAAGGAACCGAAGAGCCGTCAATAATAGAAATAGAAGAAATAGTAAACTCAATGAAGAACAACAAGAGTCCAGGAGAAAACGAGATGACAGCAGAAAATATTAAATACGGGGGTGAAGTGGTAATTCTAAAGATATATGAACTGGTTAAGGAAATCTGGAACACAGAGGTAATGCCGCAGCAATGGAATAGAGCTGTCATAATCCCGCTATTCAAGAAAGGAGACCGAACCGAGTGCAGCAACTATAGGGGAATAGCCTTATTGGACACCGTATACAAAGTCCTGGCCACGCTGATTAAGAAACGGCTAGAAATGTTTATAGAACCTGCTCTCGGAGAGTACCAGGCTGGTTTCCGGAAAAACAGATCAACAACGGATCAACTTTTCACGCTGAAACAAATCCTCATAGGAATGTATGAATACGAAATTCCGACTTACATGCTATTTATCGATTTTAAAGCAGCATACGATTCAGTCAACAGAGGAGGGCTTTTCGACGCATTGAGAATACTGAATGTTCCGGACAAACTAATTGCACTGGTAAAGATGACATTGCAGAACACAATATGCGCAGTTAAAGTAAACGGAAAGACATCAGAAAGTTTCAAAGTGAAGAACGGGGTAAGACAAGGAGACCCGCTTTCTACCCTGCTATTTAACGCAGTGTTGGAAGTGATGATCAGAAATAGCAACATAAACAGAAACGGAACACTCTTCAATAAGAGTCACCAGTGTCTTGCATATGCTGATGACATATTGCTGCTGACCAGAAATAAGAAACTCCTAGAGGAACTAACAAAAAAACCTAATAACTGCGGCAAGTAGAATGGGACTGGAGATTAGTGAGAGCAAAACTAAATATATGGAACTAAGGAACAACAACAGGTTAAACGGAAAAACAGAAACTACGCGTCCAAGCTAGAGATAGGGAGTTATACGAATTTGTGGAAGTGGAAGAATATATGTACCTAGGAACTTTGATAGACAACAAATGCAAAGAAGAAACGGAAATAAACTTAAGGATAGCTAAGAGCAACAGATGCGCGGGGGAATCTCAAACATATTAAAATCCAAAAATATATCAACGAGATCGAAATTACAACTGTATAAGACCGTTTTGAGACCGACATTGCTATATGGTTGCGAAACATGGTCGTTGACAAAAAGCTCACAAACAAAGTTAGAGATATGGGAGAGGAAAATACTTCGAAGGATCTTCGGAGGGAAGAAGGTGGACGGCATGTGGGAGAGACGCACCAATGATGATATCTATGCACTATACAACGAACCATGTATAACACAAGCAATTAAAGCCCGAAGAATGCAGTGGGCGGGTCATATGGAGAGAATGCAGGAGGACAGAATAGTGAAAGATATAGGATGGAGAGACCCGGAGGGAAAGAGAAGGAGGGGAAGACCGAGGAAAAAATGGAGAGAAGCAGTGAGTGAAGACTTGGCAGAGAAAGGATCCGCGAACTGGAGAATAATTGCAAGGAACAGGGAAAAATGGAAACATTTTACAAAGCAATGGGCCTAGAAGGCCTGTGAACGCTGCTATATATATATAAGAAAATTTCAACCGAGCATTTCCTGGTATCGAAAACGGCAAGAATATCGTCCAGGTATCTAATCCACGCTCTAGGAAAATATTCACTATCTCTCTTCATCGCCATTTCGAAATTACTCATAAATAAAATAACGATGAAAGGAGATAAGGGGTTTCCCATGGCTGTGCCTTCCCGTTGTATGTACATTTTCTGTACAATTCTGTTTCATACAAAGGGAAGCCAACCTTTATATTCAGCTAATCGTACGTCGTCGACATTGTTCATTCTAAGAAAATCCACTAAAAAGTCTAAACTTTCATTAATCGGTACGCTGGGGAAGAGTGACCAAACGTCGAACCAAATTAGAATTCGCCTTCTTCCAATTGCATTCCGTTGATCTTATTCACGAAATCTACTGAATTTTCAATCTCTAAGCTATCCGTCCTCTTAGGCAAAGTTTTAAATTCGTTTACTAGCCAGTTTGACAACTTATAAATGGGGAAATTGATACACGCTACTATTGGCCTCACGGTTTACCCGGTTTGTGTATTTTGGGCAAACTACATTCTCGGTATGATCGGGGTCGAAACAGCCAGTTTGAATTTTAACTTAGTGTCAATTAAATTTGGACACTCCTTAACGGTATCCTTAGTGTGTCTAATCATCGAAGGTAATGGATTTTTCCTGTTTGATAAGATCGAAAGCATGCTGTTTACCCTTTCAAAATAATCTAATTTGTCCACGATCACAATTTTATTCCCTTTATCTGTTTTTAGATAAAAACAGTTTCTTTTTCTGAGCTCTTTAATAATGTGCATTTCACTTTTAGTGTGCCCATTCGTTTTTGTTTCTAAATTTTTCTGAATTCTAATTTTGCAGGCGTTCCTACCATATTCTTTCGTGTTTGAATCTAAATGAGGCCAATAGTATCGTGTATCAACTCCCTTACTTATAACAGTGATCAGCAATGAGTGGTGAAAAAGTGAGTAGAGTTGAATCATGACTTATAACTTCTTGCATTTATACGCACTCATACTTATTGCAATGTTGGCCAACTTCATATCCACTCGAAAGTTTGAAGTACTCATCGAACTCATACTTAACAACATTTATGACGTTGTTGATTTCGACTCTCCTTAACTCATAGTGTATAGACGATGCAAAATAAGTATGGTTCGCATACGAACATTAATATACTCATTATGAGGTTGTGTGTTTGCTCTGTTGCGTTTTTTACTGTTGTTTTTTTACTAAAGTTAAACAAAGAAATATGTGTAGATTTGTGTTGCTTATTTCATATTATATTGCGCTTTTACCCTTACGTTTTTTGCACTAATTGAAAAATTCCGCTATTTATTTTTTCCTCAATCTCACTATTGCTATTCATTTTTCACTACCTGCTCATAAAAATGATAAATAATAAAAAAAAATAATTTTCCCGAAATGTTTCTATATAAACTTACAATTTTATGGTTCTGTATATTTTTATACACTATACTGGTTGCAAACTGTTTAATGACTAAACTTTTAAATATACATGGCTGAGTCGAGTGAGCTGAATCAATGTAAGTAGCGTAAGTATTTTCCTGACATTAGAAATCAAACTGAGGTGATTTATGAGTGTGAGTATAGTATGTGTATGATGTCGCCGTCGCATTCATATTTATTGCAACCTGTACTTATGAATCAACGTTATCGGGAGTATGAGTAAATCAGAGTAGTTGAGTTTAAATGATGCCTACTCACTTATATTTAAAATTTCATGAGTCAGTATGAATAGCGAAAAAGCGATGCATTGCCGATCACTGACTTATAAGTTGTCAAAGTGGCTAGTAAACGAATTTAAGACTTTGCCTAAGAGGACGGATAGCTTAGAAATTCAGTAGAGGTAGAAGTTCTAATTTCGTTCGACGTTTGTTCACTCTTCTCCAGCGTATCAATTAATGAAAGTTTAGACTTTTTAGTGGATTTTCTTAGAATGAACAATATCGATGACGTACGAATAGCTGAATATAAAAGGTTGACTTCCCTTTGTATGAAACAGAATTGTACAGAAAATGCATATACAACAGGAAGGCACAGCCATGGGAAACCCCTCATCTCCTTTCATCGTTATTTTATTTATGAGTAATTTCGAAATGGCGATGAAGGGAGATAGTGAATATTTTCCTAGAGTGTGAATTAGATACGTGGAGGATATTCTTGCCGTTTTCGATACCAGGAAATGCTCGGTTGAAAATTTCTTAGGACAACTAAACTCAAAATTCGACACAATCAAGTTTACGGTAGAAGAAGAAGTGAATAACCGCCTCCTATTTTTAGATAGTTTATTTATTAGAAACAATAGTAATAATAAATTAGAATATAGGAAAAGTACAAACGTAATAGGTTTATAATGGCGGATTCGAACCATTGCATGCAATATAAAATGTCGTTTATCAATTTCTTACTCAATAGGTTAGTTAAATTCCCGCTCACACACTATAGGTTTCGAAAAGAATTAGGATATATTAAAAAGATAGCTATATACAACGGTTACTCCGTAAGAGATGTTGAAAAACGATTAGAAAGAATTAAAAGAAAAGCCCACATAAGAAATTCAACGACTTTGGCTCCGGTAGTTACGCGGGAAAAGAATTTTATAAAACTACCGCATCACAAGATTTTAAAAGGGATTAGCAATATTCTAGAAAAACAAAACATGAAGGTGTGCTCGACATCTAAAAACACCTTAAAGAATCTTTTTGGTAATCCGAAAGACAAAATAGTTCCGAAACAACGGTCGGGTATCTATAAAATTGATTGTAGTGAATGCGATAAAGCATATATAGTACACTCGAGACGTGAAATAGCTACACGATTCAAAGAACATGTAGCACATTATCGCTACGGCAGGATAGACTCGTCAAGTATCGCGAAACATATGCATGACACGGGGCACGACATAAAAATGGAAAATTTAAAATTGATAAGACAGGTCGATTCACCGCGAGAACTCGATGCACATGAAGCTATACACATACACAAAAATATAAATCTTCTAAATCGGGACGCGAGACCGTTTCTATCTAGTTTATTCCGATTATTATGATCAAATGAAAGAATTAAGTAATATTGCTCACAGAAGGGCAACTAGCATTTTAACTATAATTTAATTTCTTCGGACATTAACCAATTTATTCGCACGATGTACTTGTAAATCTTTAACGTTCAAACTTCGGGTTTAGCAGGTATCTTTTCCCTTGACCGTCCACTTGACATAGTATGTGTTGGAAAACAGTGGTGGAATAATTATATTCTCACCATCTTAAATACGAGTCGAACGTCGCATACAAATTATCGTCGTATATTACGTACTTGAAAGGGACTGATCTGGAACTAAGAATCACACGTATGCTAGATATATCGTAGCGTTCAATATAAACAGTCTTCGGGTATCAAATGCGTTAAGTAACTTTGCATGAGTCGGTTATACATCGCTAACATAAACGGCCGTATTCTTTCTTGTGGATTCTTTTATAATAATTATTAGTTTTTATTTATTGCCCTATTCCAATAGTATGTAAGAAAAAAGGGCATTTATGGGGGTGAAAGGCGTCCTAGCCGTCACCGAGCGGGAAAATATTTGTCCATGCACACATGGTCACAATGAAAAGTGGGGTAAAAATGCATGTTTTAGAATTTTTAATGTTAGAAATTTGTCACTTCGGTTTATACGGTTGTTGAGCCTCGAGCTAGCGAAACACGTGTCACCGATTTTATTATAAACAATTGTGTGGTAAGGAGTTTACCGATGTGATATTTGTGTCAGTAAATTACACCACAGTCCTTGCAATCACCTTTATTGAAAACTAAATGTAATAATTATGTATTAATGTTTATGTATATGGTATGTTATGTATGTATATGGTATGTATATGGTATCTTACAGGTCATTCATTACAGGTTCTTGTGAGAAAGAAATTACTTTGTTGAAGGAAAACTTGCAAACAACATTTAAAATGGAAGACATGGGTTTATTGAAGCATTATCTAGATATGTCCGTAAAGCAGAATGTTGAAGATGGCATTATAACTTTAAGTGAAAAAACTTATATAGAAAATCTACTTAAGAAATTCAACATGCATAATTGTAAATAATTATTAGACCATTTAAAAAGCGCTAATAATAAGGCGGAAAAGTCTGAAATTGAACATAAATGGAGACAGATTATTGGTGATATAATGTATGCGACGTTAGGCACAAACTGATTTAGTGATTTATGTCCTAGTATAACTTTATTGTCAAGATATCAAAACTGTGCTATTATGTAATCAATTATTCAAATAAATTTACTATTACAATCTATTATAGTCTTTTATTATAATAATATTTATGTTCTATGCAATTGTTCTTATAAATTGTAATTTTTGCTAAGAGTTATATTCTTACTTTTGGTTTTTTGCTATAACCACTCGCACTGTTCGCTGCACCACTACATTTTTCAGAACCGAGGAGAGCGGCGTGCCTTTGTCAATATAAATACTGAACACCTCTAAACCTACTTACTCCACGCTACAACACGTTGTAAGCGCTACATGGCTACAAAAGCAAAAAAATGAGTCTTGTTTTTTACTTACAATCTGCGTGATAAGTAACTAACGAAAGTGTAAAATAAAGTATTTTCGTTTAAGTAACGCAAGGCTTTTACTAAATGCTTTGAAAACCTAAAACAATATTTCTATACTTATTCTGTTTGTGTATATATCTAATATTCTTTCCAATAACCGGTAAAAATTTGGAGAGAATTTTCGCAATTTACAGGTGTACTGGTATTGCAATCCGTAAAGGCAATGGACTCTGATAGTTGGGCGCCAATTTGATGAAAATCGAAGGCAAGGCACAGAAGGCTCCTTTAGATAGGGAGTCAACCTACCAAACAGCTACCTATGTACAATAGAAGCACTCTGAAAACTCAACTTTACGGATAAAATGCACACTTTGTACAAAAACAACTATTTTAACGGAAATATTGTTATACACATGTATTAATATCAGAAATATTTATAAAACAGTCTCATGATGGTTTCATGTTCTGTTAGTGAGCAATAAAACAATGAGGTTTCTTCATATACCCCCTCCCTCTTTACTTTTTAAAATTCGACAGGTCTTTCTTACATTTTAAATATTCCTACATATTTTTACTAATTATCGTGGAAGGCACTACTTTCATTACCTATCATATTTCTCTTGCGTAGCCAGCAGGACTAGGTACCATCACGGACTTTGGTTATGTGCCGGTCTTTTGAGGTACAGCCTGTGCTCCTGTTATTGTATTGGTTTTAGCGTCAAGCAAATTTCGCACATACAAAGCCGGGTGTCCGGCACAGTCTCAGAATCATCAATAATAGCCACATTTTACGATGCGCTGGGAATATTCGCATTCTCGGAATTTGATTGTATTATACAGCCATTTTATACTAACAATAAGAGGTAAATTCCGGAAATTACCCTCTTCTGATGACTCCAATATATTTAATTGGATTATGCATTGGATGCATTGGATGCATTGGATATTGCATATGTCATTTTTTACTAACACTAAAAGGTAAATTCCGGAAATTCCTTTCTTCTGATAACTACAATGTATTTTATAAATATGAAAATAAGTACTAAAATCTGTTCACTATTTGCTGATTTGATTAGTATGAAAAAATTGATATTCACAATTTTCTAAAATTTTACAGTACATTTTATAAAAAAACTAAACTAACTAAACAATAATAACTAGGTATTTTGTGATATTATATTATAGGTAGCAAAGTAATATTAATGAGTATCTTGTATATTAAGAAAGGTTTTTAGTAGTTGTCTTGGTCATGCCAATTTATTTATGTTTATATATTTTTTGTTTATAAAAATGTTGCGTAACGATTTGAAATTGTTAAATTGGTTTGGTATTTCAATGATTTGAAAGCTGATGAATCTTTCCAGATAAAGTAATATCACGTTACAAAATACAATAACTGTACGATTACAAGTGTTGATTTAATAAACACAAGATAAGTGTACGAGTGACATATAATTATTTGATGATTACAACTCCAAGAGAAGATAAATTATCGGCGATAGGGCAGTGAAAACCGCTGTTGATATGCAGAGTTGTACAATATTTTATCTTTTTTATATTTTATGGACACTGTATTTGACAAGCATGCATATGATTTAATGCTATTCATTTCATGATTTGCAGTTTTTCTCGAAACAAAATAAGCGTTTATATGAAGCACTTACATAATAATTTAACTTTTTAAATAAATTTCCATGAAATCTAAGGAGAGAAATGTCTATGCAGTAAGTTTCAAATTTGCTTGAATGTGCCACACATTTTGGTTTAGTTCCTATCCGAGGACCAAGAAATATAAATCTGTGCTTGGGACGTGCCTTTTGCGTAGACTTTTTCCCATTCGTCATCGCCGCCGAATATAAGGGGACAATTTTGAAAAAAGCATCATAGGTTAAACCTTGCTTTCACTGCTTGAGGAGTTCGAAAACTTTTGTTAGGGAGTCTAATCGTCGGAATTCAGTTAAAAAGAGTACTTTGGTTAAAATTTAAATTTAATCATTTGCCGCGGCTGGAAGTGTTTTTACGCGGGATTTATGAACTGAAGGCTAATAAAAACTGGGAGAAAAATCATATTGTCAGTCAAAATCAGTACGAAAACTTAATCCGAGTGGATCTTTTGCGCTATTTTCTTGTTGCCGCGGTAAATTGCTGGGAATGGCGAGCTTTAAGTGTTGTACGGCCTTTGCGAACTGGCGGAAGAGGTCCTGAAGCGTGAAGCCGGAAGTAATGAAGTGTAGCTGCGGCGGTAGCGGCGCCTTTCTCGGGATGGGTGGAGGGGATTTTTGAGTCTTTCTGGTAGTTTTGACCCTTTGCAGCTGCCAGAGACTACTTCGGCGTAGGTCTTTTAATTTTGGGTTGATCTAGGAGCTGGTGACGTGGAGAGAGGCCCGGGATTTGCGACAAGGAGGTCGCTGAGTCGAATATAAAAAACCTGTATGTTCCGGCGGATATATAAATTATTTTTCAAACCATTGTTTGATATTATTTCAGCACTAAGAAATAGAATTGTACATATCAGTGACGTACGTTTGTTAATAATAATTTACAGAAGCTATCTAACATATTTTTAAATAATGGTTATTCAAAATATTTACCCAATCAATTAATTTTCAATCAAATTTATCCAGACTCTCCTTCTGAACCACCAAATAGTAATTTACAAAGAAGATATAAACGGTTACCATGTATAAAAGATATTACCAACAATACCATAAAATCAGTCGGACAATTTGTAGAGATACAAATTGCCAAATACAACATATTAACTAGTAAATCATTATTTACTAACACAAAAGACAAAACTTCATTTTCTGATAAATCTAATGTAATCTACAAAAATGTAATAGTTGTAGACCATTTGTGTCACCTACTGGAAGATTCTGATCAGGTTTGAGGACAGCAACTAGCTAATGCACACGGAGGCGTAGATAGTCATTCGATGTGCCATCCATAGCGGGATATAATAACAAAATGAGAAAATGTAATGCGGGCATACATATGATAACATATAAAGAAAGGAGGATTATCGGGTAAATCCGTAAAAGGATTTGCAGCCATATAGACACGTGTTTCGAAGTTGTCAGTTTCCGTCAGTACGGCGAACAGTGGTTCAGGTGCGGAAAAAATCAATTTGGGAAGGTATCGAATCCATTGATATTTGTGATCTTAGTAGACAGTTAAATAGTTAATCTTCCTCAATAATCTTCTTCTTCTTAATCTTTTACCCTTTCTACCTTTCGGTGTAGGGGTTCGGAGCCACCGAGCCGTATATGTAGACGCATATACCGTACCGCTCCTGGCCCACCCAGTGGCATTTCCTTCATTTTCGCAGGTTATTAGAGGTCCAGATCCATTTTTCAGGATTTTAAACTGCTACGCTCTGCCGCTACCGGGTCTCGAACGCCGGCCCTTCGCACTGTGAAGCGCGAGTTTTACCACTCAGCCACTCAATAATAATAATAATAAGAAGAAGAATAAATTAATATGAAACCTGGTGGTCTAAAGTCGTACTAATCGCAAATAGGAAATTAAGTCTACGTTATTGATAATGAATTTTAAAGTACTCCCGTTCCGTAAATTATTATTCAATTCACAATTTTATTATTATGTTAGGTGTAATAGTGACTAAAGGTGTATATAACGGAAGACATTATTGCTAAACAGCAATTATATTTTGTAATATCGTCAATAATTTGGACAGGTGCACTCCTTGCTACAAACCGAACTTCAGTAAGGGTTCTAGTAGGATGCTACGGTGTGCTACCATCTGACAATGGTACCAATGATATCTTTAAATACTCCATAGATAACCCTCTTTCATTTATTTCAGCTGCGTTTTTTGCGTTTGTTTGAGAAAACGTGTTTGAATGCAAAAATAGCTCAATACTAGGGTAACGTATGGTCATTCGTAGGGTTTGTAAATGGGTTATATTCAACCCAAAATTTGAGAGCGTGTATATTATTTACTTTGTGTAATCAAATTAATAAACCTACCAGGAAAAGTAACAATTCAATTGTTTTAAAGAATTTAGTGCAGGTAATGAATTTGCATTTACTTAATATAAACATCATATCAATTCTTAATAGAATCATATAATTTGTAATGAGGTTATAATTAATTGTACCAAATTCGGAATGTATACTAATAATAGTATCACAAATCTAAATAGTGTGTACACTTACGTAATAAATTTGCAATTAGATAATACTCAATAATCTAATAATTGCTTTTTAAATTGGGTATTAACCAAAACTTAAGCTATTAATGTTAATTAATGAGAAATAAAGTTGAAAAACAGGTAATATTTACTTACGATGTTAAATAAAGCTTGGGCGTACGTATAAATTAAAATGGGACCACTGCACTATAATTTATTGTCTACCGAAGCTTGGAGTGTTAAGCACATAGTGTTTTTCCAGTTATCGATATTAATATGGCGATCATTTCGATTTTCTTAAAGGAATTGTGTGAAAGTTGTATTGAGTGTGAAGGCAACGTTGATGCCTTGGGTCAAAGTATTCAGTGTTCACCCAGAAACTTAACAGAAGAGCAGGCGATTTGCATGAGGGAATTCTGAAAGACCCTTTTGCCGTGCTTTAATAAAAAATGGCAGGAGGCTCATTGCAATAAACAAAGATTTTTCGAAATGAATTCTTAATGATTGAAAAGTGTTTTGAAGTAGGAGTTTTGTTGGCAATAAGCGTAACCATACCAGGATACCCGGTGTTATGACATATAATGATATGGACCACAATACGCCACAAGATATTATAAATGCATTTCGGTGGTGTCTACACTTAATCGGACGAGGACTACTGTACCTTGCAGAACCTATCGACAGCTGTATTGAACAACATCCATCTATCATCTATAACAGAAGACATTATATTACAACATTTGAAACGAGCCAAAGATATTCTGCTGAGTGGTGTGCACGCGGTTCCTAGTTTTATTGTTCGTGATTGCGCCGCAGTGTTTGTGAAATCTTTATACTATATATTTAACAACATTTTGAAGACGTCGGAGATTCCGCACATTTGGAAAATTTCGCGTGTGTGTCCTGTGTTAAAATCTGGTGAGCCAGACAATGTATGTAACTATAGACCTATCTCCATTTTATGTAATTTTTCTAAAGTGTTCGAGTCTATACTTTGCCACCACATATATAACTTTCTTCAGCATCATCTCATCGACTCAGCATGGATTCATGGCGAAGCGTTCCACAGTTACCAATCTCAGCTGTTTCACTCAATATGTATCCGAAACACTGCACAAACAAGGGCAAATTGATGTAATATATACAGACTTCCAGAAGGCGTTCGATCAAGTTGACCATTACTTACTTCTATGGAAACTTCAGACTATTGGATTCTCACCATCGTTAGTAGCCTTATTGAAGTCATACCTGTTTGTTAGGGCGCAGTACGTGGGTGTGTCATGTTAGGTCTGATAATTTTTATCCTTCTTCTGGTTTGCCACAGGGTTCAAATCTTGGCCCGTTGTTATTCCTGATTTTCATAAACGACATCAGTACCATTATTATCAGTGAGCATTTAATATTC
Source organism: Chrysina gloriosa (assembly GCA_038088585.1). Taxonomy (NCBI): domain Eukaryota; kingdom Metazoa; phylum Arthropoda; class Insecta; order Coleoptera; family Scarabaeidae; genus Chrysina; species Chrysina gloriosa. Next base: position 69,904,676 of record CM076087.1, read on the forward strand.
GCAGATGATCTGAAGATATACCGTCGGATCGAATCTGTAAATGACTGTCTCGCTCTGCAGGGTGATTTGATTGAGATCTGTGATTGGTGCAGGCGTAACCATTTGTGTCTTAACATCGGTAAATGTAGTATCGTTTCCTACACCCGGAAAAACAATCCTATCGAATTTGACTACATCTTGAAGGATATGCACCTGACCCGCCGAGAGATTATTAAGGATTTGGGCGATACCTTCGACATCAAGCTAACTTTTGTAAATCATATAAATTTGACTATTGTGAACGCTTATCGGATGTTTGGTTTCATTTATGGGAATTGTCGTGACTTTAGTAGTTTTAAATGTTTAACCCTTCTTTATTTTGCATTTATTAGATCTAAGTTGGAGTATGCGTCTTTAGTTTGGTATCCAATTTATCAAGTGCATATTAGTAATATTGAAGCAATACGTAGACGTTACTTGAAATACCTGCTGTACAAGATTGATGGCGTTTATCCGGATAGAGGATATGACTATAACCTTATGGTGTCGAGACTGAACTTGGTGTCATTGCATAAGAGACGTGTTATTTCAAGTGTAAAGTTTTTGTTTGGTTTACTCAATAACTCTATAGACTGCGCCGGGTTATTGTGTTGTTTAAATTTCAACACTGACACGACACTGTCGACCAATAAAGTTCGAATTTGAAAAAGAGACTCTCGAAGTAAAAATCGCCGAGGTCACAGCAATCAAAGACCAAATTCATCAGCTGAAAGCATAGAAGTTACAATTGATCAGCACCAAATTAAAATCACTTATGACCTGCATTTTACTATGCATGATGTGAAAGTTGCACAAGCTGTAACTGGCACATATTCGGCATCAAGATGTTACATATGTGCAGCTATACCAAAAGAAATGAACAATTTGAATAACATTAGCCGAAAACCTCTATTGGAACAAAGTCTTCAGCTAGGTCTTTCGACATTACACGCGCACATAAAATTTATGGAATGTCTTTTATATATTGCTTATAGAATACCATTTCAAAAATGGACGGCTACTACCTTAGAAGAAAAACAAATTAGAGATAATACAAGAAAGAGAATTCAAGAGTTCGGGCACAGATTGGGTATTCGGGTAGATTTTGTGAAGCAAGGTGCGGGAATTAGTGATGACGGCAACACTGCTAGAAAATTCTTCTCACAACCTCAAGTCACTGCAAATATAACAGGAATTGATGTAACATTAATAGAAAAGGTTTAATATAATCCTACAGGTGATTACTAGCAGTGCATCAATTCACGCCGACAAATTTGGAATGTATGTAGGTACCCACGCGAAACCGCTGAGTTACATGTGCAACAATACAATTGATATCACATGCCAGAAACTGTCCACAAGATTTTGATGCATGGCAAGGACATCATACAAGAGGCAGCTTTACCTATAAGACTATTGTCTGAAGAGGCCAAAATAAAAATTATAAGAAGTATAGGTTGCATTATTCACGAAAAATAAGCCGTCTAACAACAAACGAGGATATTGTTCATATGCTTTTATGGTCATCTGATCCTTTTGTTTTAAATCTCAGACAATTACCTTCTAAGAGAACTTTTGAATTACATGAAGATGTGAAAGCAGTACTTAGAGACATTTAAATTTAGTGTAAGTGATTTACCGCAACAAATTTGGTCCATGGGTCGTTATTGAACTATCTGTTATTTTAGAACTGTTATGGATCCAGTAACGGTTGCAACTGTTACCTGGGAAAATATCGGTTTCTTTCGGACTGTCTTCACCGCACTCGCAGCGTACGCAGTTGAACCGTTTCGATACAACTGATGGTGTTCTGTGACAACTGTTCGGTCGAGGCCGCCGTTTATCATGGATAAGTGTTGCTCCACTAGAAAAATAACTTACCTACATATTCTCTCGGATGGTAATAACGGCGGTAGTCAAAATTGAGTCGCACTTTTATTTTGGAAATATTTTCTATATAATTGTAAGCATTGAAATTATCAAATCTAAAATAAATGAACAATATATAAAAAAATATTTATAAAAACTACAAATAAAACCGTTATATTATATGGAACAAAATAACAATTCTACTTACAATTATAAATAAAAATATTCTTACTACATCAAATGCAACCACTCATAAAAAATATGTATATATTCGAATATAAAATAAAACTCAAGCTAAAATATACATATATATTCAAAAACGACACACATATTACACACATATTTCCACATCTTTTGTCTTCACATTCATTATAATGTTTAAATATATATTCTCATTACAGTAAAAATGGCAAGTGATAATTTTCACGAATTAAAATACAGCACGTGTGGAGACCGATCAAACTATTTACATACATATATCACCTAATATTGTACAGATAAATTACATCGAATATTGACGATTTTCGCCATTGTTTAAAAAGATAATTGTGGGCAAATGTTGCGGGCGATACTGATATTGGTTTGAATAACTTTCACCAGATTATTCAGCATCATTTTGCAGACTGTTTTTCCATTAAAAAATGTTCGATCGGGTATTAAGAAATTTTAAGCTAACTCCGGAATTGTTAGAAATCAAATAGCATTTGTCATTGTTTGAATAACTTTCACCAGATTATTCAGCATCATTTTGCAGACTGTTTTCCATTAAAAAATGTTCGATCGGGTATTAAGAAATTTTAAGCTAACTCCGGAATTGTTAGAAATCAAATAGCATTTGTCCTTGCTTGGAAAAATAAACAAATTATATCTTATTTTTAGAAACTCTTTCGCATAACTTTATCAAAGATACAACTTCCTTTTGAATGATCTAGAAAAGCAACATATACCTAACAGACTGGCCTATGCATCAAATAGGACGAAGAGTATGTGAGAAATAATAAATAGAGAGTTTACGGGAGGAAACAATTGCAACAGTAACTTCATTCAAATAGAAAAGAACAATTCTTACCTTAGCAACGAGGAAATTACTAAAAATTTCAACAAAATTTTTATTCTAATTTTCTTCTAATAAAGTTTCCCTATAGACTGTCAGAGGATCTCCATATGAGTTTCAAGCTAGGACAAAGTTAAAAGATTTTTCATTTTTTCGCCCGTTACTCGAGACGATATAGAACGACATATCATTAAGTTAAAATCTGCACAATGCACGAGTGCAGACTAGATCTCAAACAATCTAATTAAAACAATTAATTCGCAGGTTTCAGTGCCTTTAATGTATATTGTGAATCAATCGTTTGAGAAAGGTCGTTTCACAGCAGCATTAAAACATACTAAAGTGATACCAATCCATAAAAACTAGATAAAGTATCTTTAAGGAATTACCGTCTAATCTCCTTGGTATCTCGTTTTTCTAAGCTCATCGGGAGTGTTGTGGCCGACAGAGTTTTCGCTTTTCTAATATTATATTCAATATAATGGCTTTATATCCGGTAAAAGCGTCAATATTAAATAAATTGGGGGAGTCTTTCAGGGTTCAATACTTAGACCGATTTTATTTCTGCTATGCACAAATGATTTGGTGTGTGGAAAGAAATTTTTACTACTCTTGTAGCAGCTTTTCCATTCAGCAATTGACTTGAAATTATAAATTAAATATAAATCACGACAAAATTTATTATTTTTGGTAAGACAAATTAGTTAAAACAGGTATATCTGCGTCGATGTAATGAATCAATTTCGGTTTCAAATTCAATTAATCTATTGCGCCTTATCATAGATGATACCATGATGATAAGGAAGTTAGGCCTCAACGAGGCTACTAAACGTAAAGAAAGGACGGAAGTCCAAAAGGCGAGGTTGGCGGGCAGCACTCCCGCAGGTCTTCCGAAAAGCAAGGGGCCAGAAGGTTTTACTTTTAAAGAGGCTGCTTTGGAGAGGATCGCGGTAGTGTGCAACGACTATCCAGCCACCCAGATGGAGCTGGCAAAGCTTAAGGCAGGCCAGGACTCTATTATGGAGGCATATAACAGCATTACGGAGCAAGGGCTTCAAGTCCGCTTTAAAAATACACGTATATGCGGAAGTACCGCTCTCAAAGCTGTTAAGTCTAATTAAAGGAATAAAGCTGGAGAACGTACTCTAAGGAGGCATAAAAATTCCTAGCTACTCTTCGTATAGCTACGCTATCTAGCATTTCCAAGGCTAAAGTGCAAAAGCTTGTGAAACAGGGCCAAGATTTTATACAGGCTAAAAGAGCCATAATCAAGGCCAACTTCACTAGGCATGCACAAAGGGCCAGGTTAGTCTAGATAAGGAAGTTAAGCCGCAACAGACGGCGGAGGCTACTAAACGTAAAGAAAGGACGGAAGTCCAAAAAGGGGTCCGAGGGCAGTACTCCCGCAGGTCTTCCGAAAAGCAAGGGGCCACAAGGTTTAACCTTCAAGGAGGCTGCTTTGGAGAGGATCGTGGTAGTATGCAACGAGGAGCTGGCAACGCTTAAGGCAGACCAGGACTCTATTATGGAGGCATACAACAGCATTACGGAGCAAGGGCTTCAAGTCCGCTTTTAAAAATATATGTATATGCGGAAGAACCGCTCTCAAAGCTGTCAAGTCTAATTAAAGGAATAAAGCTAGAGAACGTACTCTAAGGAGGCACGAGGACCACAATAGACCTGGAAAGGTTGCAGTGGAACAGGCATCAGTGCCACCTCAAGTAATCTAATCTAATCTAATCTACCATAGATTATCGGTTAAATTGAAAAGAACATATTCTAATAATATTATCCAAATTTTGTGATCTGGGTATTTTAAAAGCACAATACTACACATGTTTTCAATCTGTAGTAAAATATGGAATTGTACATTGGGGCCGTTTCGAAAGTACACAACGAATTTTTATACTGCAAAAGCGTGCAATCTGTATTATGGCAGTTTTGGCTCTTCATGATTCCTCCAGGAATGCGTTCAAAGAACTCCAAATTTTGACAACGCCATCACTGTATATGTACAAAAGTTTATGTTTTGCCTATAAAAGTATTAAAAAATTCAGCGGGACAGAATATCAATACGAAACCCGCAATAAAAATTATCCACTGATGGTGGACAGAAATTTCACGGCAAAATACCAACAAATTCAAAATCTTTTAATCATCTAAAGCTTAGAATTAAAACCCTGCCTACATATAAAATATTTAAAAAGAAAAGAAAAATGAATTGAGAGTGTGATTTACAGCATAGAAGATTTTTTTGGGTTTTCCTGATGAGAATACATATGTATATGTTCGATATTATTTAACGTATTAAGTTATTTTATCTATTTAAATGTTCGTTTGTCTATTTATGTCTTCTTGTTTGTAACTCAGAAGCATTATAATTTCATTTTCTCTGTCTATGTACTATATATATATATAATATAGTAAATGAATAATGTTGACCATACTTCAAAAACATTCTTGATCGTGATTGTTTTTGAAAAAATATTATTAATGGAAGATCCTCAGGTTTGAGAACAACAACCAACTTATGGAGACTGAGGCAGACGTGTCGTCCATACCGGGATATAATAACAAAATGAAATTCGCAGGAAAATGCGCAGCCATAGGCGCGTGTTTGGAACTTGTGGTTCTCGTTAGTATGGCCTAGCTAATAGCAATACTGTCGACAACGTGGAGGACTTCAAGGCATCAGAATTTTTGTAATGAAAAAAAACCAGTAAGGCCTCTTCCAAAGCATCCTCAACAGAACAGCTGGTATTTTTTGGAAACATATGTATGTTCAGCAGCATGTTACGTTTGTTTTAGGCACGAAACTTCTGAAACAAATTCGATGCGTATAATGGTGCATGAAAGAATATGTAGTAATAATAATAATAATATAAGGTATGCAGAAGTATAGTATGTCACAGAATTGCTAAATTTTTGTCGGAACCTACTACCGTAATTTACCCGTGAATCAGAAGTTATTTGGTAGTTACGATAAAATTTTGTTTATTTTTTCTATAATATCAAAGCTGTGTGAAACCATCCTTGAAAACCCTAATAAGGACGAATGTAGTGAAAGAAAACTCATAGAAAATAAAAGTAAATGTTGCTTTTGTGTTGCTTTGTGAATTCATGGACCGTGTACCGAATAATATCAATTCTGTTTCAGCAGGAAATAATATTAATTTCAAGGAAGCAACCACCTACTGTTTTGCAGGAGCGTAGAGAGGAATTGAAGAAGTACAGAAATAAGTTCGGGAAAAGCTAATAAAGCTTTTGAATAATATTACATTGATCCCAAAAGTTCGAGAAAAGTGGCAAAGAAAGAAAAGCATTTGGACGAACTTGTTTATTTTAATTACCGATTTGAATAGATACCACTTATCGATATTAAACATAACAATCTCTTAATTAAACACGCAATCCAAAAGTCGCATTTTGGGAAACAGTTTAACAGAAATCGTCTTCGCTAACGGTGATACAAAATATAAGGTCTCGATCCCTCGCTTATAATACACTGGAACAGCATTTATATCCGCCGTTCAAGAACCTAAATATTCGCTTATATCCTTCCGAGAGGGAGGGATCCCACCATTACTACCCAGCGGAGGGAAGATTGGCGCGCTACGCGCTGAATTTTCAAGCGCAAGAACTTGTGCTAAACGTTTTGGATTTCTTCTTCGAGAGAAAAACAAAATGGAGGGCCTACATTACATACCTGCAACTGCTGTTTACAAAATATGTGTTCTAATGGTGTCTTATAATGTTTATGCAGTGATTAATTTTTTCCACTCAACTGTTTATGCTATTAAGCTGCGAAGTATGGTAAATCCAGTTCTTTGTTCCTCTGGTAAAAGAGACCTCGTACTAAGCCAAAAATAAAAGATCTACCAGTGTAATCGAAAATGGAAGTGCGAAACGCCGTTTACAATGTGTATAAAGAAACTTATAATTGTGATAATTCTGTTTCCTTTATTATGAAAGTATTATTTCAGAAAAACATGTTACATTGCAAACTTTAATAGATGAACTTAAGACCAAAGAAATTGTACTGTTATGCAGACAACCCCTTGTCCATTTTTTAAAGGATATTGGGTTTAAATTTCGCAAAGAAGATGACAGACGCGCTGTAGTTGAGCGACATTATGTTGCATTAATGCGCAGCGAATTTCTTAAAAAGTATGTTGATAATATGCTATAAAATTCTCCAAGACCAGTAGTGTTACTGCACGAGACCTGGATTTACGCGAAAGAAAACAAAGAAATGTCTTGGCAAGATTATGTCAAATATGTTCGCAAGCTACAGGGTTACTATGGTAAATGTTTCATTATTCTGCACGCTGGAAATAAAAATGGGTTTATTCGTGGTGCAAGTTTAATCTTTGCTTCAAACAATAAGGCAGCAGATTACCATGTATCGATGAATAGCACGAAATTTGAGCAATGGGTAACGATACAGCTTCTTCCGAATAGACCAGAAAAATTTCTTATTGTAATCGATAATATCCCGTACTATAGCGTTGTATTAAATAAAGTCTCGACCATGTTGTCGAGAAAACAAGCAATTACGGATTGGTTAAACGAAAAAAAAAAATTTCAATCCATTTAACAAAATATGAATTGCTGGATTTGGTAAAGAAACATAAGCCTGAGAAGAAGTATGCAATCGATGAACTAATAAAAGTGCATGGTCATGATGTGTTCAGGTTACTGCCATTTGACTGCGAGTTTAATGCTATTGAACTAATTTGGACTTCAGCGAAAGGTTATTATAATAAACATATTGGCAGAGATGGTTATCGAGATGAAAATGTTCTCGGTATGTGGAGCTAAGTAGTAAAACGTGGTAGCTAAAATACTTGGGAAAATTGTGCAAGGTATACAAATAATCTAATTAAGAATTGGTATGAACGGGAAAACGCATTTGGCAGATATTGAAATTGACCCCATCATTACAAATGCAGGAGAATCTTCAACTTTGGAGGAAGAACTGGAGAGCGATTAGTCCATAATTGTAGAATATTTATTCATTATCTACTGTTATATCATATCTAATATTAATCTTTCTGTACGTTATTATTAAACATGTACATATATGTACTGTATATGTGAGTATAAACTTCTTATACTGTATAATGTATCGAGTTTTATTATATGGAATATTAGTGATGTTTGTCTTGTCTTATTTTATTTACTTTATTTTATACAATTATCCATAAAAGCCATGAGTGAATAACATTCTAACATTATCTAGTGCCTGCAACAACTAATATTTGATCAGTGGCGGCTCCCGACATTTCAAGGTGGGTAGTCTGCACGAACCACCTGAGAATTAATTGAACATGGTCGTGACATCATCAAATTTAATTGATGAGCATAGCAGTGTACGAAATGTGCATTTTCGTATTTTTCTTTGATTATTGCCTCAACTCCGCCATGTATGTATTCCACTCATTACAGCTGCCCGATCATAGCTTTGAGCAATGAGCTTTTTTATCATTTTTTAAAATAGGGTCAATAGCATTAATTAACATTAGCTATTGTTAGCTAATCAGCATTATAATTTTCGGGAAGCAAGAAAGTCCAGAACCTTTCTACGGGTTTTACTCGTTGGAAACGTAACGAAGAACAATTACCATTTCAAATTTACAGGAAGCGCCTGTAGCTTCATCAGTCATCACTGCTAAAAACCGGACTTTATTTATTTCGCAAGGAATTTCCTCACGATACACTTCCAGCATGCAATCTAAAATCTCATTTTGTATCATTTTTGGGGTGTGTTTGACAACGGTTGCATTTTTAAGATGTTCACTAAGTGTATTATCAAGTTCTGACGTAAAATTCACCAAACCTCAAAAAATACCGGGATTTTCGGATGATTCACTTTCATCATGCCTTCTTAAAGCTAGCTCGAAAGCCCCACAAAATTTTATGCAGTAAATAAATTTCAAACACATACCTCTTGTTTGTTACTTTCTCGTTGTGCTTTTGTATATTTACCTAATAACCAGAATCAAGTTGAGCTTGAATATTCACTTTCCCAAATAATGCAAATTTGATTTGATTGCTCATATGCGCACGGCTTGTTTCATATTTTTTTACTTTTTCGCTTAAATGTATTAAATCACGTACGCCTTTTTCGGCCAATTTTTTCCTTCGTAATTAGTTTCGAACAATGCAAACGGAAAAGAAAAAGCGTTTTTTCACTACAGCCATAAATCCAATTATTACGAAGATATATGTCTTTATTGAATTGTCTTTTATAAGTTTGTTTCACGACTTTTACCGGTCACTTCAATATTGCGTACAGGAAGACTTCCACGCTTTTATACTACCTGTTGGTGTGGAAAGTTAAGGCTTTGAAACTTAGTTTCGCTGAGTTTAAAAACAATATCAATTTTTGCATCACGTTGACACGTAATTGTAATTTGAAACGCCCGCAATGCGTACGTTAACATCGACCGACTCCCACTGACCACTGCTGGCCGAAAATGCAGCTCATCTCGACGTTCTCGCGCCCGTGTGTCAAAGACCGTCGACTATCCTCGATTTACTTCGTGTATGAATTTATCTGCAAAGAGCTGCAGTGCAGAGACGGCTTTCTCGGAAATTATGACTGCGTTACGCTTGCAATTGTATGATTGTACAGCTGTGGCACTTTTCGTAGGAGCACATAATTATTAAAATGTCTGTTACGCACGATGAAATTATGGAAATTTAATAAGCGGGAAAGAGGAAAGAAGTCGAATTTACACCGATAGTTCAGAAAAGAATCCTTTAATTGTTCTTGAAGAAACCAAAAATTAGAAAAAATAATGGTGTTAATGGAAAATTAGTAAGAAGTTACTACGTACGGGAAATTGGGTAATACATGTATTTCCTACAGGTTTGTGCAAATTTAGTATGCAGTTCTGGTGAATCTGAAGAAACGCCGATATAAAAAAGATATTTTACCTGGTGACGATCAGTTTTCGCAGAATCTTGTGGATGATGATATTATCAATGATTTTGTAGTGGTGAAATTTACCCAAAAGAAGAATGAAATTCATATTATTGATCTTGTATTGAGTGCTGTAGGTTAAAAATAATTCAATGTTAAGTATGTACACAAACATAACGATAAATTTATATTCCCATTAGTGGATGATATCTTCTTATTTAATTGCTAGGATATCGTGTTTTTACTCTCTAAACCGAAGAGGCAACCTGGAACATCCAAAACTCAACAGTATTTTAAGTTTGATATGGATTTTAACCCGTTTGACCGTGAAGTGTCGGGTTGTGTGGAGTTGAGTTTCCCGGCTCCCTCTTCCATATTTGTCTCCACTCTTCTCTCTCTCTGCATCTTCCTCTCATGTCCTTCCATTTTCTCCCCTTGCCTCGTACGCACTTTGTACTTCTTGCTCCCATGTCTTCCTTGGTTTTTCTCTTCTCCTTTTTCCTATTTCTTTTGATTCGTATATTTGTCTTGCCAACCTTTCTTCCCCCATTCTTATATCATGGCCAAGCCATCTTAATTGCCCTTGCTGCATTGTTATTTCGATTGGCTCTATCTTGAGTTCCTCTTTGTATACTGCGTTCCTTATCCCATCCAACTTAGTTTTATGTTTTATTCGTCTTAGAAACTTCATTTCTACGCTGTTCATTCTGCTTCTTTGTCCCTCGTTTGTAGTCTACTACCTTGCGGATCACTTCTGCCCTTACTATTTCTGGTATTTCTTTTTTATTTAAGAATGGTGTTTTTATCATGTAAAGTTTTGCAGTGTTTGATATTCTTTCATTTATTTCGTCCTCTAAGGACCCCTCGCTGTTAATAATCCCTCCCAGGTATTTAAACGCGCTAGTTTGTTCTATTCTATGACCTTCTATTTTTATATTATATGTTAGACTTTCTTACCTTATTGCCATTGTTTTTGTTTTGTCTATATTAACTTTCATGTTTATTTCTTTTAATGGTTCAGTTATTATATTGACATTTTCTTTCTTTAGTCCATTTTAAATGTATATATATATATATTTCGTGACCTTTTTATACTTATCTTATATGATAGATCTCTACCACTAATAGGTCAATAAAACAAGGCTGGTTTGAACGATAGTTATATTTTCAGAACGTTTACAAACGTTTTCGGAATACCTTCTTCAGTGAAAATATAACTAGATAAATATATAAACAAACATTTGTTTTTTATTTGGGAACTATCAACAAAATGACTAATGACTAGGATTTCTTCATATAGAGGATGTGTAACAAACTTCTATATATATATATAAATTATAAAAACTAAATTAATGTGTAAACATACATGCAAATTAAGTAAAACCCTATATCAAAAAATCTTTGTCGAAACCTTAACAATTCTGTTCAAGGACTAGGAAAACCCAAATTTAAAAACCTAGCCAAAGGTTTCCTTCTTAAGAAATGCAAATGTCATTTTAACAAATTGCTATATATATTACTTAAATTTTGAATATCGGTTCTGAAATTAATAGTTTTAGTGTCTTTTTGTATATTTATCATTTCATATATTAGTCTTTTTATAATTATTCTCTGTTTTTAATATAATTGTGTTTTCAAAATCAAAGTAATGCCCAAGATCTTTGTAATGCTTTGTTACAGCGGTCATTGCACCAAAATCATTATTTAAAGAATACTTATGGCTATACAACCTTTTCTTTAAATATTGTTTCGTCTGACCGATGTAACAACCATCACAGTCTTTACAGTTTATTTTATAAACTACATTACTTTGATTTTGTTTAATTATTTTAGATTTAGTATTAGTAAAAGAGATCTGTTACTATAATTTGGAATGAAAGTAATGTTTATGTTGTTTTTATTAAACTCTTTTTTATTTTTTAGGTTTTTAAATTTGGGTTTTCCCTAGTCCTTGAACAGAATTGTTAAGGTTTCGACAAAGATTTTTTGATATAGGGTTTTACTTAATTTGCATGTATGTTTACACATTAATTTAGTTTTTATAATTTATATATATATATAAAAGTTTGTTACACATCCTCTATATCAAGAAATCCTAGTCATTAGTCATTTTGTTGATAGTTCCCAAATAAAAAACAAATGTTTGTTTATATATTTATCTAGTTATATTTTCACTGAAGAAGGTATTCCGAAAACGTTTGTAAACGTTCTGAAAATATAACTATCGTTCAAACCAGCCTTGTTTTATTGACCTATTAGTGGTAGAGATCTATCATATAAGTTTAGTCCATTTTTACATATGAATATCTCCGATTTTTCGTTTCTTACTCTAACGGAGTTTATTGTTCTGTAGTATGTGCTCTTTATACCCTCTATTAGTTCCTCATTCACACCTCTTGTCTATAACGTTCTCCATACATCATTTCTCCTTATACGATCGACTGCTTTCATTATATCGATGAAGCATATATGTATTTCTCTGCCTGTTTTTATTGCTTTTTCTATAACTTGTCTTAAAATGAATATTTGATCTTGAGTCGCTCGTCCCTCCCTAAATCCGCATTGTGTTTCTTCTAATGTATGTTCTATTTCTTTCCTAAGGCTACTTTCTAATATTATTGCATACAATTTCCCTACTGTGCTACCCAGGGTTATGCCTCTGTAATTTGAATACTGTTGATTATCTCCCTTTTGTAAATTGGGCATATAATTCCTATTCTCCAATCTTCGAGTGTCACTTTCTCCATTTTGACCTCGTTTAGTATTTCCAGTAATTGCTTTAATCCTAGGTCACTTTATCATTTCCACAGTAATTTCGTCGTGTGCCGGTGCCTTTCTGGTCTTCATCAGCTGTATGACTTTTCTTAACTCTTCCCTTGTTATGTCCTGTTGTACCTGCCCTTCTATAAAATTCTTTTCTTGATATATTCGCTCTAGTTGTGTATTTTTCTCTCCTGTTTGTAGTAGTGTCGGGAAGTATCTTTTCCATACTTCCATTATCCTGTCTTCTTCAGTCACTACCTTACCGTTTTCATGCTTCATGTTCTTCAATGTATATTGTTTTGGCTTCCTCATATTTTTTATCGCTTCATAGAAGAGTTTTTGATTTTCTTCGTAGTTTCTAGTAATTTTTTCTTCAAATTCTCTCCAGGATTTTCTTTGCTTACCTTTATTAATTTTTTCACCCTTTTCCTCTTTTTCTTGTATTCCTCCTAATTTCTTACATCTTTTGCATTTATGTGAGCGTTCCATGCTGCTTTTTTCTCCTTTACTTCTTCTTTTATATCTTCCGTCCACCATGCCGTTCTTTTTCTTTTCCTGTTTGTTAGTTTTGTTACTCCGCAACTTCCTCTTGCTGCTTCTATCATACCTTCTTTAAACTTTTTCCACTTTTCTTCTATGGCTCTTATCGTCTGCGTTTTTCCTAACTGTATGTCTAGTATTTCCTGGTATTTCTTTTCTATTTGTGGTTCTCTTAGTTTATAGCAATTAATCTTTCCTTTTACTATTTTTCCCTTTGTATACTATTCTTCGTTTAGTGTTATTTTCCATTTGCTCAGCAACAGATAGTGATCGCTTCCGATTTCCGCTTCTCCATTTATCTTTAGATCTGTTAGTCATTATATAGTTTATAATAGATTTTTCATTCCGAGATGGTTCCTCCTTTGTATATTTATATTTATATCCATTTGTGTTTAAATGCTGTGTTCATTAGTATGAGATCATTTTCTATGCAGAAATCTATTATTCCCCGCCCGTTTTCGTTTTTTATTTTGTCGCCTTCTTGACCTAACCATTTTGTCTTTCTTTTATTCTGCTTCCCCACTCTACCATTCATATCGCTCCCTAATATTATGTTGGTGCTTTGCGTATCATCCATAGTCTCTTGCAGTTCGTCATAGAATTGGCTTTTTCATCTTTGCTTGCATCTTCGCTTGGCGCATATATCGTTATTATATAAAATACGTCTTTCCCAAGGGTTATTTGAGCATATATGATTCTTTCGTTTACGTCTTGAACCTTCACAATCTCTCTAATTCTAGTCTGGTTCGTGATAATCCCTACCCCTGCTCTTGCTCTTTCTCTTTCTTCCACTCCATAGCACCACATCACATAATCCTCTGTCAGCTGTTGCGTGCCCGTCCCCTTTTTCTTAGTTTCTGATATGTCAAGTATATCTATTTCTCTATCTTCCATTTCCAGTATTAGCTCCATTTCTTTTCCCTTCAAGCTTCTAACATTCCAGGTTTTATTTTCCATAATACATTTCTTTGTATTCGAATCATCTAGTATCTGTAGTATCTGTACTTTATACACCTTCATTGCTATTTTTGTGGCTTCCTTAATTTGTATTTTTGCTCCCATATTCCTCTCTAAAAAGTTTTCCATTCCCGTTTTTATATCGGCTCGGTTTTTTGTTTGCATATCTATTTATATATTATGATATTTTGTATTTGATCTTGTTCTACTATTTTCATTCTTGTTTTCATATTACTCATTTCTTTCTTTAATTGCTCGTTTTCTCCTTTTAATTTTTCACTTTCTTTCCTTAGCTCCCTTAATTCTTGTTGGTATACCCTTTGCTCTTTTTTTTACATCTTTGATATCTCTCATTAGCTCCTTCATCATCTCCGTTAGTTTATCTATCTTTTCTTTATTATCCTTTTTTTCTTTTTGTGGCGTTCTTCCTGTTTCTCTTGATTTTTTAAACATGTCCTCCAATTCATTTTCTTCCCTTCTTCTCTTTTCATCTCTTGATGTGTAATCATCACTATCCATCCTTTTATATTGTTGTTTATAAATATTCACCCAATATCACTCGGCGTACGATCTCTCTCACACTCGTCTATTTTTTTCTCTCAAGGCTCACTCACACGCTTATTAACACTAAAGAATTAGTTTTTATTTTCTTTATGAATTCTAAATTAGTTTCCACTATCTTCTTTCCACCTCAGCCGTCTTCCCTTTGCTACCTACGATCGGTTTACCGTGATAAGGCTCGTACACGAGGTAGCCCATCGCCGCACCGCACGTGTCTTACGCCCGTCTCGTTCGCCGTCCTAAGCTCAACTCTCCTACTCTCGTACTTACATGCGACAATAGCATACTATCTTATTCTATATGTGTACTGTCAGATTGTAAGGGATTTTTTAGTTTCGATGTCCGGGTTTTGTAGTTGAATAAAACCCAAATGGATTTGAATGTAATCTAATTGCAATTTTAATAAATAATTGTCCCAACGTTCTGTACCACATTCATCAATTCGTTAGTCTGAACGGCGCCAAAATCCATTTAGGACCAAGGACCGATCTTATAAGTAGGAAGGGCGCTGCGTGCGACAACAATCTCGACCTGTACCTTTAGGCGTAAGCCTGCGTACTTGTCTTCGTATTCATTAGTAAAATTCCTAAAATGTCTAGAATATGTAAGATATGTTTCAAAAATATTTTCAGAGTGTCGAATATATTTTGAAGTAACAAGGAAAAGAAACAAACAGTAAGAAAATTTAAACAGGCTTTATTAAACAGATACCTATCACTTACATTTCTACATTAAACATTACATCCCTTACTGAATGAACAATTCACAATCAAATATTTTCTAATATTTTCAATAGTTAAATTGTGTCCCCTATCCGTTACTAGCGATTTGTACGTTGAAAAACTTCGTTCTCTGATAATAAGTAGAAAATGTGCATTACCACATTTTATTTTTAAAAACAGATCCTGTTGTACAGATGTCAATCTTCCTCTTTATTTACATTAGCCGTAGCCTAAGCAATATTGGGGCCTGTAGAAAGGGGAAGGAAATTAATTGAGCGCATCTACTTGCTTTTATTTCAAACGTAAACTCATTTAACCGGTACTCTATTCTATTACATATTTACTTCCTGATTATGATTATTGATCGATTACATGTGTCTGTCTATTAAAATATACAATAGATCACTCTTTATTCACTTTCGATATGCGTCAGAATTCCTACTATAGCTAATGACAAGCGTTTGTGTACAGCACAATTTCAATGTAGGGTAGAATACTCTTTAAATTGGGTCAGTAGTTAAACACAGTTTTAACGATAAGAGATCACCGTTTTCGTTTCTAATCTACTGGTGTTCTTTCTTCTTCGTTAATATAGTACAGAATTTCTTTATTGAATTCTCATATGCACAAACATCAGTGTACTAGCATATATAGTGCTTATCTGGAAATGAAAACTACTTCTCACAAAATCGCACTGATGAGCGGTATAACCGCGAAACGTGTAGGTGAATAGTGAAAGTAGTTTTCTAATTACACATTTTCCCAAGGTGGATTAGCTGAGAAGCGCAACGATAGCTACTGCAGGAGTCTGTGGCAACTTAGTTGTCCACTCCTGTAGAGTTAAATAGCTGCAAGAATGCAGATTTAAGTACAAATTAGGGGGATTTCTTAATCGTATTTCTTAAAGTAATTCAATAGTTTTCATTAATCTTTAAAGGTTTGTTTATCAACATATCGTATGCAGCAGAAACAACGGCAGCTTGGATCCGGATCGTAATTTAATTAGGTATTTTTATTTCCTTTACTTTATATGGAACATATTTAACATAAAGTTTAAAATCACTATGTATATTGATATCTTTATCATTTCTTCCGAAATTGCAAGGTATGCGCCTTTATTTCACTGTGTTTGAAGTCCGAATTGTCGCCTTATTATTTTTTAGAAGCAGTACTGTAGGAAAATATCACAACTTCGCTGTCTTTACACTTATTTAATTGCAACCTCATTATACATATACAACTCGTGATACAATGCCTTACAACACAATACATAATCCCCCGTTTGTCTCTTCCATACTTCGTTCTACACTCTTCCTGCTTATCCCCTCTTTTTCGCCTTACATCTGGCCAATGCTCTTCTCACATCTTGGCGATTCCCCGAGTTATATGATTGTGTATTGATGATGTAATTCTATCCTATACTCGGGCATCTTGCAATGCGGAATGTCAACAGACCGCTAAAGTACATTAGCTAGTTACAATGTGGCTACAACCACTGCCATACATCCTACACTATAAAATATATCTGTATACTGTCGATGGGCGAAAATGGTAACTCAAATATATTTCTGAAAATTACTGTAAAGCCGATAATATTTTATTATTTCAAATTTTCTATAAATGTAATGTGCATTACGACCCTCCCTTACAGTTGCATGAACTATTCTACAAGATTAATAATAACGAGCAGTTTCTTACTTGGTTGACTGACTTATACCTATCTTGAATAAATTATTTTTCCTTTCCTTAAATTAAAATAAAAATCAAAAACTTGGGTACATAAGGTAATCAAGCTGCTGAGTACATACCGTATCTATGAACCCACTTTTCTTTTTAATTCACTACAAAATCTTATTTCTCACAAAATATGTTCATTTCGGAATATATTATATGGAAAATCCAATTTAAAATAATTACAACAGAATGTGAAATATTCTAGAAACTTAAAAAGTGATCTGTGCAAGCATACGTTTTATAT
This sequence comes from Chrysina gloriosa, assembly GCA_038088585.1. NCBI lineage: Eukaryota > Metazoa > Arthropoda > Insecta > Coleoptera > Scarabaeidae > Chrysina > Chrysina gloriosa. The sequence goes on from CM076087.1 coordinate 69,922,066, forward strand.
TTAAATTATTGGAATGTTAGATTGATGACTTGCACAATTCTGTTATTCATACTGATTCAGAGATAGGCACAATAAACACCACCAGTAGTCTAATTTTTGGACGGTCCGCATATTAGATTATACATAGGACCAAGGTTATTTGACACCAATTGTATATATACATGCGTACATATGCTACACATCTAAAAAAGCCATTTGAAAGTGGATTGTGGGTGTAGCAAGTACATTATAATTTCCTTCCTGTTTGTTAAAATACCAGTAAGTAGTTTTAATTTTAATAATAATATATCTATATTCCAGAATATGCAAGTAAAAATAACCATTAACTCGTCTATTTATTTCAATAATTGAAAATATGAGACTTACTATATTATTGATTATTGATTATCTGGAATATTTAGCATTATTTTTACATTTAAGTTCTATCTTTTATTACCCTTAAGGAAATTACATAAATAGCCATGTACACGGTGTTGTAACTAGATTATATGGGCTCCTCGGGAAATATTTAGGGTGCGGTTTTAGAAAATTAGACACTATCAATGATAAAGTTACTGTATATGCGGATAGTTGATTTTGTTAATACTTTTATTTATTTTTCGGTCCTGGAATGTAGCACAATAGCTGCGTCTATTTAAGATAACTGTACTCAATGTGGTCTACCCAAGCTTATTTTCTTTATTTATTTTTTGATGGAAATAAATTTAATATGTCAGAGTAATTTATTTGGAATTAGGAAAAGAATTATAATAAAGAAACCCAAAAACTTCATTTACTCCATATTGGGTTACCGGTGCACCCCATATACCCTATAACTATAGAGCAATATGCGAAATTATTGCTGACAATGAATGTAAAACAAAAAGGAATTCCGAATTCAGCTGCTGTTTTGTAGTCATTTTTTGCTGTCATTGCCTTCAAAGCTTCCTCAAGGGCTCCCTGGGTCCACTTGTCCCTTTTCTTTTCAGTTACACCACTCATGTCTGAAACAAGATAAGCAAGTGAAAAAGATGACAATGAATCAAGGTTGTAATATACAGTGTGCACCTGAAGTGCGTTCTTTCCGGCTATGGTTACCATTCGTAATCCAATATACCGCAAATTTACCCAATCATGGTCTAGCTAGACCATACTGGGTCCTCCTTGCAGGTGAACACGTAACAGGCGAAAACAAATACAATATGGGGTGATAAAATCTGGTGATGTTATTGAATACTAAAGTACACTTACTATTAAACACTCGTAATATCAATCTCCTTGGAAACTTGCAACTGATTAATTACACCAAGGTGCCCACTTGCACACATTAGATGCAGTTCCTGTGAAAAACCTTGCATTCGCAACAAATAATTTCAGTGCACACTGGCGCATTATCTTTATGACTAAGACGCATTTGGCTGATTGTATTGCAAATATTTTTTGAGCGCCTTTTACCCGTTCTATGGCAAATAAGCTGATATAACCGCATTAGGCCAGGGTTCAGGTACCTTAGTTTTAACAACTTGGGTCGCGATCACTAACACAATGAGCAGCTGATATTTTGTCGGTTATACCACCATATTGTTACGTCACTGCATATACAGATTAAAATTTCAACAAAAGGTAATTGCAACAGAATTAATTAACATTAGTTAACGTAACAGCAGTTTTTGGTTGATAATAATGAAATAGCTCCTAAGTAGTGCACTATTAAGCTGAGTTACAAAAGTCAGTATTCAGGAACGGTAAGAATTTATATTGAAACAAAAGGGAGAAGAATATCGATGACTAACTGCAAAACCATATACAATATGATGTTTCTTGGGCAGCTTCCGAGCCGGCAAACCAGGTAAAAATTACATGTGCCAATGTTATCACGGAGAAAATTATGCTTTATTTATCATAGACCGCAACTGTAGACGAATATTGTCCTTATTAAGACTAATTAATATGTTGCAGCTAGTACCATGGAACATGCATAGAACACCCTCAAACATTACACATACACATTCATATGGCAAGTCCGCGATTAACAAAACAATTTTCCTTACAGCTAGCTGTTAACAACAGTTTATAGTTGCAGATTTTACCAAACTAGTGGTTTCATTTTTATGAACTAAAGTGATGGCAGTATACCTAGATATATCGCAACTTGCGACGAATTAATTAGCAGGTCGTTTTACAATTAGTTATTGAGATAATTTTGCTTCCTTTTTTTTGAATATTCTGGCTATCGTTAAAAATACTCAAGTGTTTATATTAATATGCCAAAACAAAATTTTTGTTTTCATGCATGCATTTTATTAACAACTCTAAAATAAAGTTCAAATATTTGAAGACTAAAATTGCGAAAGTTTGGTATATTCATAAATTATTTATTGATCAGTTTGACGTTATTGTTGTGTTCTTTGTGTACTACCATGTTTGTTAAACTGCCAGTGGTTATGTTAATTTAATTTATTAGTTAATTTATAAGTGTGCATACATTCGCGAACATAAAAAAGCGTTCCTTTCCCTTGCTGTTCTAAGTCGAAAAGGCCATAAGAAAATTGTAATTAAGAATTTAATGTAATTTGGCAAGTGCCATTTACATAAATACAATCTGCAAAATTCTATATTGATGCTGCACAAATTTTTACGCGTACTGGAGATAATATTAAAAGGCTTATTAATTCAGTTTGCACATGTCATCCAAAATTGTCAAGATCGCAGTTATTTTCAGGCGATCGCAATATACACACTCGATCCGCCCTTGCAACGTGCGACCACTTCCGATTAAACTCCGATCTTGACAAAAAGCAACGTTTTATGGCTCGCACGAGTAACTCTAGTTATTAACAACTTCAAGCTTGAATAACCTCAATAGTTCATTAGCTTTAAAATTATATTTAACAAGTATTATAAAAACAAGTGTAACCATGCATAACCAAACAAACTCGACGACGTAAAAACGGGATACGCTATATCGTATTGATGTAGTACTTGTCCAGGAAGAAGAGATAGAAAGAGCAAGAGAGAGAGAGAGGGAGGACGAAACTATAGTCTAGTCTAGTGATAAAGCATAATCCTTTCCTTGATAATATTGGCATATACAATTTGAGCTTACCTTGTAGGCTATTGCACAATTCTTCAGTACGAGTTAATCAAGTAATTTTTAGTTCTATTAAAACTCAATTTGTTAGTTCTAATAGACGTATCTTTGCTACAAGTTGTTCCAAAACTAATTCCTTCTACTTACAAACACATATGTACGTAAATTACAGCTTACTTACTTACTTTAGTTTTATTGCTTTTATTTTCTTAGATTAAGTAATAATATTTTTATTATTGGATAATAATAAATTTGTTACACCCTGCTGGGTTGTCTCACAACCTTGTTGCTTCACTTAAACAATGTACATATTTTTAATCTGCTGTACGTCCAACAAATTGAAAGAATGAATAGACGGTTATATTATTATTATTATATTAATATTACATGTTCTATACGATAAATTTCACTGTACATAAGTGCACTACCTTGCAAGTGTAAACAATTAAAACGAGAGAAGTGAAGGAAAACCTAATTAAATAATAACGTTAGGAAAAAGTAAAATATATTTTGTAGTAATTGTAATCAAATACACAATTAAACTTTTACAAATATATTAAAGAAAACTTCAATACAGGAGACTTAACGTACACCTCGATAGTTACGATAAGAATGCCATCCGTTCCGCTTAGGCGTTCTTCCCTCGTTCCCGGGCTTCCCAGACATAAACATGTCATAAAGTAGAAGTTGCGTCGCACGGTGAAGGTCGCCAAGACCGATACACCACAATTTCAAGCAAAGCATAGACGAGGCTTCTTATTCGTTTAGTCCAGCATCATTAAGACTCGAACATGATCCAGACGTAAACACTGACTTTGCAGGGCAGACCATGATATATTTTATCGATAACACAAGTGAGTCAGATCCTCTGTCGTCTATCTCAGGGCCGGGCAACTCAGCAGCTCCCGAAAAAGTCTCACAAGGGGAAGGCGCGACGTTGGGGTCACGGATTTGGACGCCCTTCTGGGATAAGAAAGTACTTCATAGTAGTTAACTACAGACCTTCAAACATGGTGTCAATACTCAACCGTTTTTGAAAAAACCGGTTTGAATAAAGAGTCTTAATTGATATACGTGGATCGTTGCGTTTGTTGCCAAGAGTGGAGCGTGGCTCGATCGATTGAGCTTTAGCCAAGTAATTGTATGGTTTGGGTTCGATTCCCGCACAGAAGTTTTTTCAATTTTTGTTTCTCTTGTGCTACATATCGACATATGTTAATTCTTCAACAATATTGTTAAAATATCTACACAATCAGTGAATTGTAGCGGGAAGTGAGAGAAGAGAGTGTGCCAATCGAATAAATATTTTGGTGTGTGATTAGAAAAAAAAAGAGGAGAGGTGTCGTGGGAGACTCGGCAAGAGCAAAGCTCTTTACTCATTTGATACTTATTTGAGTAAAAGGTAAAATTCTATAATTGAATAGACAATGTATAAAGAAAAAGTATTTCATTTCGAAACCGATGGTAAATAAGTTGAAGTTGAATTTGAAGTAAATTCGAATCGGATTAATAAGGGCACCATCTGATGGAAGGATACGCAAATATGGCGCATTTCATAGTTGCTCCGGCGATGAGTATATGTGTGTGTGAGAGAGACATAACTAGTGAAAGAACAAGATGAAAGCGTCTATCTGACGATTTCAAGCGTCTCACTTTTTCCCAGTTAACGCTCGCCGCAGAATTTCGCTAAAAGAGCTTCGCTCAAAATCTCAAAATATGGAAGACGATGGAAGGTCCGGTGTCTTCCATTTCTTTCTTCTTGTTTGTTTTCAATCACACACCAAAATATTTATTCGTCTGGCACACGCTGAACTTTTTGTTATAATTCACTGATTGTGTAGATATTTTAACCTTCCTATACTCACGTTAAAATGAAAGACGTATACTATACTATATAAATCGGTCTCACAGACCGTATGCACGAGTATAGGAAGGTTAACAACGTTGTCGAAAAATAAACATGCGTAGATATGTAGCACAAAAGAAGAAAAAAGAATTGACAAAAGTATTCTGTTCGTGAATCGAACCCAAACCACACAATTACTTTGCTAGTGCTCAATGGATCGAGCCACGCTCCACTCTTGAAAACAACCGCAATGGTCCAGGTATATCAATTGCGTCTGTTATTCAAACCGGTTTTTTCAAAAACGGTTGAGTGTTGGCACTATGTTTGAAGGTCTGTAGTCAATTATTATGAAGTACTTTCTTATCCCAGAAGGGCGTCCAAATCCGTGACCCCAACGTCGCGCCCTTCCCTTGTCAGAGCCACCGAGAGCCGAGGGCGAACTCGTAGAGTAGAGGTGGGCGGTGGGAGTGAAAGAGCGAGGCCTAGAAGCGCGCTGACGTGTCCCCACCTTTCGTACAAAGCGATGAGTAAGTAAAATGTTAAAGTTGGAGAAATCAAAAATAAAAAATGTAGAGTTTGATGACTAATTTGATAGTAAATGTGTTCAAAAATACTCGATCAGCGCGTTTGAATTTATTTAAATACGCTTGAATATGTGCGCCACACGAAGTCGGTTCTGTTGCCCACCGGCCTACCAGTAGTCCTTCTAATTGGTCGAGGAGTGGGAGTAGTGGAAGAGAGTGCCGACTTCCCCTTCGCCTTTCTAGTATTTCCCCTTTGGCTCTTGGAAGCTTTCGCCTCGGAATTTGTCAATTCATATCAGTTTCATAATGATTATTTTCTACTTTATCAGAACAGTTGCTTATGTTTATCTACGATTTAGTAGATAATGGCTGCCCACGATCATATCAACGTTGGTGGTGACGATATCACTTTAGGCTTAATATGTACATTTTTATAATAACATTTTATTGGTTATATAGACGTACAGTGTTGTACGTAAGTAAATAAACGAAAATATCAACGAAGTAAAAGTATTCAATAATACTATAAAAACAATGTATCTTTGTGAGTAGAGAAAAACTAAATGAAAATGGAAAAGAAAGAATAATTCAAAGAAAATAATTGTTGGGATAGAGCAATAAATAAGAACTAATAATTATTATAAAAGAAAGTTATTTTATTTTATATCATTTCTGCACAAGGAAAAAACACCACCGTTTATTAGATATGACTGTTCAAAGTTACTTAACGCATCGACATACATACGAAGACTGTTTAGTGAATGCTACGATACCTCTCACCCTTATGGAGGTCAGTTTCCCTTTTAAGTTCATAATTTACGACGGGCCTATGTGTAGGTATCAATTCATTTTTGACGTGTGTTTACGGCATGCGTTCCACCCGCATTCTTTGCATGATCGTGAGAATATAAGTATTCCACCACAGTTCTCCAACAATAATTATAACATATGTATATACAGTGTGTCCCCAGTGCTTGGTCTGAAAAGATATTACAGCACATTTCTACTTTTTAAAAATCAAGGGCATCATGACAATTGAGAAAAGAAACATTTTCTGTTAAAATAAAGTACCATATCACGATATTAAGAATAAATGGGTACATCAACATTGACACGAACATAACAAACGACTGGGGTATACTGCTCAAACATAGTCAAAGAATTTTTGCCGCAATAGTACATATCGTTTCCCTTCCTAATTATATATAACATTCTAAAATTATGTGAGGAGTAGTGACATGAGGAGTTGTGGTTCAGTAGAGCCATCTTACAAAAGCGCACTTTTACGAAGATCTAGACCCGATGATCCGTATCCTTTCATAAGTAATCGTACTAATAAAGTTCTATGTGGAGAGGAATTAAGTAAGACCCGAGAGCCGAGACTCGATCTGCTAAATATAGTGAAGCGGCTTTTACGGTTCCCTTCTCAAGAACCGGTTCGCATCTGACCCGCACAATACTAATATATGTACATTATAATTGTATAGTGAGTCAGATCCTCTATCATCTACCTGATTATAATTTGTCAATTCATCTTTATATCATAATGATTATTTTCTAGTTTATCGAAACGGTTGCGCTAATGTTTATTTAAGATTTTGTAGATAATGGCTGCTTACGATTATATCAGGTTGGTTGTGATGATATCATCTCAAGCGTAATATTTACATAATAAAACTTTATTGGTTATATAGACCTACAATGGTGCTTATAACAACTAAAGAAACCCAACTTAAATTACAACTCAAAATTAAATAAACAAAAATGTAAACAACATCCTAAGTAGAGAAAAACTAAATAAAAACGGAAAACCACCAATAATTCAAAGAGAATAATATTAGCATATAGTATATATAGATATGTATCTATATACAGTGAACGCCTCAACTTTCCGTAGAAACTTTAATAATATGCATCATTTAAGCTAAAAGTAAATGGACATTTTTTGTTTTAATATAAAAAAGTTACATTCTCAGTCTGACGTTTTTAGCACTGTTATAATTATTATAAGATGCTCGAAGTTGCTGCCACTAGCCTCAATCCATAAAGGTGTTACTAATGAGTCACGCACAAAGTGAAGCGCATTTTGTTGACGAATTGTATTTATTGATGCGTTTATGGAATTTCTTCATTCTTCTACATCATTTACTTCGGTATTATAAACTAATTGTTTAAGTTGCCCCTCCTAAGAAAAATCTTGGGGTTTAAGTCAGTACTCCGCGCCCAATTCAGCGATTCTGGTATGTTTGATTTAAATGACTGCGAACGTCTATGCGGAAATATGAAGGAGCTCCATGGTGCACAAACCACACCTTTTGGCGAATATGAGCGACACTCCTTTGAGTAATGGTGGTAACTCATTTTGTAGGCAATAAATAAAGTTGTGTATTGTGCCGCACTATAGATTGAAGAAAATCGTCGTTGGTAATGAATGTGCCACATCGAAGATGGATGTCTATTGTGCGTATTAATAATTCCCGAGAAAAATTAGCTTCATCTGTGAATAGCATTTTTGTTGAGAAATTATCTTCTACACGCCTTCCTAATAGCCGTTCACAAAACTGCACTGGCTGGGGATGGGATAATCATCTGGTGATAAATCGGGTGTCGCCACACCTTTGAAGAGGCAAATTAAGTTGCGCTGCAATTTGGCCACTAATTATCCAATGATCATCCTAAAATTATCAATGTTTCTTCTATACGGATATTTCGCTCATTACCACCATCTCCACCTCGCCCAGGATACACGAAACCTGTATCGCGTGCACGTCGCATGCAGCATCAACAAATGTTTATGCTGCCAATAAATTTCTATTGGGAAATAATAATAAAAAGTACGATATTGTTTACTAATTGATTTAGTATGTCTTGAAACGTCTATATACATATATATATATATAATTCCTAAGGCTAAGTTAAGGTCATATACATACAAATATATATATATATATATATATTTCAAAGAAACCACTGTTACCATTTATGGCAAATAATTATAATAATAATGATAATATTAAGACACAGGATAGCAAGTTAGAGTAAAGGAAAGTATTCTTGGAGAGAATAAAATAAGTCCTCAGATAAATATTCTTTAACGAGATACGGAAATTGCGGGATAGTAGTGGTCTGTTTGGGACATGTAGGTAGTTAATTTGTTTGTAAGACCTAAGTGGCAGGAAATAATTCTTCGCACTTATAATTGCACTTGACCTTGGAGAGACTAGAATTTGACCGAACCTAGAGTTCTACCTGCGTTCTACTGATTGGGAAGTCCTACTTTAAAGTATAAAGTATACATACATTAACTTAAATCTTAGGTAAGTCAGATATGTAGTTGTATGTTCCATCGTGCTTAGTTTAGACTGGTTCTTCCGTAAACTGTCCCTTCAGGCCGCTATGGTTAATAAGCTAGATGGTAGGTTCAAATGGAACTTCTTTGTAGTCGTGGGGCTCTAGTTGAATTTTTTAAATCGGTGATGTGATGATAAAATATATTCTTTAGTGTCTTTGTTCTAGAAAAGCCGCCATGCTGGATTTGGCCATTACCTGATAGTTTGAAAATATTCGTAGCCTGTAATTTCTATTAGATAGAGCCGCCAGAGGGTGTCAATCATTCCTACCTAACTTCAATAGTTCAGATGGGTTAGTTCATTAAATTGTCTAGTGCAACATCGGTTGTTTCTATTTGTGCTCCGACCTGACATAATCTGTTGGCATCCATGTAGAACTGTAAATGAATCATTCTGGTTCTGTCGATTTATTAGTTGTTGATTCTTTTGTCAAGCGGGCATAATTTATAGCTAATTGCCCCCACATGCGCCGAAACAGAAAGTAACGTACTATGCATATACTATACAATTCCGAATTCATTGAGAACTCTACGTTAGTTTGCTTGGGGAAATGGTAGAATATTTTCTAATATAGAAAATTCGTACCTCCGATTACAAGAAATTACAATTTGTGGTACTATCAAGTCAGGCGTCCTGGCGCGGTCTTCCAACGCTGCTAGGTGACAAAACACAATTTGTAATTACACGTATCAGATAACAGCGATGCCTTTTGATCCCTAAAATGTTACGCTGATTTATCAGCTACCTATAGATAAGTGAGCAATCGGGAGTAAAGGGCATGGTAATGGATGTGTAATATGATATATGCACGTAGGCAACATGAGAACTATTACGCGTGACTGTTTTCTCATATACTTCCAGAGAATATCAAATCTTATCCATGTGTGAATGTCGACGTAGTCTTGCACACAAGTTTTTCCCATGTTACAGATGTTGGGTTTTAGCGCTGTTTTTTTACGCAGTCTTGCATGTAAGACAGCAGCGCGAGAAAAAGGGGAAAGTACGTTTGCAAGACCACATCAGCTTGCAGACGTGGATCAGATTGGTTTAATATTTGAGGTTGTATTACATGTAGGTACAAGTTTGTATCGCTGCTATTTATCAGAAAGCCGCGTGGTTGTGGCGTGGCTGTACACCTGTACATGCGAACGCTATATTCGACCGGGACCGAGAGGGTTCGTTATAGGCAAATTTTACTCTATCAATTTTCGATGGTAATAAAAGTGGATTCCTTCTATCTTTCGATATATTCACTTGTACTTATTGATAATAGGAACTTTGATTTCTTATGTAATGCTATACTGATACTTAAGAGTAGGATTATATAAATCTATATTATTATCAGATGTGAATCAGAGTGGCGGTATCTAATCTAAATGATAAAAGCAGCTGCAAACAATTGAATATTTCATAACAATCATAAGGAACGAAATAGATTGCTAAAACAAAACTTGTGTTTTCAAATATTTTGAGTGCAACTTATTTCAATATGTTTAACAATCTAAGAAACTGTTTTACAATATTTTGAGGCATTTTACACATGGCTATTAATATATACTATTAAGGATCAAAGAGCGAGCTTTTTAAGGAAAGGCGTATATATATCTATGTATACTTTAGTGTCTCGTTTGCAAAATGAAAATTCGGACTAGCATCGATATAGATATTTTACATAATTTAGTGCTGCATTTTTTTATCTCGAAGTTTGAGAATTGATTCATATTCTTCTCTTCTTCGTATTTCCCTCTCTCTTCCTTGTGCTTCGTTCTAAGTTCTCAAATTCCTTAGCTAATTCTATCTTTCTTTATGTCTTTTCTTACGCCGTTCTCTCACATTTTCCTTCATTTCCCATTCTTGTGTTTTGCATGTTTTTTGGGATTATAAAAACTTTTTCATAACTTCTATATCAAATTAAAGCAGTTCAAATGAAATTAAACGAAATTTGTAACAGAAAATATTGTTTGATGGTTAGTATGCCTGCCTACACCTGTGTGGTGGGTGTGGTTGAGTTAATTAGAGAGGGGGTTGATTGTTGTAAATAAAAAAATGATTGATGTGTTAATTAATTGGGCGGCTAGCTTGACACATCCCTTACGTAATAACATTAATAAGATTTTGATAAAGGTGAACGTGGAGAAGGGCAAAAGGGTTAAAATTAGCTAAAATAAAACACGTATTTATTTTCTTGGTAGGTAAATAAAACGAACACTGTCCTTTGAGAACGTATATTAATTATATTAATTAAATCGTTAAATAATTAAAGCAAAAAAACGATAATCAAATGCGATTTAAATTTAGAAAATGCGTGGTCGTACGTTTGTGTGTGAATGCGTGGTGTGGAGTAATAATACGAAAGATAAATTAGGTAAATTAGAACAATAGGGGTTAACTTACTGCGTGGTACCTGAGCTTGAAGATAGGGCTTCGAAGCTTGTATGCGATGTCTGCTGGGCAGCAGAATGACGGAGTCTCCGATGATGGTCGTTTGTGTAGGTGAAGTGTGTGAGTACTTACTTAGAGGCGCTAAGTGAAGTGTTGAGTGTGTGGGTGTCAGCAAGTGACTAAAGTAAAATTCGCGCGATTTGTATTTAAATGTCGCTGAATGATGCGAGGTATCGGATGAAATGAGAAAGTTGGGATGGTCAGTTTACGAAAAATACGCCGGCCCTTTTTACCTACTAGGGTATCTAACAGCTGGAAAAGGTCATAAACGTATATCTCGCAAACACAAAATTGCAAAAATTAATTTTAAATAACTTTCCTTCAACTGAATGTAACACAGATATTGGCTAAAATATTAATAAAAAATAATTTCATCGCGTATTTAAAATGACGAGGGAATTATTTTAGTTAACAAAGTGTAACAACATTAGGTTTGTTCAAGCAAGCATTTCTTAGATAGTTTGAGAACGGTTTGTAACACTGATAGTTGGATGTTATTCCGCATGTCAATCAGAAAACTGACATCAAACCAAACGAAAATAGGGACTTGTTAAAACGTTTTCAAGTATGGATTGTAAGTATTCCATCCCCTGCAATGTGAAGTATTGATTCTACGAAAACACTAATACACGCATATAAAATGCATAGAATGAGTCGGAAAATTAGAAATAAAAAATTTAAAGAGGATGTGGGAGGTAATTGCGAATTATTTAAATACCGAGTATAATCTATGCTATACTGTCATGAATTGCGAAAACAAGTGGCGGGTTTTAGAACGGAATTACAAAAATATGTCAACAACAATAAAACTGGTAGGTGCAGACGTTGTTTCGAATTTGCTGATGAATTCGATGAAATATTTTCTGCAAGGAAAACAATATTTCAGAAATTTTGCTTTCGTCGTCAGCTGTAATCAAGCCTGGCCCGAGTTCTGAGAGACAGAAAACCAGTACAAGTAGCACCGCCGGTACTGTAAATACTGAGAATGATATAGTCATTTTGAATGAGAATGGAGCACAAAGTAGCACTGAAATTAAAGAAAAAGAAAAGAAGCATATAACACAAAAGAAAACTATGAAGACCAAAACGAATATCTTAGAAGAAATAAGAAATGACAGAAAGAAATATCAGATGATGCTTGAACTAAGAGAAAAAGGAAATGAAGAGAGAATGAAGATCGAGAAAGAGAAGCTGCTAGAATTTAAAAGAAAAAATGATATCCTGGAAAGCAAAAACCAACTATTAGAAAAGATAATACAGAAACTTGATAAACCAGGATTTCTATCATTATTATAGTACTTTTGTCTTGGTTGGAGTGTTTCAATACAATAAATGTTTTTTTAAAATTACTTGTTACTTACTATTTGTCAACCTTTTCTCTTTTTAGATATATTAAGTTTACTGCATCATTAGAAATAAAACAAGAAAAATATAATGTAACTTGTATATATTTATAAAAAAATAATTTATATGACATTTCTTAAGAGAGAGTCTCGATATTCAATACCTTCCCTGTCTTCAAAAACTTTTTCCTCTTCTTGGTTCATTCATTGAAAACATTTCCCTCAAAGTTGTCAGGTTCAGTGCCTAAATTATGCAAAACACAGCATGCTCTAATGAAGTGCACAATGTCAGCAATTTTCGTCAGTTTTATATGATATATGTAACTGTCTAAATTTTTGACACAACTTTGAATTGAAGCTTCTTTGCCTTTTGTCAACTGTCCCCGATCGAGGTACAGAGTTATTAGGTGTCGAAGATAGGGTTAGCCACTATCTCCTAGCAAATATTTATCACCACATTTGTTAGGAAGATTTTGGAAAAGGGGAGACGTTCGTAATACTCTGCTATCATGGACAGACCCAGCGTATCCAATAAACACGTCTCTTATTTTAACATTGTTATCACATACAACTTGCATCTGTAAAAATTATGTAAACATTAGAAAATGCAAGTCATTAATATCAAAACAAAATCACATAATAAACATAAATTAATAAACTGCTATTTGTTATTAACAGTTTGGCCAACAGCTGCTTACCTGTATAGAATGAGTTTTTTATTATTATAGTAAGAATCTGGATCTACATTTGGTTTGTCTATCCGTATATGGCTTCCATCAATAATCCCTATCACACCTGGAAAGCCATTCTCTCGAAAAAACGATTCTATTTGTATCTCTTCATTGTTTGTAGGCCACTGAATGATTTCCCCTGACAAACTACTGACAAAATTTGTAACCCTTCGTATTAGATTAAAGAGACTAAGCTCTCGCAATATACATAAGTTGGCGAGCGGTGGGGATGCGCCGTAAACGTATTTAGGACACGTACCTCCCACCTGTCTGATTCAGATAGTGTATAGGAATTACCATTGTCGTATCAATATGAGTTCCGCAGGTGAAGGGAAAGTAGTCAAGTGCGGGAAATAGTTTCTAATGTGTATAATTATTTTTTGGTTTAGAAACGGCACAACAGTCCTTATCAGGTATTTTTCTTTCCTCATTCTTTTACCAGGACTAAACAGTATTTTTATTCAATTATCATTAACTAGTCAGTCCGCCATCCAGAGGTAATGAAACTTTGCTTACATTCTTTTCTCTATCACAAGCAATTACTTGCTTGGTGGTTGTTTAAAAGAAAGAGTGGGGCATGTATGAAACATGAATGGAAGAATGAAATGGGAGTTAAGGGAGTGGGGTTGCGTGGTAACAACTCCATGCGGAAGAAACCTATTCTAAACACATTCACAAACTATTTCTTTTTATCTGTTTATACAGCTCTCGCAATATAAGTTGGCGAGCGGTGGGGATGCGCCGTAAACGTATTTAGGGCACGTACCTCCCACCTGTCTGATTCAGATAGTGCATAGGAATTACCATTACGTTGCAGGACGAATGATAGAATCTATCCCTCCTCTATCTGCGCGAACTCACTCCCACCCTTCGCCAACTAATATTGCGAGAGCTGTACTTCCCTAGTTGCTCCGCCATGATCATATTGCTTATAAAATCTCATACCTAATTATTTAATTTTCCAACTCCATTTATGTACAAACTGTAAAGACATATTCCATATGAACAATAAATAATGTTTCATTAACTTTAAAATATCTTCTTTATCACGTTTAATGGACCTCTTAGACATGCGTTTTAAAATGTATAAGAAAAATTAATGTAAAGTTGTATGATATAAACGGAGTTAAAAGTAAAGGTTGTCCTTATTTTACAAATACTATTTTTTGGCGAATACTAATATACTTAACATTATACATTATCACAAATTTGATTATTAATTCAATTGTTACAGATATGTCTACTATTAAACTAACGTATTTCAATACCAAAGGTTTGGGTGAAACAATTCGTTACCTATTGAAATATGGTAATATTGAATTCGAAGATGTTCGTCTTGAAAAAGACAACTGGCCAGCGTTAAAAGCCTGTAAGTATCCCAATAAAGTACATATTATGCAAATCTACATTATTTCACTTTAGCAACACCATTTGGTCAGCTTCCACTTTATGAAGAAGATGGAAAGGTAGCATACCAAAGTATAGCAATAGCTAGACATGTAGCTAAAAAGTTAAATTATCAGGTGATACTGATTGGGAAAATCTGGAAATCGATGCTATAATTGATACGTTTACCGACTTGAGACTAAGTACGTAAATTTTGTGTAATAATTGCAAGGTGCAAATCGAGAATTAGTTAAAGATCATGCGATTTCTATCACGAAATTGTTCTTAATCAAATACTACAAAACCGATTTTATAAAAGATCCAAACACCCATAACGAGGTGACCAATTTTAATGAAATAGTTACACAGAATGTATATTTAGTTGAATTAAAGGAGTAATTACATTTATGTTTTAACATCTATCTATGTACATTCCAAAATGCCTAATCAAGGATGAGCAGGTTGCATTTGTTTTCATTTCATTTCCCGGTAGTAAAATTTGTAAATAAGCTAATGAACTTTTCTACGTGTTGTTATACGTATTTATTTATTTCTTTTTAGAAATATCTCCACTGTTTAATGAGTCCGACCTAGAGAAAAAAGAAGCATTAAAACAAAGCTTACTGAACGAAACTATACCTTTCTATTTAGAAAGGTTTGAGAAATCGACTACTCAAAATAATGGATACTTGGCCGCAAATAAGGTATGTTAAATTGTTTTACAAGGTAATTGTAATGTTATGTGGTGCCCATGAAAATGAATTGAATTAGTAGAATAAGAAGGATGCCATGAAATACTGCAAGTACTTTTTCAACGGTGTCTTAGTAGTTTATTACACCTGATATTTAATTTTAGTTAACTTGGGCGGATATATATTTCACTTCAATGGTTGACCTCTTTATACGATTCATTGGAGTTAACTTCTTGGAAAATTATACTGGATTATCCAATTTAAAAAAGGAAGTTGAAGAAATACCGGAGATCAAAGACTGGATAGCAGTGCGACCAGTAACACAATTTTAATTATTTTGCTTATCCTGTTGGCCTTACCGCATGCCATATTTCTTGTAAATTTGATACAGTTATCTTAATAAATACACATTAACTTATGTTATGGATTATTTTCTGCCAATCAATCTATATGGTACTAGTGACGAAATGAAAAATTATAATTACAATACAGCTCTAATCCAAACTTCCTAACCGAATTTTACTTGATGGCCCTGGTACACTTATTTATAGTATACTATATATATATATATATATATATATTGATGGAAGAAATTATGTGAAAGCATATAATCAGAAGAAGGGGCTGATCTCCCAAATTGTAATGATCTAGAGATCCGAATAGGAGGCTCAACCCCTTCGGGGTGTATAGCCACAATAATAATAATAATATATATATTTTGTATGATAAGAATCAACTGTCCATCTACTTGTTTTAGTAATAACGAATGTGTAGAAAATATGTAACATCTTTTTAACAAATTAGAAACGAACAATATTATTGCTTCTGTTGAATTTGTTGGAAAGTTTATTGATAAGAAAATTATCCCTACCACTAATGAACAGTTTGCCTTCAAACCTGTTGTATGTTTTACATTTATAAATGAAGCACTGGTTACTTATTTACAGTATTTATTACTACGTGATGACTACATGTTCTATGTCTGTCAAACATCGTCTGACTGTTGTTTCCCTACGCCATCTATATGTATCTCGGTATACATCTCCCCTTAAAGATATCTTAATTCTATATACATATAACTAGCTGACCCGACAGTCGATGTGCTGTCAATTTATAAAAAATTGATGTAGATTGAAGATAGACAGATTATTTTAATTATGATTTGATGTTGAGACGAGGTTTCAGAGCGCCCATATTAGAATTTTGCAAATATTTACAAAAATTAAGCAATGAGTTGATCGCAACGCTTGGTGATGAACGATACTTTTTGTCTTTCTGTTTGGAGAGAACACGAATAGCGCCGATGGTTTATCTACTCTCGAGCACGCCACGCCCATGGGAAAAACATGGCAATTGAAGGTTCATTTCAAACACTTCCAACGATTGGCCTTGCGATTTATTAATCGTCATTGCAAATGCAAGGCGAACAGGAAACTGAGCTCTCTTAAATTGAAACGGCAAATCGGTTGGAATCAGTGGTATTCTTGGAATCAGAATATCCTCACCTTTGAACTTTCCTATGATCATCGTTGATTCAATCACGTCATTCATCAGCTTCTTAACAGCGAAGTTTCGGTTAGTTCAGATTGCATAACATGATTATCACCGAGTCGACCTTGAGCTGCAAATTGTGCGACGGCATTCCTGGCAAATACAATGAATTCAGAAATTCAACTGAATAATTGACTAGTTCATTTGGATCGGTAATTGAATCGCTTGAACTGAGCGAGTCGAACTCGAATGTATCCGTTGTTCCGGAGTCATAATTGTTCGCGCTTGGAAATTCTTATTCTATTTGCGTCTAAACGGTGTCTACACTCTTCGTTCGTCTCTTTGACTTGACGATCATGTAATTCTCGTGCATTGCGCGTACGCCGACCCAAATTGCGACACCTTAGTGGTGGCATTTTTCCAAATACACCAAATTAATATTTCAAGCACACCACAATGAAATCACTTCGCAAAATGTCACACTTCTTTTTTTTAATGGTTTTTAATGACTTGGTTGCAAGACCTTTAAGTCCTGCATCTTTTATTATTTTGTTATGAAAATATCTGACAGCCGGACCGCAGAACTGTTAAACTGCGCCTCAACTCACAATGAAACGTCAAATTTGACATAAAGATGCTTGTTTCTTATAAAAATACCATCAAAATTTCCGACCTTTTCTGTGGATTTTCCAAACAATTTTTTTCATACAAACCTTGTCCTGATAATTACGAACACAACAAAAAAGAAATCAACCAAATCGGTTGAACCAATACTCGGGATTGTGGTTGTTCTATATTCCAACAACAAAATATGTGTCTGTATTTGATTGTATGGATTTCTTCATAATTCTTTTGCGACATTTACGGCTTTCTCAGCAAGACTTCTTGAAACAAAAATACTGGTTTTCCTTCCTGTAACAGACAACATCCCGTGCCATCTTTAGAAGCATCTATCTGTATTACCATATTGTACTGAGAATTTAGTTAATTGTATAGAAAGCAAAAATTATTACAAATAATATTTATAAAATTTTAGTATTATATTAACAAAATAATGAACTATATAATCAAAATATATTACCTACTGGGTGTATAAGTGTAATTTGTTTTCTAATTCTTAACTTCTTTCTCTCTCTTGAATTCTTTCCTGACTTCTTTTCTTTGGTCTTTTCCTTTTATTGTACTTCTATTTTCTTTGGTCTGTTCGTCGTTTGTAAACAACAACTTCTTTTGATGTGGTCTGCTTCTTTTCAACCCTGGTATTTTGTATAACTTTTTATCTGACTTTTTCGTCGACCATCCGATTCCGTCGTTCATAAACAAACTTCCTATCTTTTTTCTCGGCACGTCGTTATAGCAATTTGGAATTCTAGATCTTGAAATGTTTCAAGTGTATGTGTGTGGTATATGTTTACAACGCTTTTCTATTTCTTAAAGAATGCTTTCTATAAAATTTACATCTTTTATTGGTAATTTTACTAATGGAGTATTACCATACTACAATATCTTTGTTTGGATCGTACTGAGATAATACTTGTGGACTTGCTATTATTTTCTTTAATTCATCTAATGCTTTGTTATGTCTTACATACCATTCCCATTTGATATCTCTTTTTAATAATTCCCTTAATGGACTCGTTATATTTGCCATATTTGCTATGAAATCCCTGAGATAATGTATCATTCCTAATATTGACTGTAGTTCCTTTTTATTAGTAGGTTCTCTTAGCTGTAAAATTGCTCTTACTTTTTCATTATCGGGTCTATATCCATTTTTGTCAACTATCTGTCCTACAAACTTAATTTCATTTCGTTTAAATTTTACCTCTTCTTTATTGAACTTGATATTATTTTTCTAGCCAAATATATTATTTTATTCAATAAATAGTCATGCCTTTGTAATGTTTCTGTAGCTATAAGAATGTCATCAAAGTAAATTATTATATCATTTAGATCTACATTACCAAAATATTTTTGGTTTAATTTTATAAACACTTCAGGTGCACAGTTTAATCCACAAGGCAATCGCAAAAAATTATAGTAACCAAAAGGTGTACTGAAGGTGCACCCATAGACTATGGTTATGTGCGGTCTTTTGAGGTACAGCCTGTGTTCCTGTTATTGTGTCGGTTTTAGCGTCAACCAATTTCGCACATACAAGGCTAGGTGTATGTGTGAAATTTGCTTGACGCTAAAACCGATACAATAAGAGGAGCACAGGCTGTACCTCAAACGACCGGACATAACCAAAGTCCGTGATGGTACATAAGCTACTTGACTTATCATCTAATAAAACACGATAAAATCCCTGTCTGATATCTAATAAAATAACTTTTGTTTAACAATTTCATTCTAATTTCTGCCATAGTGGATACTAAATGGTAATCCCTTTGTATTGCTTTATTTAAATTTTTGGGATTTAGGCATAAGCGAATTGATCCATCTGTTTTCTTTTCAATCAATATTAATCCACTTGACCAATTTTCTGGTTCATCTACTTTTTCTATAGTACCAGCTTTTAGTAATTTTGCTAATTCATTTTTGAGTTTATTTGATAAAGTATGAGGTAACCTATGAGATGGTCTAATTGTTGGTTTCACACTCTCATCAATTTTAATTTGATATTTATCTGGAAATATCCCTACTCCCGGAAAAATGTCTATATTATTCTTAATGAAAGTTTCATTATCACTATAATTGCTATTATTGCCTGTTTGACCTGACTCTATGCCATAATTCCTAAACAAACAAAGGTGAACCTAAATTTGACCTCTGAGGAACACAGATGTTGTAGTGAAGTCGTATAAGGTAAAGCCGTTATATGATACGTAAAATTAAGAATAATAACAAGGGAGAAAATCAAAGAGTTAGCAACTTGATCAACAGTACATTGTGATTAATTCAATTAAGAAGTGTGAGAAATTCGTATATACATATATACTACATTAACTTAAGCCCGTTTATCTAAACTTTCACAATAGAATTAAGAGATAGAGCATAAGTTGGTTACAGTAGAATGACGAGGAATAAAACCGTGCTGCTAAGGGGATATGAATTACCGAACATTGAAATATGTGAATATATGTATATAAAATCTGTTCACATGCTTTAATAAAATTAGACAGGATGCAAATTGGTCTAGAACAAAGAACGGCGCATTTCCAAAAAGTCAGGAAAGACACAAGTTTTCAGAGACAAATCAACAATAATTGACAGTGGCTTGGCAAATATAAAGCTGCAGTCGCGAACTAAAAAAGCTGAGAATTGAATCATCACCAGCAGTAAATATGTTAGGAAACGTAGATCGGACTTTAGTTATTTCATCCTCAGCAACGGATATAAAGGAAAAGGGCAAATTACTGAAAGAAGATAGCATAGAAGGTATCTGAGAAACGGATTGCGAATAGTGAAAGACATCAGAAACCGTATTAGCAAATGTATTCACTATATCGTGAGAATCGCCATACTCACAAGGGGAACACCGGCATCCCGCACTTCCAGATTTCGATGAAACAACACAGACTGAAAGAGTACGTTGGTATAAGAAAAACACCATTCTCTTTTTCTGCGGAATCCCCGATTTCGGGGTATAGCCCCTCCAAAGATTTGAATGAATTTTTGTAAATATCTCGGAAACTATAACAGATTTCTTCTTTTCTGTAGAATATAGTTTGAAATATATTACATCGTCCCAAGGATGAAGCGAATTATTTTTACTCATATGTACCATCACGGACTTTGGTTATGTCCGGTCTTTTGAGGTATAGCCTGTGCTCCTGTTATTGTATCGGTTTAAGCGTCAAGCAAATTTCGCACATACAAGGCTAGGTGTATGTGCAATAACAGGAGCACAGGCTGTCCCTCAAAAGACCGGTCATAACCAAAGTCGGTGATGGTACATAGATGCATAGTTAACAAGCTCTTAGAGTAGTAGTACACTATTTAGGATTTAGGGTATCTGTTTGCTTCTTTTGTAGAATAGAAGAAGGGATATGATTTGATATAACTGCAATAAGTATAACAATAACGTTTTTTGAACAACTTTATTATGGACAATTATCTAGTTAATCTTTGATTTGTAGTACGCTTTTTACATTTTTTATAACTCCTTGTAGATTTGTGTATTGTGCAAATCCTGGGTATGATTGAACTAATCTTTCCGACAGTGCGAAGAAATAAATGTCTGCCCATGTTAACTGTATGAATTTGATAACAATTATTGTTTTGTGTACTATATATTTAAATACTTACTTTCCCAAGGCAAAGATAGCCCTTGTTCTCCTTTGCAATATTATCTAGTTTGCCCAGATAGTAAGGTATTGTTTCTGCAAACAAGGGTCTTCTTAGTTGCTCTTTACGTTCGGGATCGGTTGTGCGACCGTATTCCCCTAACTCTAAAAGCAGAATGTTTATTTTCATAATTTCAAGAAATCTTACTACTGCCAAGTGTAAAGAAACAAAGTTGATTACTTTGCATTAAATCTTTGAACGTATCGACAATGGCGTCAATTTCCAAATCATCCCAAGCATTGCTACCAGTTAAATTAACCTTCTTTGCAACATATCGACAAATCGCCAGGCTTTGCCAAATAATCTTGCCATTTTCTTCGTAAGTAGGTACTTGACCGAAAGGGGTATCTAAAACTAAATTAGTCAGATTTGTAAGAAAATCATTGCTACAACATACTTGGCTTCAAAGTTGGCCAATCTTCTTTAGTAATACGAATGTCCTGGAATTCTATTTGTCCATATTTTAAAAGAAGGCGAATTGGTTCTGCCAATCCTTTCATATCAAAATATATTAACTGAATATTTGCCATGTTCTCGACAAAACTGTAAAATGACGTAATAATAGTAATAATAATAATAATAATAATAATAATAATAATAATAATAATAATAATGCGAATATGTCTTCAAACACTCAAGGGCTGTTAACAACCGTATTTTGCAGTCTGTCGACTTTTCCTTTTAAAGCCATGAGGATAGAATGATACAGTAAAAAGAATGTCATTCACAGTTAGCCCAAACAATAAACAACAAAAACCACTGCTGTTAGGGTGTCTGGCAGCTATATCGACAATCTCAAATTCAAAGCTAAGATGGAGAATGTGAACATGCGACAGACGATGCATGCACTTTCATAAATATGGTGGATACTGCATCTCATAGTCACTCTATTTCCAGGTGTATTATTGTGTTATAAGTTACCTTAAGTATTAATTTTCATCACAAAAGCAAAACCATATTATATAATATGTAATGTTAGCACTACCAATTCATATATCATACATACTATTATTGCTGTCGTCTATGATCCATTCTTTAATTCAGCTGAACGGTTGCAACGTTGCCTTTGGGCGGTCTAATTTTTCACATAGCACTTGACACATATGCAAATACATACATACTGCATGTATGTACGGAGAACATAAACACAAAAGGCAATGTTTCGATTTAAATTCGCTTACATTTTATTACAAGAAGTGTTGGGTTGTAATATTAAAATGGAGAAGATATTCAAGTTCGAGGTTTATGGCGAAATTGTTATTCTACACTACAAATTAGTGAAGTTAATAAGTCAGTAACATTTTCTTTCTTGGTATACATATGATTATATAAAATTTCGCAAAATGGCAATAAATCACATGTGCAGTATTTACTATTTCTTACATGAAATTACCATCATATGGGCAAAGTTGCTACGTTGCAAGTTGGTACATAATTATCCACCTAAATACAATGGAATATTTGTGGGCTTCTGTTCAAATCAGCAATAGTCTTGCATATAAGATAAGGTAAGGGACCAACTTACAAGTCGTATAAAACTTACACTAGCGTTGGTCTGATGTCATCTTTTGTGATGAGAAAGTACATATGTGGGCATTGATGTCGACAATCGAATGTTTGTATATTAATATGATAATAAAAGATTTGACCAAAAATATGGACACGGTAATTGAAGAATAGCCGTTTCATGGACTAGCAGATTTTATCCACTTTTAAGTACTGAAAGTTGTACATTACAGAATAAACTGCTGAGGAAAGTCATATGTACATATATATATATATATATTAGGGTGACCGTAAAAATCGGTGTTGTATTTTTGACAACGGGAACCCCACAAAAGTTTTTGCAGATTTTACGATAGCCAAAATTTGAGCACGATTGGAGTATGTTAATATGTGTCGCTGGGGGCTCAAAGTTACAAAAAATGTTTTTTTGAGTTTAGTAGCCACGTTTGGGGGTCGTATCTGCGGAAATTCCCATTATTTTCTCATGATATATGTCTTAAGCGAAACGAGTTCAAAGTGTCAAAACCACCATCCATGAAAATCGAAAAGTATTCAGAGAAAAATGCACTGAGAAGATCTTGGAACGAATTAATATAACAGAGGAGGAAGCTGTTGTAGTTCATTGGGACGGAAAACTTTTACCCGACCTTCTAAAGACAGAGCAGAGAGAACGAATCGCTGTTTTAATTTCTTATGGTGAAAATGAACAACTGCTAGGAGTTCCTAAAGTAGAGAGAAGCACTGGTGAAGAACAATCCTTGGCTGTATATGAGTGTCTCGAGGAATGGGGTGTCTCATACATACATACTCATACATACTATCAAGGCAATGTGTTTCGACACCACTGCATCAAACACAGGAAGGTTCAAAGGGGTTTGTACAATTTTGGAACACATGTTGTGTAGAGAGCTGCTTTACCTAGCTTGCCGACACCACATTCTTGAAGTCATGTTGAGATATATTCAAGAAATTCCAAAATGCATGGGCAAAGCTCGACAAGATACAATATGACACGGGTATTAGCAAAGAAACTGTGAAGAAACATGTACCTCCTGAATTAATTGCGAACATATCTGCGGAGTTCAAAATTATACTTATGGAATCACAACCCAGAAACGATTACAAGGAGCTCCTACAATGGGTATTGGTGTTTATAGGAGCACTGAATGGAACGGAAATGGGATTTAAATCTGTAGGTGCCATCAGTCATGCCAGGTGGATGGCCAAGGCCATCTATTGTCTGAAGATATTCCTATTCCGCGGACAGTTCAAACTGAGTGATGAAGAACACATTGCTTTAGAAGCTGTCTGTATTTTTCTCGTTATAGAGTATTGCAAAGCTTGGTTCAATGCCCACAAATAACAATCAGCTCCCAAGCAAGACTTTGACCTCTTGCGGTGTTTGTGAGAGAGCTTTGGAGAAATTCTCAAACCATTTGCGGTATTTCAATGCAGAATTGGTAGCTCTCGTTTTCTCTGATACCTCAATTTCAGACGAAGAAAAATCAGAATTGGCGAACAAAGTCCTAACTCTGAGTGAAATGGAGACAAAAGATTCAAGAATTGTAAACCCCAAATTTCGAAGACCCTAGTTGGAAGAACTGGTTAATGCAGGGTTATCTCATTTAATTACCAAGGCGACCATGCATTTCTTTGAGCGTTTCCATATTAATGCAAATTTTCTCAGAGAACCCCCAGTAGCTGGGCTGAAAATGT
This sequence comes from Chrysina gloriosa, assembly GCA_038088585.1. Lineage (NCBI taxonomy): Eukaryota > Metazoa > Arthropoda > Insecta > Coleoptera > Scarabaeidae > Chrysina > Chrysina gloriosa. The sequence goes on from CM076087.1 coordinate 69,946,453, forward strand.
AAATTTTCAGAAAGGATTGCGGATTGTGAAGTCACTAAAGGTGGTTAATGATGTGGCAGAACGAGGAATGAAATTAATTACAGATTTTAATAACCTTCTCACCAAGAAAACAATATGTTTTACAAGTAGTACACGAATGCCAAAAGCTGTATCCTGATGTTTCTAAATACACTTTGAGCAAACCTTTAGAATAAAGTATTCATTATTGTATCCTTCTTAAAGATGGCAAACGATACAATGTCACTCTTTTTTATTATAATACATTTAAATTTGTTATTAAAAAGCATTATCATTTTATTCCATCATAATTCATTTTAAACTCTGAAAAATCATAATTTCCTTAATAGAATTTCCTCGTCACGTTTTTTATGAAAAAGGCTGTTATAGCTCTGTTCTAGTATTAATAACAACAAATATATAGAATATATATTACATAGAACAACATTGCTTATGATTTGACTCATATATATATAGGTGTCCCAGACTTCACTCCCCAGGCTTGTAACTTCGTTATTGTTAACAATACATAAAACAAAGTATATATATATTCTTAAATGGGAGGAAATTCTCTATACGATAGGAAAAACCAATTTACAAAAAGTGCGTTAGTGTAATGACAGCTATATTCAACTTTTTCTTTTCAAATAGCACAGTATACTTTTTTTTAATATTCAGATGGTACCTTTTATTCTCTTTACAGCCATATAAATTAATATGGGCCTTACATGGGAAAATTTTCGAAAAAACTTGACCTAAAGTTTGCCATGTAAAAAATTGTGGTTTCTAGTGTTTATCTAGTAGGCGATGAAATCAACAGCTTTCTACAAACAAAAATGTGTTTTTTCGAATAGCAATTAATTAACTAATAATTACAAAACTAATGAGCAATAATTACAAATTACAGTAGAAGCCGCTTATTGTGATCAATTTGGAACAAACCCTTTTTGATAACATTAACCGAATGATAACAGTAAGCGGAAGGTAAATATAAATGTATTTTTCTATGCTGATGTAGTCAATAATAAATATGTATGTATGTAATCAAATTATTTAACGACTTACAAATAAAATTCAAGGGAAAAATTAACGATTAATCAACAATTTTTAATATTTAACCAAATTTGTTTATTTTTTATCATCGATACAATACGTAGGTACATTTATTTACACTTTACGATTTCATTCGAAAAACTGGTCGATCGTCGTTTGACGTTTATTTTTATTAATAAGATTTTGTATGTATATTTCAAAATCATAATATCTATCAAAATTACTTTCTCGGAATTGTACACCACGTCGGAGAATATTTAACGCTTCTTGCATCTGGCCATTAGTTGGCGGCTCTTCAGACATTTCCTCTTCTTCTTCTTCTCCTACTTCGGGTAATTCAGGATTACTTCCTTCGGACGATTGATCCACAACTTCCCGACAAATGTCTGATATAGTCATTGTGGCAGCTGTTTGAACATCATTGTCGATATCCACCCAATCGGAAAATTCGCTTTTGGACAGACCTTGAACTACAAAAAAATTAAAAAAATATTAGTTAGATGTACAAAACAAGTTCTTTTTTCATACCTTCTAAAATGTCAGCGCACGTTTCATGGAGATCAGGTTCTTCATCACCAGTTTTGGAAAAACCTCCTTTTCGAAAACAGTTTCGGATCGTTTCTGGTTGAACTTGCCTCCATGACTTCACCAGCAAATGCAGCGCATCTAGAAGACTGATTTTTTGCTATCGCATCTGCAGTAGGTGCATCTCGATTCTCATCAAGTTCTTGTATAATTTGGGCTCGAATTTGCCCTCGATAGTATTCTTTGAATGTTCGAATGATTCCTTGATCACATGGTTGTATCAATGCCGTAGTGTTCGCAGGTAAGAAAATAAGTTGGATGTTCGTCAAAACTGCATTCACTTTGTGCGCAGTACAATTGTCTACTAATAAGACGATTTGGCGTTTCAATTTTTTGTCCCACCTGAGTAACCACTCGCTGAACAAGACACTTGTCATCCAAGCATTCGCATTAGCAAAATACTCCACGGGCAAAGTTTTAACACCTTTAAAACACCGAGGATTCTTACTTTTTCCTATCACTAGAAGTTCTTCCTTTTCACCTTCCATATTAACAGAACATAACACTGTTACTCGTTCTTTCGAAGATAAGTAACCTCTTACTTTATCGTTTTTGAACAAATAAGTATGATTAGGCATCGCGCGAAAGTAGAGTCCTGTTTCATCTGCATTGTAGATGTCCCGAGGCGGATATTTTGCAATAATTTCTGGCCATTCCGAACGCATCCAGTCAGCGGCTGCTAACGAATCAGCACTTTTTTCTTCACCGTGCAGAGGTCTATAAACGATGTTTTCTCGCTTTTTCCACCGATTGAACCATCCGTCTGTTGCAATGAAATTTTCTTTCCCCATAGTTTTGGCTATATCTTCTGCTTTTTGACGCATGATAGGACCATTCACAGAGGCACTTTTTCGCGAACATTTGTAAACCAAATTTTTAAAGCTGATTCAACTTGATTATCCTTTCCAGATCTTTCCCTTTTTCGTTTTATGTTTTCATTCGAACGCGCACACGTTTCTATTTCTGTACGATTTTTTAAAATTTTACACAACAGCGGTTGCGAAATTTTTAATTGTACCGCAGCATTCCTTTGACTCATTTTCGGAAGTTTATCGAAGTTATCGAGAATTTGTCGTTTTTCTTCGTTCGATAGATCGCGACGTTTTTTATTCACTTCTGCCATGACCACGGTGGTTTATGCGAAATTTCAATAATTTACCCGTAGAACGTGCGATTCGTAGAAGAGTATAGGAGAAACTGAATATCATTTAAACGAACGGACCTTTTATACATAAAGTACATCAAAAAAAAAGATGACCTCTTCATAATATAGAAATAACAATTCGTTAGATTGTAATATGCGATATGAGAGTTTTAATTGAAATCGGCGAGAAAAAGCGGCTCGTCCAAAGGAGTTGCGCTGCAGACACCGTCGCCTGAAGAAACTTTCCGACAAAGGATACTATTCATAACTAATAACATTAAGCGGCTTTTGATTACAATATGCGGCTTTCTTTCAATGAGTTTTAAATAGAGTGATTTGGGACCAACGGTTTTCGATAACAATAACCGTTTGATAACATTAACCGTGATTATAATAAGCGGCTTCTACTGTATTATAAAAATTGTTCAACGTATTAAACGCCCATCAAGAATTCCACACCAAACATTTATTGAAAAAACGCATTGATTATTCGTTTCTCTCAGCCAGTGTGGCTGTTCTGTGGACCAGTATCTGCAATTTTGTATTGAAACCAATCCATTGTTATGGAATCTACTTTCGTCAGACCACATTATTTGTCTCAAAAAATCAGGTTGGTGATCATACTGCACTAGAACCCATGCAATAAATTCAAGTCTCCTCTCTGAATCTCCGGGGTGAAGCTTATGTATACGCTTAAATTTGTATGCTTTATAATGATTTCGTTTTAAAATGCGTTGCACTGACGATTTTGAAATATTACACTTTGCAGCTATTTCTCTTAAGGAAGATGTAGGATTGACCTCCGTATAAGCAAGAACAGCTACCGTATGTCCTTCATCAGCAACATGTATGTTCCTAGGAAGCGGTATACTTTTATTTATTACAAAAGATCCATGCTCCCTAAGATTGTTTTCCAAATTTTTAAACGTTTTATGATCAGGATGTCTTCTCTCAGGATATTGCTCGCAATACCTTCTAGCTGCTTCCCTCGAATTACTTCCACACAAACCTTACACTAACATCATATCGCACTTTTCGGAATTCGAATAATTCATATTCTATCAAAATACAAGGAATGATAATAACTTCAATGAATTTAACAACATAAAGTGACAGAATTTTGTTTAGAAAACAATTGAAAATCAGCATGCTATTCGTCCGAATAGCACATGTACCTACCTACTTGATATTTTCTTTGTTAACGACAGTTGATAAAATATTTAATAGCTTTTATCTCGATAATTTTATAAGTGCCATTGTTAAATAATTTGATTTGAACTGAATATAACTTCAAGTGAAAATTTATTCAAAGATGCGTTTTTTTTTAATAAATGCCTTTTATAAATGTGGATACATTAAAAATAAACCTTTGTATTTATTAGATGTAGTTGATAGCATACATTTAATTGCTATTCGAATAAAAACACATTTTTGTTTGTAGAAAGCTGTTGATTTCATCGCCTACTAGATAAACACTATAAACCACAATTTTTTGCATGGCAAACATTAGGTCAAGTTTTTTTCGAAAATTTTCCCATGTAAGGCCCATATTAATTTATATGGCTGTAAAGAGAATAAAAGGTACCATCTGAATATTAAAAAAAAAGTATACTGTGCCATTTGAAAAAAAGTTGAATATAGCTGTCATTACACTAACGCACTTTTTGTAAATTGGTTTTTCCTATCGTATAGAGAATTTCCTTCCATTTAAGAATATATATACTTTGCTTTATGTATTGTTAACAATAACGAAGTCACAAGCCTGGGGAGTGAAGTCGGGGATCCTGTATATCTAGAATTGGTTTCTCGAAACGGCAAAATTGATCTAGCATGGTCCCGGTCCCAAGAAAATTTTCTTTCTCTCTCTCTTCTCTTTTATCTATTTCTGCGGTATATAAAATGTGTTATCAAAAATTACTCTCAAGGTTTTGCTACAATTTAGTATCTGCGAGTTTTTGGGGACCAAAACCGATTTAGCATGGTCCCGGTCTCGATTCAATCCATTTAGTCTAGGTTTTTACCAATTTCGGCCTAAACGTGGAGTAGCAACTCTTTTTAACATTATGCAGCCAAGCGAAATTATAAATAATTAAAACTTTACTACTAAACCATAGATGGCGCTGAAAGTAATATGTTAATAAAAGAAAAATATGTACGAAAACTAACAACAACATGTAAATTCACATACTTTCTTTACAGTTACAAAAGTAATCGGAGCTGAGTTTTTAAATCAAAATAGAAAACTTCTACACAATTAGTTGTCATCGCAAAAACAAGGTATGTAAATGTTTACTTAAAATGTGTTAAAAATTTCTTAAGAAAGATTTTGAGCTTTGTTTATTCTTAAAAGTTTTACATTTCCCCTACAAAAATCAACACATTATAAAAGTACATAAAAAAACTTTACCTGCATTACCAAAACAAGATATGTATGTACAATGGGACCAAACTAAACTTGGACGATTCGTCCTAAACTACGAATTCGAGGCTTGTTTAGAAGAAATATTTCGCCCGTATGGATAAATGCGGCTTGTTAAAGGAGATAGGTCGTTATGTTACTCAAGTATTGAAAAGCGCTAAATCAAAGGCATATACATACATACATTGCCTTTGATATCCTGCCGGCTTGCTTTAGCTGGTAGAGTTAGAAATATTTTTTAAATCATGTAGGTGTATATATGTATATGCAGACCAGGAGTCTTTGCCGTTGAGAACAAAGGTGAAACGAAGGTTATTGGGGAGTTCAGCAATCATACATTCAGTAATAGTATGTTCAAATTTATTTTTATATATACTACAAAGATTAAATGAAGTATTACATAAGACCCACTACATACTCAAACTAAGTAAATAAAATAGAAAGAACCCAATTTCCTGATTATAACAAAAAATTTAAACTCGAAATTGGCTCAAACTCAGAAAATTAAGGCAAGTCCACAAAACCAAAATATGTAAATTAAAATATAATATATAATAAAATACTGACCAAATTTCTAGTCATGGAATGTCCAGATATGTATCCATGTTGATTACATGATAACAACGGTTTAATTTGCCTATAGATTTTAGAGTATAACATTTGTTCAAAAACTTTAGTAAAATTTGGCAATATACTAATTGGCCTATAATTAACGATGTTAGGTCTGTCGCCCTTCTTGAACATCGGTGTAATTTTACTGATTTTCCAGATGCTTGGGAATACGCTTGAATCCAAAATCAAATTGTACAGAACAGCTAATGGCTTCGCTAAAAGTGAAGCATAGTCACGCACTATAAAACTGGCTATGCGATCATCACCAGCAGTCTCATTCGATTGAAGTTTAGAGGCATTAAATATTACATCTCTCAGAACTCTTTCATACGTACTTGTTGTTTTATATTATTAGTAAAACAAACCGGATATTGTCTTCATGATACCGGTCGCAGAAGAAATAACGGTATTTTGTTTCTTGATAGTTGTAGATGAGCTGAAAAATAGATAGTTTCCTTTTCCTTACCAACATTTTTGAAATATATGAGTTTAGGTCAGACTCTTATCAGACAAGTTTTACGTTTACAAGTAGTATTAATATGTAATGTTTTTATTTTCAATTATAAAGTCATGGAAGTGGGGAGACATCAGATAACCAGAGAAAGAAGGTGAAATTGTGGGATTATGGAAAGATGGTATGCCTTTTGCACAAATAAGTGCTGTACGCTACATACCAGTAAGCAGTTTCGAGACGCTTTTCTCTAAGGGAACAAACTTTACTTCCTTTCCAGAACAGTTAGTACTAGTAAACTGATTTAGGATAGAAGGAAATATAGAAAGACGGCGACGACCGAGACCTGCAGGAAGGAAAACTACTCTAGAAGAAGATGAAAAAATTATAAATTCATTTAGAAATAATCATTTTCTAAGAGCAAAGAAAGTACTGTAGGAAACCGGTATTTCGGTTTGTAAACAAACCATTATAAATCGTACGGTTGAAACAGGGTTAAGACCAAGAAGGCCGCCTAGAATATTAGACCCTTCAGCAGCACATGCAGAATTAAAATTCCATTTTGCAGTTGAAAATTTATATAGAGACTGGACAAATGTTATGTTTAGCGACAAAAACCTTTTAGGTCTAACGAATGTTCTTTTAAATTAGTATATAGACATGCAAAAGAGTAAGATGTAGTAGAGAGTATGTTGCTCGACATACACAAAGTGGTTGAATTTCAGCAGCGTATTGGCTGGTCTTGGGAATTTAGTAAAGATAGACGGAAGATTAACGTCCGTACAGTATAGAAATTTATTTGATACTTATGTTATCATTAGCTTATGCTAACGATGAACATATGTATGTTGTTTATGGAGTGAAGAACATCCGGAAGTAGAATTTATAGTATGGCCTCCTAAATCTCGGTATCTGAACACAATGGAGAATCTCTGGGCTCAAATTGTAAACCATTGAAATGACATACAACGCCGAGATTTAAGAATTCGAAGTAATCTGGATTATGCCGTTCAAGAAACATCCTGCATGACGTAAATATATTTTCAAATTTGGTCTTATCACTGCAGCGAAGGTTACATTAAATTGTTATAAACGGGAGTGACTGGACTTCATACTAGAATTTCTAATATTTTGAAGTATTAGAATTTAGTTTTAAAATTTTGTGTGATTTGTTTATTATCCTTAATGGATACATTTATGATAATAATATAATCTCCTGTTTCTTGTATATTATGAAAGTTAAATTGTAGTAATATTAGCCACAGATCAACTAGATTGGAATATATCACTCTATATAGAATAATATTTCCCAGTATTCTTCAATGAATTTTATTTAGGAAAAGAACGAAAATAATTTTTATCACTCACAATAAAACCAAAAATACAAATTCACAATCGGTATAAGCCATATATTAAGCCAATATGAGAAAAAGAAGGTACCGCAAGTTTCGTTTCTTTTTAAATCGTCGCGCAAGCGGGAGTTGCACGAATTCGAATATTTTTTTATAAAAGTACGGGTGAAGTAACTGAACTAGAGTTCCGGAATAGTTCATTAATTTCTTATTCGTAATTATTATTTAAATAAGGTGGAAGTACGGCTGTACGATGTTGTGCAATATCGGAAGAAATTATTACTTATTTCGTTTAGGTTGCTTTTCCCCTTATTCCCTTTTTCAAACTAAAATTACTATTTAAGAACGATTTTTATTTTAGGCGAATTCCAAAACAAAATCTGAAATTTAAAGGGAAGCTCCTTTATCACAAGCAAATTATTGATTCAACAGTTTCATGCATTCATCACTATCAATGATGAATGCGGATTGCGGATAAGGCTCAATTTTGCTTGCAATATTTCTGCCGATACTAGTTCGTCGCTTGTCAATCGTCCAAGTTTAGTTTGGTCTTGTTATACATATACATGTATTATATCAAAGTGTGAATTTGTTAAGAAAAAGAATTTTGTTTATTTTATAGATGTTATAATTCACCCAATATAATTTTTTTTTTAAATATATATGTGCTACTATATATATTTGAAATATGCAATATAAATTAAATATCAAAACTAAAATAAAGGGCGTTATTGTTTGGTTCAAAATTATTAAAAAAATTGGGGAACTCCGAGCAAGGCTCGGTCCACCAGGTACTATATATATATATATATATATATATATATATATATATATATATATATACATGTGGGACTGAGAGGGTAGAAGAGGTAGCAAGAGAGAGAAGAGGGAGAGAAGGGGTAATGGCGGAAGTGATATGAAAGACGTAAGACGCAAGATGTAATACGTAAAGTTGTAAGACGATAGACGTAACGCGATAAGTGTAGTAAAAAGACGTACATATAGTGTGTAAAAGACATAAAGTGTAAGACGACGGTAAATGACGTACCCGTAGAAGACCAAAGGACTTGTATTTTTCTATGCTTTGTTGTCTCTTTTTATATTTTGTATAATCTTCAATATTTAAACAATAAATCCTACATACATATATGTATATATATATATATGTGTATATATATATACATATATATATATATATTTATTATTACATATATAATAATAACAATAATAGTTCCTTATTTCTGCTATAAAGTAACAATATCCCTTAGAAACAGAAAGAAGCTTCATATTAAATGCCATTAGTACAATAGCGTAGATATTTACTTATATTATATGGTTCAATATAGCACGTGTATTTAAAAACATATCGCTTAAAACCTATAAAACCTTAAACCTATTGAAACCATCTTCGTTTTTTATATGTAGTGGCAGTTTATTGAAGAACTTGATAATATTGTAAGTAACTCTTTTCTCAGATTTAGATAAGAGTGGAATACCATAATTAATGAAATGTCGAGTTCTATAGTTGTATGTCTTTTCATGAGAAGTAAATAGAGACTTATGTTTAAAACAAAGTAGTAAACATTCATATATGTATAATAAATCCCATATACGCTTAAAAGTCTATTATATCTAAAGTAGCTCCGTAGTGAAGCATCCGGCCGCAAACCCAGAAGCGCCCGTATCGCCCTCTTTTGTAATATGAAAACCCTGTTGCAGTCACTACAGCTTCCTCCAACTATTATTACATATCTCAAAATGGATTCAACATAAGCATGATAAGCTACTTTCGTTGTATTGAAATTAGTACTTCTACTCAAACTTCTGAGTGCAAAGCGGGCGGCACCGAACCTACCGCAGACATATTCAACATGGTGGTGCTATCTTAGTTTATGATCTATTATATATAATACCTAACACTTTACAATACTGACTTAAATTAAATGTAAAATTGGCAATAGCAATATTATCAGGCGTCAAAGTAGATTCACTTGCTTTAAACATAATGCAAATGGTTTTAGATGCATTTAGCTGTAATTTATTGCTAGAAAACCACAAATTGAAATTATGAAATAAATTTGACTCATCTTCTACAAATTCGGTACGTAAACTTCCACTAAATAGTAAGTTCGTATCATCAGCGAAGTTTACGATTTTATGATTAGAACTGAAGACATTTGAAAATAGGTCACTCATAAATATAGTAAATAGTAATGGGCTAAGGATACTGCCTTGGGGAACTCATAAACTCACAAATTAACTATTTGTTATATTAACTATCATCGGAGTAGATGCAGTTATTACTGCTACTGAACTTGACAACTTGTCTTCGATTCGATAAATACGATGCAATCCACTCCTGTGGAATCCCTCTGACGCCATAATGATACAGCTTTTCAAGCAAAATAGAATGAGGCATGGAGTCGAAAGCTTTGTGAGATCTAGGAATAGACCGCAATTTATCTATCCAGCATACTATATATCATTTCAGTGCAATCAAACAAGGTAGTGCTTATGCTTTTTTAGGTAATAATATAGATATATACGATGTTTGTACATATGAGCAATCCAATTAAGGAATTTCCCAATATGTGACAAACGTGCGCATTTTTGCAGCTTTTATTCTACATGAGTGTACAACTGTTTTTCGTACATACTCTCATATTTGCCACGGTGGCTTATCCGAAGAGCGCGGCCGCAGCTACTGCGCGAGTATGTACTGTGCTAGTACTTTGCTCCGTTTCTGAAGATATGATTTTTTCCGTTTTCGGCGTTACATTACACATACGCAGTATGTGTGTCCCCTGGTTCACCCGTAACAGCTCCTCCTTCGCGCTCGTGAAAAATCTTCATTTGTGAGTATTTGACATCTTGTCCATTGTTAAATTTATAATCCTTAGACTTCCAAGAGAACGTCGAACAGGATGACGTACCTATTGGCTAAATAAAGAAATTGTGTGGCGTGTAATTGGATGTATATGCATTGCAAAAGCCTATGCATGGCAGAATAAGGCACGTTTTCAGAGACTCTTAAAATATTTTTGTGACTTTTTTTGTTGGACGTTTCTTGCAGTACTGAGATACAGTATAGGAATATGCGATATCTATCTACGTAATTCTTTTTCCTGTTGTTAATGTGGTTCCCCTTTATGTTTATATTCACTGTCCAATTAATTACCGTAGTCTATTTCTTGTTTGTGTTAATTTGTTGGACACCTTGATGGACTCCTAGGTGCAGAAGAGGTGTGTCCCTGTTTGCTTCTTTATATAATTTCCCTACTTGTCGCACCAACATAACATACGTAGTAAAAATGATAAACACACGCTCAATGATAAAGCAGACAAAAAACAAAATCACTGCTAAAGGTGAGGCTTTCAAACAACTTGGTAAAGAGAAGCGAAGAAGGAACAACCATAGAAGCTCAGAAGACAACGCATTGAACAGTAACTACATACAAATTATGCATGTTGATGCTGAGAATAGTAGGGAGGATACACATGAATCTACGGATTTAATCGCTGATCTCAGAAATAAATTAGCCGAGGTGGACTACACGAACTCGCAGTTAAAGGACACACTTGCAACTGCGGTAAAAGGTCCACACTGATGCTAGTACGCAGACAGATGGTGTAGGGATGGTGGATGTTTTCACTAAGAGTGAGGAAATGGCTACCACAGTAAAGTGTAATGTCACTCAAGCAAGCATGCACCATCGATCAAGAGATAAGTCGAACAAACATAAGGTTTTGTTGGTGGGTGACAGTCAAGGAAGATCCTATAGCAGGTTTCTTCAAGGGCGCCCCGTATCCGTTATGGGTATGGTAAAGCCGGGTGCACCAATCGAGGTGATTTGCGATGGATTGGACACACTCTCTATGAATTTTAATAGATAGTGATAGTTTGATTGTATTTGGGGGAACGAATGACATCCGATACTGTCATGATAGCGAGGGGATAGCTAAAGTAGTTAAATCATTTCAACGCTTAATGGAGTCCACGACTCATACAAATGTGATTATTAGTACTATTCCTTTCAGGTGTGACGATCACAGAGTAAATGGCGTTATTGAACATATTAATCATAAGATTTATAATATGGCAGGTCAGTATGACCATGTAAGGATTTTCTGCATAAATAATGTTATCCTGAATACGGATTATACATATGATGGCATCCATTTGAAATTAAGAACAAGAAGATATTTAACATCGCATCTGTTAGACGAAATTGGTTCACAGCTTCTGAGGATGGATCACGACACGCATGAAATTACAAATGTTGCAGAGATCGGAAAAGGCGGAGATTCTGTATTGTCAGGAGTCGAAATCCCGCGAAGTGATTTTTTAGAGGGGCAAAACCAGCAGAATTTCCAGACACAACGGCCTGTTTCTCGGTTTTCCATCAGAACGTGCAGTGTTTAAATAATAAAATACAAGAGTTAGAAGTATTTTTTGATGCAAATAATTCTGATGTTTTTTGTCTCACGGAACATTGGTGTATGTTTGATAATGTAAGTGGTTAAATATTGACGGTTATTATTTGGTTGACCATTCTAGTAGAGAGAAGTATGTACACGGGGGCGTTGCTATGTATGCTAAGTTAGGTACTGAAAGTGGAAGTACTGATGTGATAAAATATTTGTCGGTGGAATTGCATTTTGAGTGCGTGGCCGCGACTTTCAACGTGATGAATAGTAAATTTGTAGTAATAGTAATCTATAGGAGCTGTAATGGTGACTTAAAAATATTTTTTGATAGATTCACGGAAGCTCTTAATTTAGCAACGACATTAAAAATCATGAAGTCTGTGTTTGCGGTGATTTTAATAACAATTTTCTTAATCCATCAAAAGAACTTACAGAATTCACTGACATACTAAACTCTAATTGTTTAAAACCAACTATAACTGAACCTACCAGGGGACGCAACTGTTTAGATAACATCTCTGTAAATGACCCATTCTACATATTCAAGAGTTCTGTTGTACACAATGCTCTTTCTGACCATGCTGGACAGAAACTCCTTATATACTTTGAGAACGACACAAACTCATGTGCTAGTGTAGTATACAGAGAACTTAATAAAAACATTGTACATTTTAAGCAATTAATGCTACAGGAGCAGTGGTCTGGCATGGTGGGCGAGACAGATGTGGACAAACAATATGGCAGTTTTATTACTGATGTTACCACCAATTTTAACTCGACATTCCCCATTAAACTAAACTAGAAAACTAAATGCGCAGGAAACAAAAACTGGGTCACAACCGGTATCAGAATATCGGCGAAAAAACTGAAAGATCTTTACCTTTTGTCTTTGAACGGTGATGATGATATTTTGCAATGGTATAAAAAATATAAGAAATGTTATTGCTAAGGCGAAAGAAATGTAAACAGCGAACAGATCTTAAATTCGCAAAATAAGAACAAAACTGGTGGGAACATTATTAAGGGTACACCCAACAAGACAAATGGTACAAAATTGGAGGTAGATCATGAAATTGTTACTGACCTGGACGCCCTTGCTGAATATTTTAATGAACATTTTTCAAATGTTGCCAATAATTTAATAAACAGCAATGATGATCAGGATGATGATATAACTAAATTCTCCAATTAACGATTCAACGTTCTTCTTTACTCCAGTAACTGAGTTGGATATTAGAAAGATAATATCCAGACTAAAAACCAGTTCATCCACAGGATACGACGAGATTAGTTCTAGACTCATAAAGTGTTCCATAGACTCGTTTGTTTTTTACCTTGCTTTAATTGTTAACAATTCACTTTAAACAGCTGTATTTCCAAAGATCCTAAAAGTAGCTAAAATTCTTCCTGAAAATAAAAGGGGGACAAATATCTTATAAAAAACTATAGACCCATCTCATTATTGAGTACATTTTCTAAAATAATTGAAAAACTTGTAGCAGATAAGTTAATATCCTTTTTGACAAAAACAATATTCTGAACGTAAACCAGTATGGCTTTAGAAAGGAAAAATCTACCACGGATGCAATTTTACCGCTACTAAACAGATTATATAGGGATATGGATGGGGGAAGGGACTGTCTGGCTATATTTCTGGACTTAAGTAAGGCATTTGACCTGGTTGATCACAGTATCTTATGCAATAAACTTTATAACTATGGTATCCGGGGAATAGCTTTGTGCTGGTTTGAAAGTTACTTGAAGGACCGTAGACACTATGTACAGATTGCAACGGGTAAATTGTGTGAACGGACGCTGAAAAGCGGCGTTCCGCAAGGTTCTGTACTTGGTTCTTTGCTTTATATATTATATGTTAATGATATACCATCAAGAAATGTGGTAATGTTTGCAGACGATACAACCATCTTCGTGTCCACTGATAAAGCCGATAACCTCGAAACAGCAACTGATAGCGAATTACACGCCATCGACGCATATTTTGTCCGTAACAGATTAGCGTTAAATAACGAAAAATCAGCCTGGATACATTTCAATATATCGCACAAAAAAAGGGATGTTGGGTATGTTTTAAGTACGCGCAAAAGTAGTGGTGCTCAGGTCAACCATACAACATTTTTGGGGACTACTATTGACTCCGGATGTAACTGGAAAATACACATAGATCTATTCTGTAAAAGGTTAGGAACAGTATGCTTTGCCATAAAATTACAAAGATCAACGGTGAGTCCAGATGTTTTAAAGATCTACTATTTTGCCAGCTTCCATTCATTGCTGTCATACACCACTGTAGCGTGGGATTCCTCTTGTGGTGTTGAAGGGGTGTTTAAGTTGCAAAAACGGCCTGTTCGCAATATGGTGGGGGTGGGTAGTCGCGATGCATGTAAGCCTTATTTTGTAAAATTAAAGATGATGACTGTTCCCTCCATTTTTGTTTTCCAGATCTTGATGTATACGAAACAAAGTCACAGTCAGTTTGACAAATTGGGTGAATACCATAGTTATCCTACAAGGAATGGTAACAGTTGTGAGATACCGAAACTAAGACTAACATTTTATAAAAGAAGCCCACAATATTTGGCCACTGTGGCATACAATAAGCTTCCATCTGACTTGGGAAGTCTCTCGCTGCCACATTTTAAAACAAAGTTAAAAAGTATATTGATTGCTAAGTGCTACTACTCTTTTAACGAGTTTGAGAGTGGTGTTGATTTCGGATGTAAACCTCCCCAATAGTATTCTCTCTTTTTTGACATATATATATATATACATACATCTATGTGTATATTAAATGTAACCTGCGACGCCATACTAGGTATATACATAAGTATGAAATTTACATCTTCTTATTATATGTTTTTTGTTATTTATATTATGACACGTTCTATATCATTACATCATCTCGTGAACAATAAAGATATTATTATTATTACATTGGGAGCGCTGGGCGTTTTTCTTTCTTTTAGATTTTGAAGATGAAGATTCTTGTGTTGATGAAGGTTTATTTGTTTCTATTTTTAACAGCACAACAGACCGTGAAGGCTTATTCGGAGCCGCCGAGCCGTATTTATAGGCATACCCTACCGCTCAGTGGAATTTCCTTTTTTGCAGCATATTGGAGGTAGTAAAGTCATTCTAGGATTTTAAACTGCTACGCCCCGCCGCGATCTGGTTTCAAATGCCGAACCTTCTCATTATGAAGCGCATGCTTTATGACTCAGCCACTGAGTGAGTTGAAGGTTTAGGTGTATCAAAGTTTATTTTGATGAACGCAGAAAAAATGTTTTTATTGCTTTAGATGTGCGTTTTGACTTCAAGTAGCGGTGACGTCAGAAGCACTGGAGAACGAGATAGTTTAATAAGTTTTGAATCATTATAATTCATAGGTACTGTGATTTTTTCAAAAATCCAGAACGTAAAATGGAATTGTGTTTGAAGTGAAATTGACAAATAAACTTCCGTCTAAGGATATCGTGGACAAACACGCGATCTCTGTATTTTCGGGAAATATATTAAACTCATAAATTGACAAATAAATGTATATGGCACTGCGGCATTTGTTATAAACAGGCTTTAATTTCGTAGATCCATTTCTGCAGGTGCTACTGATTCAACGGAACTGACTAATAAGAACACATCGCAACATTATATCAATCAATTCTAACCAAACTTGTAGCGATTGGTAATTATCTCCAGTGTTCTTTGGTACACGGATACGATGCACTACTCAAGCATTTTCAAGAAAATCAAATTTGAAACATTATACGAAGGAAGAAGTCTATGTCGTAATTCGTTGAACTAAAGTCATTTAGCGCAATGCGGTCTCCAACCAGTTACTTACGGGTGGCTAGTTTGTATTGTAGGTATTGTTCCAGATTTTTACTATTATTATTAAGCCGACAAAGTAGCAGTATGTATGTAGACTAGACGAAAGCAAACGAAACGTGTGATAATTTAGTGTATTTTAGAATAGAATAGTACCTATGTGTAAAAGAAGAATCCTACAGTTCCTATGCTTTGCTTTTTCTTATTACGCAAAAAATGTATTTGGATTGATGAATACACTTTCCGTTTGATTTATTATACAATACAAATGCGTGTTTTCGTTTTCATTTCAGTCTAGAAAATCTATTCAACAGATGGACACCGCCACTACGCAAACGACTTATTTTAACGATTTCTTAAAATAACAATTATAACACAAAGTTATTAGTTTTCAGAATTGATTTCCTCGAAATTGCTTGAGTAGTGCGTCGTTTACCCAAAAATACTCGACTCAATTACCAATTCCTACACCAACTTTCGTTAAAATCGATTGGTATCACATTCTGCTGTCCATTTCTCGGAGACACGGCAAAATATGTGACGACTGGTTTAGAGTTGGTTTAAGAGGTGGATGACGTGTTATCATTAAGTAGTGTAAACCGGACTGAGTCCCTTTCTTCTCCGAATTTTAATGTCGCGCCTTGCATGCAAATGGAGATAAAGACCGGTTTACACTACTTGATATGATGATAACACGCCATCCACCTTTTTAACAAACTCTAGTGATGATGAACTCACGATCAAGTTTATATATATATATATATATACACCTATATAGCAGCGTTTACAGGCCTTTTTGGCCCATTTCTTTGTAAAATGTGCATTCTTTCCATATGACCCGCCGACTGTATTCTCCGGGCATTATTTACTTGTGGTATACATGGTTCGTTGTATAGTACATAGATATCATCATTAGTGCGTCCCACATGCCGTCCACTTTCTTTCCTCCGAAATTCCTTCGAAGTATTTTTCTCCCCCATATCTCTAACTTTATTTATGAGCTTTTTGTCAACGACCATGTGTCGCAAGCATATAGCAATGTCGGTCTTAAGACAGTCTTATACAGTTGTAATTTCGTTCTCGTTGATATATTCTTGGATTTTAATATTTTTGAGGTTCCTCGCGCGCACCTGTTGCTCTTAGCTATCCTTAAGTTTATTTCAGTTTCTTCTTTGCATTTGTTGTCTATTAGAGTTCCTAGGTACATATATTCCCCCACTTCCTCAAATTCGTATAACTCTTTTCCTCCAGCTTGGACACTTAGTTTCTGTTTCTGGTTTAACCTATTTTTGTTCCTTATATTTAGTTTTGCTCTCACTAATCTCCAGTCCTATTCTACCTACTGCAGTTATTAGGTTTTTTGTTAGTTCCTGTAGGAGTTTCTGATTTCTGGTCAGCAGCAACATGTCATCAGCATATGCAAGACACTGGTGACTCTTACTGAAGAGTGCTCCGTTTCTGTTTATGTTGCTATTTCTAATTATCACTTCCAATACTGAGTTAAATAGCAGTGTAACAAGCGGGTCTCCTGTCTTACCCCATTCTTCACTTTGAAACTCTCTGATTTCTGACTGCGCTCTGTAGTGTCATCTTTACGAATGCAATTAGTTTTTCCAGAACATTTAGTATTCTCAGTGCTTCCAAGAGCCCTTCCCTGTTGACGGAATCGCATGCTGCTTTAAAGTTGATAAATAGTATGTAGGTCGGAATTTCATATTCGTAGGTATGAGGATTTGTTTCAACGTGAAAAGTTGATCCGTTGTTGATCTGTATTTTCGAAAACCAGCCTGGTACTCTCCGAGAGCAGGCTGTATAAACATTTCTAGCCGTCTCTTAATCAGTGTGGCCAGGACTTTGTATACGGTGTTCAATAAGGCTACTCCCCTATAGTTGCTACACTCGCTCCGGTCTCCTTTCTTGAATAGCGGGATTATGACAGCTCTGTTCCATTGCTGCGGCATTACCTTTGTGTTCCAGATTTCCTTAATCAGTTCACATATCTTTAGAATTACCACCTCACCTCCGTATTTGATATTTTCTGTTGTTATCTCGTTTTCTCCTGGGCTCTTGTTGTTTTCATTGAGTTTACTAGTTCTTCTATTTCTGTTATTGATGACTTTTCGGTTCCTTCGGTATTTTGGTCGTCTTGCCTCGGTTCCGCATTTTTTCTTGGATTTTTACCTCGTCTTCCTCCTCCTCCTTCTCCTGATTCTTCCCATTGAGTAGCTCCTCTCCATCCTCGTTAATTTCGCTTGTGGACCCCAGCAGCTCTCTATTTTTATCCTTGACGTATCGTTGAATCCCTTTTGCTTCCCGTTCTAAAGTTTTGTAGAAATTTCTAATTTCTTCTTTTGTGTAACTTTCTTCGATTTATTGTAAAATGTGTTCCCAATACTTTTGTTTCCTTGCCCTAAACAGATGTTTAACTTTTTTCCTTTGTTCGTTATATTCGTTCCTGCTCTTTTTCTTTTTCCCTCAACCGTCGACCCGCTGTCACTATGCATTTCCTTGTTTGTGAGAAGAGCCAAAATAATCTTCCGCTATGGGTACGTCCTGAATACGTCCCTACCTACCGCTATGTCACACCGCGGTACAAGATTAGTTCCTTTCAATATGACCTTGTTTTTGTTTGTAATAGCTTATATTCTACTGCTATCTTGCAAAAACTACGTTCTTTCTTTATAATCTTAATTTACACACATTCAATTCACAGTTGCACACTTCGCAAATCTTTTTCCCGCTCTAAAACTCCCCGAAATTGAGGTTGATTTTAGGAGCGCTAATATCTGTGTTTCACCTACTGCAATTGGGCCGGATTTCTTGATTTTATATACCATGGGATAATAAATGATTGAGATGAATTTAATGGATTGACATAAAAAGCAATTGGTAAAAAACAAAATCTGAAATTGCTATTTTAGAATTCACTTCTTTACTAAGTCATTATCATAAATGAATTTAGTTGTGAGAATAGCTTTTTGACATATTTGAATTTGAAAACCTGGTGTTCCACCATAAAGAGATAGCCATTTATAGTCACGCGGTAAATTTATCATTTTAAAATATACTTTTCAGCGTTTTATTGTTTCTATATTAACTATAATTGCTAATACATATACGATACTCTATTATGGCACGGCTTGTATAATGAAATATGTGTTGTAATACAGCATAACATTAAACTAGTAAATAAAAATATAAATCTACTTTTCGTTCCACGAACGAAGAATAGTATTTTGAAAAGTAATTTTTAGTAACTTTAGTATGTCCTTTACAACTACAGTATCTATGCAATTTCTACACATATTATTACATTTATTCAATGAAAAGATAATTTGCTGTGTGCAAGTGAAAAAAATTTTCCACAATTTTTTTCATATTCCTTCCTAAATGAATACATGTACTTTCAGCCAGCCGTTGGGAAGGCACAGTTAAATGCATACAATGAATAAATCCTAGCGGAGTGCTAGATCTGCTTCATTCGATGTTTTCTAATTAACTGATCGCGGCGTTTCCGACAATAATCGGCAAAATGTTGGAACACTTTCCTTTTCCAAATTAATTAAAATATACTTTTTTTTTTTTGTTGTAAAATGTTTTAAGTAAATCAATATTAGAATTACAGTGAGTTTCCATTGAAATTGGAAAAAATATGTACATAAATCTAATTATAGGAAAGGATTTATCCGATTTGTTAAAATGATTATAGGTATGTATAATACATATATATATATATATATATATAGTATATATGTACTATATTTATCACATTAAATAGATTCTATAGTTTATAGAGCATAACATTCTATGTAAGTTCATACATACTTAAAAATATCAGTACATATAACTATGATGATAGCAAAAAATGATCGCTTTTTGAAAGCAGTACATTTTTAATTGCCATTGATATTGCAAGTTTAATCCATTTCCAATTGATCTGTATAAATAGCTATACAATAAAAATATTTATCTACCTTTAGTAGTTGCCCACAACTATTGAAATAAATACTAATTTGAACTTCCATTTACAAATGCAACAAAGAACACCAAGCTTTTAATATAGATTTTCATACATACATACCTGTTTAATGATAAGGAATTCTAAATGGCTGCGGATGATATTAATGGATGCAAAACGTTAGTACTGGAAAATTGTAAGATTACTATAAAATAATATAAATTATAGAAATATACATTTCTTAAAACAGTGAATTTCGAAATGGCAATGTGAGTAGTTTCTCTGTTCAATCGAACCAGTTGTGATAAGATAATACACAAACATACAATAATATCTCGATAAAAGTTTTAAATACCAAACCTGGAATTGATATTCCATTCCATTTTTACCTATACAATGCTCAATTCACTTAACTTGTACAACTGCACAAACATAGCCGTGGTTCAAATATCCGCCAGTACTTAACTTGAAATAATGATAATTATTACATAGTATATAAAGAAATAATTATATATAAATTATAATATTATAAAAATCTGAGTCAAAAGGTGCAAACAATAAATAATAAGCAGAATGTAATAGAACAAAAAACGAAATTGAGAACTTCTTTGGAGAAGATATTCACAAATAACTCTTGATTGTTTTACCACCCACAGGTTATAAATTCCGTATAGACTAATATTTATTACTTGTTTGGTGGTAGTTTCTAATGATACACAAGTTTGCCTTAAATATTTACTAGGACTTACAATTAGAAACTTTAAACACAATACATACCGTCCTTTTCACAACTTATGTATCAAATTAAAAGAATAAAGTTCAAATAAAATAAAACAAAAGAAAATATTTTCCTATCATAGGAAAGCTGAAATTAATTTTTGAAGTTTTGCAAGCAACATTTCGAGAACCTTAGAACAGTATTCCGTCAACTAGGATATTGATTATTTAGACATAGAAATGTAAATGGTGGTGTTGGTTTTATTCCTTTCGTCTTCTTTGAATTCGATCGATTCATATGTGTCTACACCGCCGGAAAAAGTTGATAAAAAATAAAGAATGAAAGATTAATTAATTACATAGGGATAACAAAATCGAAGCATGTTACTGGAATTCCTGCCTACGGCAGGAAAACCGAAGAAAATAAAAGGAACCGGTCGGAAGGTAGCCCACATCCAGAGAAAAAGCCCAGGAAGAGCGGTGCTGTGCAACCAGCTAGCCTATTAGCAATTTTTTCCCAAAGGGTGTCAAGCCAGCATGTTTACCAGCGAGTAGGCGATCGAATCAGGAATACTCATGATGTTCCCGAGTCGGTTAGGATGCTAATATTAATACGGGGGCTCTTGAAGGAACTAGAAAAAGTGCTGAAGTGTCGCAAAGCATAAGTGACCTGAAAAGTAGTAGATCAGAAGGTGGACTGCAAGAGCGAGTGTTAGTCAATGAGAAGTACGAGCCATAGGGAAAGATTGCCAGTTGCTAAACAAAATGATAATCGCTATAAGTTTTAGTGGGTGATATCAATCTTTAAACCATTCAAGTGTCCAGAGCCAGACGGTCGCTGCATGCTTCAAAGAGAATTTGAGGAACTCTCTGCAGCACTTTGCGTACTTCTCAAATGCAAACAAAAGTATATAGAAAAACTTGTCAACTAGGGAAAGAGCCTCCGCTAGTAAAAACCTGTGTTCATACGGTCGTCTATTCCTAAGATCGACACTCTCCTTGAGTGAAGATCCGCCGTCTAGTATATTTCTTTAATGTAGGCTGAAATAACGTTCAAGAGCCTCGACGCTGATTAAATTCATTTCAATGTCAGGTTGGATAAAATAACATTAAGTAATTTAGCTTGTAAATAGGATAGCAATTTGTGCCGTGGTAATTTAAACAATGAAGTTTAATTCAATGTAAATTTGATCCTCATGTACATCAAAATTGTGTGTAAAGCGTTGCACATTGCTGTATATATGTTAAAAAAAGTAGTCGTTTGCCAGATGGAAGGAGTAAAAATTGATCTATGGTCGAGACCTCGCCGCAAGAGCATTTGACATGCGTTAAGGTATGTCAGCGATTGTTATCACCAAGTGGGTATATAAAGGTCGGCGTTTGGAATCAATTTTAATCAACTTATTTCTGGTCAAGTATGATATCATATAGAGAGAATTTAGTTAGAGTTCGTATTTATGTTTCGCCATTTCTCTCATTGTCCAAGTCCAAATAAACAAAGATTCGTCGCCAAACAAAGTGTTTTCAATCAAATTTTCATTATTATAACGTATTTCTATTACCGCTTAAGACAATTGTTATCTCTCATACTTGCCGCGAGAAACATGTTATCACTTTCTTATAATTTATAAAAGCGACATTTATTCCTTACTCGTGTGAGATAAATCAAAAACAAAAGCCAGGAGCTTGACTTTAAAGGTTAAATTGGATTCAATATTATATTCCCGGTTAATGGACCCAATGAAAACGGGTTTCGCTATTTAATTATAAAATGTGGTCGAAGCAGTAACAAAAACAAACAGTGTTCAAAAATAAGTGGATCTAGATCCACGGGCTATGGTGCTGAGAATGAGGTGCGCCGAAAACTGAACTACAAGTAATATACTATACGCCACAGGGATCACTTAACGAGGTAAGTGTTCGCAACGAATTCGTGTTCTAACGTAGGACTGATCGAATTGAGAAGGAGTCGACGGAACAACTCACAAGAATGAAGTATAAATACCGAAATGTTGAAATTCGAATGTTGACTGTGAATGTATCTGAATATAATTTAGTCTGTGTGAATCTTGAAAATGGTCAGGTATTCTTTCCTAAGGGAAAATGTATTAATGAACTACCAAAATCAACTGCAATCAGAAAGCGGACGAACGGAGAACTTTCATTATTATGACCGTACAGAAAAAGGAAACAGAAAGAAAGCGGGGCGATTTCCAGAAAGGTCTAGTTTTATCATTTAATGTAGATCTCTCACACGTCCCTTGTATACCCAATCTTCACAAACCCTCAACCTTGGTGCTTAATAAGTATAGAAGGTTATGAAAGATACCCAGTCGAACACGCTTTTACTTTTGATTCAGGTTTAACTACTACTAATGGTAGTTTTCCCACAAAATTTCCTTCTATTACTAAAATCAGAAGGGATTTTTATGTCTGCATTACTCATGAGGTCAACCAGACGTTTGTTAAAAACAGCAACGCTTCCCGAAACGACAGCACGAAATCCATGTAGCTTAGCTCTAACATTCAAAGCCAAAAGTAACCTCTAAAAGCAGCTACTAAAATTAAGTACCTTTATAGAAGTGTTAAAATTACAGAAGTCGCATAACTAGTTGAAATCACCAATACAAAAATCGAATTAATAGACATCATAGACGTGTCAGGCAAAATGTAGACAAGACATCAATAATACTAATAAATTTGATGAATTTGATTATTCAAAGACGTAAGTTGGACCGATAGCTGCTGTTCCTTTCCAGAGAAATAAATAATTAATGAACATGGGGTCAGGTTAGGAAGAACCGTATAAATAAATAGAAATATAAAGCAAAAAAGAACAAAAAACGAAATAAAATGGAGTATAAACCACCACAACCGTTTCATGTTAATGAAGTAGGATCTTGGCTAAAGTGGAGACAGAAGTTTGATATTTTTATGAAGGCACCTGGAAAACATACAGCCACGGAAGATGTTAAAGTCGCACTTCTACTAAATGTAATTGGCGATACTGGATTGGACATCTACAACACTTTTCCCGCAGATAATATGTCACATTAGATGACGTTCTTCACTGTTTTGATGAGCATCTTCTACCAAAAACAAACATCACAGTGGAAACATTTAAATTTAATAATTTAACGCAAAGGGAAGATCAAAACATTGATTCGTTTATCACAGAATTGCAGAAGCAAGCTGCTAATTGTGGTTTTATATGCGAAAATGAAAACTGCAAACAATCATACATGGACCGAATGATTAAAGATCGGGTCATATTAGGTGTTCAAGACAAACAAATTCAACAAAGACTTCTTCGAGAAATAAATATGACATTACCAAAAATAGAAGAATACTGCAAATCTATTGAACTATCAAGAGAACATATTAAACTATTAGCATCTACTGAAGAAATAGATTCTGTACGTACAATCCGAAGTTGTAAGAAGTGTG
This sequence comes from Chrysina gloriosa, assembly GCA_038088585.1. NCBI lineage: Eukaryota > Metazoa > Arthropoda > Insecta > Coleoptera > Scarabaeidae > Chrysina > Chrysina gloriosa. The sequence continues at coordinate 69,970,459 of CM076087.1, forward strand.
GAAGTAGACATTTATTTGGAAAATGTCCAGCTTATTAGAAGATATGTACTGCATGTTAAAAGAAGAACCATTTCGCAAAAATGTGCTTTTTTAAAAAGTCCAGTAACAAAATGGAAAGAAGACAAGAAGATACTAAGTATTTAAAACTTTTCAACGGAAATAAAGAGGAACAGCAAACCAGAGAAAGAAATCAATAAGAAGGAAAGAATCAAGGGGATGACGAACATTTAAATATAAGGAAAGTAGAAGAATTAAAAGAAATAGAAGTTACTGAAGAAATTGTAAGTAAGCAAAACTATAATGAGGATAACTGTATTTTTATATGTGAACAAAAACAATATAATAACAGCTTAAGTTGGTATGAATATATATACATTAATAACAATAAACTTAAATTTAAGTTAGATTCAGGAGCAGAATCAAGTGTGTTGCCAATGAAATACTTTCGAAAATTAGGCTTTGATGAATCAAAAATTACACCTTCTGTAATAACCATTGTCTCATATGGAAATGTCAAACTTGAAACTTTAGGTCAAATAATACTAAAATGTAGCTATAAAGATAGGGTTTGTAATATAAAGTTCTTAATTGTAAATGTTAATTCTGAACCTATATTAGGCATAAGAGACTGTATAAATTTTAATTTTATATGTCGCTTAGATTCTATTCATAATGATTTACTGAATGATAAACTGTTATTATCAGAAGATAAAAGATATTTATATATATATAGATATATTTAGTGAACTATTTGAAGGAGTAGGCACTGTTCCAGGATTCGTTAATATTAAATTAAAATCAGATGCTATTCCCATAGTTCAAGCACAAAGAAATATACCAATGACTTTATATAATAAATTGAAAAAGACTCTAGATGAATTAGAATTTAAAAGTATTATAGCTAAAGTAGATTATCCAACAGATTGGGTAAACTCGCTTGTCATTGTCCAAAAACCTAATGGTTGTCTTCGAGTATTTCTGGATCCAAAACCACTTAATAAATATATATGTCGAGAGCATTACTTTATACCAAAATGTGATGATATTTTAAGTAGACTAGAAGGAAAAGGTATATTTTCAGTGATAGATATAAAAGATGGATTTTGGCAACTTCAACTAAATGATAGTAGTCCAAATTATGTACTTTCAAAATACCATTTGGTCGTTATAAATTTATGCGATTGGCTTTTGGAATAAGTTCGGCACCCGAAATATTTCAAAGAAAGAATTTTGAAATATTTGGAGATATTCTACCGAATTAGATCATGATATAGCGTTAAAAGTTGTAATCCAAAGAGCTTTAAAATGTGGAATAAAGTTTAATTTTAATAAATTTAAATACAAATTAAATGAGGTTGAATTCTTAGGGCAAACTATTTCAAAAGAAGGTACTAAACCAAAGAATAAACACATAGAAGCAGTTATAGCCATGAAAGTACCAGAAAACAGAAAAGATTTACTGAGAATTCTAGGTATGTTTAAATTTTTCTCAAAGTTTATCCCTAATATGTCACAATTAACTTATAATTTAAGAAATCTAACTCGAAAAATATTAAACATGAATGGACAGATAAACATCAACAGGAATTAGATATATTAAAAACTTTAATTACAAATAAACCTATACTCAAAATTTTTGATGAGTCTAAGGAAATATTAATACAAACAGATAGTTCTAGCCAAGGTTTAGGTTGTGTCTTAATACAAAATTCACATCCTGTAGCGTTTGCATCCAGATCGCTCAATAATGCTGAAGTTAAATATGCTCAGATAGAAAAGCAGTTATTAAGTATCGTATTCGCTTTTGAAAATTTTACATTAGTATGTATATGGTCGACAAGTATGTGTACAAACAGATCATAAACCATTGATCCCCATTTTTTCAAGAAACCTAGATGATGTTAGTGCTCGTTTACAACGAATGCTACTCAGACTTTTAAAATATAAAATAAAAATAGAATATCTTCCAGGAAACCAAATGTATACTGCAGACACTCTTAGTAGATCATACATTACCTGTAATACAGAAATAGATGAGGAAATGGAATATAAGTACATTCTCTTTCTCTCCATGTCCCTATGAGCAATGAAAATCAAATTTCAAGAAGCCATAGATAGAGATCCAGCCCTTTCTCAAGTAAAAGTGTTTTGTTCAAGCAGATGGCCCAAGAATAACAGAAATTTGAGCTTAGATTTAAAACAATACTTTAATTTAAGAGATAATATCTTTCTATCGGACAATTTACTATTTTATAATTCTAAAGTTATAGTCCCAACTTGTCTAAGAAATGCAATGTTGAAGTTAATTCATGAAGCACATTTTGGAATACAGAAATCAAAATTACGTGCTCGTCAAATTATGTACTGGCCAAAAATGTCATGTGATATAGAGGACTTTATCAACAAATGTGAGACATGTCAGTTAAATAAACCTGCAAATAGGAAGGAAACAGTTATACCACATACCTTACCAAACCGTCCATGGCAATATTTACATTCTGATTTTTTGAATATGACTGCAAATGTTATCTACTAATAGTAGACGCTTATTCTCATTGGTTAGAAGTTATACCAACTAAAGATAAAACTGCAAACACCGTCATTGAAATTTTCAAAGATATCTTTTCTAGATTTGGTGTACCCGACATTTTTTATGCCGATAATAATCGCTTTAGTAGTGCTAAATTTAAAGAGTTCTCTAAGTTGTGGAATTGTGAAATAGAATTCTCTAGTCCGCATTACCATCAATCGAATGGACTTGCAGAAAAATATGTAGACATCACTAAAAGAATGTTAAGAAAAATGAAATCAGTAAAGGATTTACAAGCCTGCCTAGTTGAATATAGAAATACTTCCTTATCAAATATTGGATATTCACCTACCCAATTATTAATAAATAGAATAGTAAAGACACAAGTGCCAACATAAAAAATCTTAAATAGAACCGGAACAGATTTTTAAAAGTGAAGAGCTAATAGTGAAAACCAGAAAGAGCATTACGATTAAACTGCTAAAGACTTGCCTGGGTTAAAAGAAAACAAAAACGTAGTTTTTCAAAAAAATAACAAATGGGAAGAAGGAAAGATTGTAAATTCGTATAATAATAGATCGTATATGGTCAAAAATTCTAAAGGACAAGTATTTAGACGAAATAGAAGACTAATCAATAAAACAAAAATACCTTTTACTGAAGCACCAAAAGATTTTCTAATCTATGAAGATTTATTTCCTTGTATGAGAGAAGAAGAACATGTTCCTAATATTTTAAAAGACTTTCCCAACGATGATGAAGTAATTGTTAATAGTGTTTCCAATAATGACTCCAATAATTCAAGTGATATAGATATTTTTAAAATTATACGCAAAGTTGCAATACAAACCCGAAGTCAACGTAAATCAAAGAGATCAGAATCGCAAGATTATATATTTTATTAATTAAGTGTTTTTTTTTAAAGATATTTCAAGTTTATTATTAATAAGTGATTGAATTAAAAAAATAAGAGCGTGTTATATGTTATATATGGTGTTACTAGGTCACATAATACATATATTTAAGGTTGTTAATAGTAGCCATAATTGTAGATGTTTAGTAGTGTAACCAGAGCAACATGTAAATAGACAGTGAGAAATAAATAATTAATGAAACACCAGGTAGGTGTAGGTATTTAAGTACTGATTCTCTCGTGAAATTTCCAAGCTCAAAAAAGCAAACTAAGAGCTGCAAGGGTCTCTCAACCATAAGGGTGATTAGCACACTAGGGGACGAATCCTACTCAGGGGCACCCATTTAACAAGTTTAAGTAGCGAGTTCGGAAATTTAGAGCTCCCGAAGTACCCGAGCTAAAACCCAAACTAAGGTGTAAGGTAACGTGCCGAGAATTGCGTGGCCGCAGGGAAGGGTGATATTTAACGTTCCCCTGGGGGCACCAGGCAAAACCCCTTTGTTTAGCCTTACCCGATCAAGCGGGGCTCTGATCTAAAGCCGTAGGGCAGGAACCATTCATGTGGAAGATAAGCCAGGAAGGCAGCGTTGAGCCAGACCCATATACCAAAAAAAAACAAAGGTGTGAGGGTCAATGCGGTAGAGGAAGTGGATCTGATGTCCGACGCGCAGATTCGCACAGCTAAGATATCTGGGATATCCAAGGCTAAAGTGCAAAAGCTGGTGAAACAAGGGCAAGATTACGTACATGCTAAAAGGGCCGCGATCACGGCCAACTTCATCAGTCATGCACAAAGGGGTCAGGTTAGTCCAAATAAGGAAGCTAGGCCTCAACAGACGATGGAGGCTAAGAAGTGTAAACAAAGGACGGAAGTCCAAAAAAGACAGAACTCGGAGGGCAGTACTCCCGGAGGTCAAAGGCCAGAAACTGAAGGTGTAGTCTTCAAGGAAGCCGTTGCTCTGGAGAGGATCGTCGTAGTATGCAACGACTATCCAGCCACCCAGATGGAGGAGGCAAAACTTGAGGCAATCCAGGACTCTATTATGGAGGTATACGATAGCATTACGGAGCAAGGGCTTCGAGTCCGCTTCGAAAAATGCATGTACAAACCGGGATACCGGGTCGTGACATGCGCTAATGCAGATAGCGCACAATGGCCAAGGCGTATAGTCCCCATTCTGTAACCATGGGAGGGCGCAGGTCTTACCACTCTACAGGGGGCGGACATTCCTAGGCCGTGGGCATGCACTGTGTTCGTCCCAGATGAGAAGATCGAGAGGATATTCACCAAACTGAGAGTGAGCAATTGAGGCCTAAAAAACAACCTTTAGACCGTCTGGAGATCGTTACCAGCGGAGAAGGCACACTTTGGACCTTTTCCATAGACAAAGAATCAATTAAGGAGGTTAAGAAACTCAACATGTGTCCGTACTTAGGAATGGGAAGATTGTGCTTCCGAATAAAGGACAGGCACAAAAAATTTGGTCAAGAGACAGAGGAGAAATCCTCTGAATCCACCCACCAAGCAGCAGAAGTAGCCGAGGCTCAAGAGATAACTAGATCCAGTGACGAGGCAGAAAGCGATGCGGAAGCACTTTTTCATAAGGACCAGTCCTGCGAAACTCGAGTTAGCCCACTTAAAAGGATTCCCATCCTGGGATTGGCTGCTCCGCTGGAGGAAGGTAAAATAATATATATATATATATATATATATATATATATCTTAGCCCCTCTATCGATTCCGCAGTGTGGGGGATTCCGAGTCAATTTTTCTATTCTTTCCACTTCTTTTTGTCGAATGCGTCTCTTTTGCGTCTCTTGCTATTTTTCCTTTCTTAATCAGGATCTCCTTAATGCATTTGTTGGTTGTTTTTTTTTTTGGGTTGCCGCTATCCACACTTGCTCCACCTGTCTATTCTCTTCTAATTTTTGTAGGTGGTCCCACCATTCTAGCTGTTTTGTTTCTATATATTTCGACATCGGCTGTATTCCCAATTCTTCTCGTATCTACTCGTTCCTTAATCTGTCCAGTTTGGTAACCCCTCTTACTCTTCTTAGAAATCTCATCTCCGCCGCTTGTAGTTTACTTTTATCCTTTTGTGTTAGTATTACATCTTTCGCATCCAAAACTTCGAACTGGGGGTTATATGGTTTTGAATACGCGGAGCTTGGTGGATTTGGATACTATTTTATTATTTATAATGATGTTTTTAAATGACTGATATAATTTCGCCGTTTTCTCTATTCTTTTGTTTATTTCTGTTTCCATTTTCCGTTACTGTTCATTTCTACCCCTAAGTACTGGAGGCTGGTCACTTACTTTATTTCTTCATTATCAATTCTAATCTTCATTGACTTTTGTTGTCCGACTATCATTACTTTGATTTTATCTTTGTTCATTTCCATTCCGGCTCTTATTAGTTCTGCGTTCCATACTTCTTTTCTAGACTATTCTCTGAATCTGCTATAATGCTTTTATTCATTCTACATGCGCGGGTTTATCCCGACAGGAAGCTATGTTGATTAGGGGCAAGGACCGCAAAGTCTCCTTTTTCTGTGATGTGTGCTCCGATTTAAAAACCCAAGTTTTCAAAATTCGCGAGTTGACGGATGTTGTTGCCTCTCTCCAGAAGGAAATCCAAACACTCAAATTAAATCTGGTACCTAATATTACTTCTCGTGACGAAAATTCTTTGATCGAAAACATCGTAAGTGAATTGCGGGATCGACAAAGTCGCGAACGCAAGATTATTATTTACAATTTACCAGAATCATCGATAGCTGACAGAAACGAAAGGAAAATTCATGAAAAATCTTGCGTTTCTGCCTTACTTAAGAATATATTCAGTGATGACGATTGGCAAAACATCGATTTGCGCAGACTCGGCTCATTCAACGAAAATAATACACGTCCAATTAGGGTTACTTTGTTATCTAGTGAGGAAGTTATGAAGATTATAAAGCACAAGAGGAACAAGCTTCAGGCCTCTATTTCTATATCGACGGATTCGACTCCTTGTCAAAGAGAATACATGAAAAATTTAAGGGCTGAATTAACGGATCGTAAAAACCAAGGTCAAAATAATACTATTAAATTTATAAACGGATCGTCTAAAATCGTTGATGTCAAGAAGCAAAATTTTCGGAGAATATGAGAGGTCTGAGCATCTTTTATCAAAATGTGCGCGGTTTACGGACAAAGTTGCTTGATGCTTATCGTGAATCTTTCAATTTAAATTATGACATGATTGTACTTACCGAGACTTGGTTATCTGATTCTATCCTCAATAATGAAATTTTTGGGGAAAACTATGTTGTTTATCGTAGGGATCGTGACTTATCTACTAGCACTAAATCTTGGGGTGGTGGAGTACTTATAGCGGTACGTTCTACCATTCCTTCAGCTGTAATAAATTTACCGTTGTCTACTTGCGAAGAATTATTTGTCTCCATTTTAATCAATAAAACAGAATATGTTTTTGGATCAGTTTATCTGCCTCCGGAAGCCTGTCGAAACGTCTATTCTCTTCACTCATCGTCGATTGAATCCTTGTACACTCGATTTCCGGATATTTCTCTATGCATAGTGGGTGATTACAATTTGCCACATGTTACGCTGGCGGCCCGGTGATGAGGGCCTGTTTCCTGTCGTTGGTGGCGCTGCTCTTTGGGAACTGGAGTTTTGCGACCTGCTAAATTTTTAGGCCTATCTCAATTTAATAATGTGCCTAATGGTAACAATGTTATCTTAGATTTATGTTTATGTTCATCACCTAATGTTAGTATTGTAAAGAGTAGTTATAGCTTAGTTAATGTTGATTACAACCAGCCCCCCTTTTGATTAATTTTAAATTATTATCAAAGACGACTTGTGTTGGTCATAATTATAGTTGGAGATATAATTTTAGAAAGGCCCAGTTTAATTTAATTAACGACTATTTTTGCAGTTTCGATTGGCATGAGCTTTTTGATAAAATAAGCTTCGACAGTTGCTTACACATACTTTATACTTTTATATATTATGCAATCGACCATTTTGTGCCGAAATCGTACTCGAATTCCGGCGATTACCCGCAATGGTTTTCGGCTAACACTAAAAACTACTAAATAAAAAGAATAATGCGTTCAAAAGATATAAACGTGATCGCTCAAATGCTTTGCCTTTCGATACTTTTAAAAGATTGCGTTCTATGTACAAAATTGATATAGAAAACGATTACAAACACTTCGTATCATTTACTCAGAACAATGTTCACTCTAACGCCAAAATTTTTTGGAATTTTATTAATATAAAGCGCATGACTCAGGGTTTACCAAAGAGAATGTTTCTTAATGATACTTGGGCGAACAATTCCAGTGACATTGCAAATTTATTTGCGAAATATTTCCAGTCCGTTTATCTTGACCATTCCACCCCTACGTCCACTCTAAATCCTTATTTTTATGATAATATTGCTTCAATAAACTTCCTGGATATCACTTCGGACATTGTTTTCGCTAAGTTAATTTCTTTACCAAGTTCTTTCTTTTCTGGACCAGATGAGGTGCCACCATTTTTTCTAAAATTTTGTAGCCCTTCCTTATCTCTACCAATCTCTCTTCTTTTTAGCCTCTCCCTTAGATATGGAACTTTTCCGGAACAATGGAAGTCGACCTATATTTTACCTTTGTTTAAATCGGGAGACCGTTCTGACATACGTAATTATCGCCCTATCTGTGCGTTGAAGGCTTTGGGTAAGGTTTTGGAATCTATTGTTGCTGATAATATTATATCTGTTTACGCCAAACTTATAATTCCTGAACAACATGGATTCATGAGTGGCAGAAGTACAGAGACAAACCTCTCCATTTACCGCCACTTCATCGCGGAAGCTTTAGAGGGTGGTGGTCAAGTCGACGCTATCTACACAGATTTTAGCAAAGCTTTTGACCGTGTCGATCACGCCCTGCTACTTTGGAAGTTAGAAGCGTATGGTATCACTGGAGACCTATGGTGCTGGCGCCGATCATATTTGCGGGGACGTCTTCAAATCGTTCGTGTAGGCGATTTCATGTCTAGTCCCATAGCTGTTCCATCTGGTGTTCCCCAGGGAAGTCACTTAGGTCCCATACTGTTCCTGCTGTTTTTAAATGACATAAAAAACCGAATACACTATAGCAGATTTCTTGTCTTTGCGGACGATATAAAAATCTTCAGCCCTGTTGATTTAATGGTTGATTGGCGGGGGCTTGAGGCAGATATCTATAGTATTTTTACTTGGTGCGAGGATAAAATGTCTTTGAACATCACTAAATGTAACGTCATATCATTTAGCAGGAAGAAAAAAAGGAAATTATTAGAGTACCCTTATTCAATAAATGGCAAATCCGTTGACAGAGTGTACCAGGTCAGGAACCTCGGGGTGCTCTTCGATTCATCCCTGAGTTTCCATCCACATATTGATGATATTGTGACCAGGGCGAACAGACTCTGTGGATTTATAAAGCGCCAAACGCGCGATTTCACAAATGTCATAGGTATTATTACATTGTACCAAAGCATTGTTCGTCCTGTATTAGAGTATTGTGGTTCTGTGTGGTGTCCTTATACGGCCGTCCGGATTGATAGGATTGAGAGTGCTCAACGTAAATTTGTAAATTATGTACTCTTCAAGTTGAATATCGATAAAAATGATTATGGTTACACCGAGCGTTTATATATAGTGAGTCCTCAGTCTCTCTTCGCTCGTCGTCGAGTCTTTTTGTTGAAGTTTGGCTTTAAGTGTCTGCATAACATGATCGATTGTGCAGAGTTGTTGGGTTTGCTTTCACTTAGGGTATTTCGCATAAATACAAGAACTAACGAATTATTTTTATCAATTTCCATAGAACATCCTATGGATATAATTCTCCAATTAACTTCATTGCAAAGGAGTTAAATTCAGTTAATAACGATATAGATATTTTTAATATGGATTATACTGAGTTTATTAGGGTGGTAAGCTCGATGAATTTCGATTCTGTTGTGTAATTTGTCTTAATCTATAAAAGAAAAATTGTTTAGTTATAATTTATTTCGTTTGTTGGTATGATAAGTAAATGGATTAATTTTTTTCTTTTTATATATATTTAGCATCACACGCTTCTATTCTATTTTAATTATTTTCTGTAATCTTTATGTATTACTTTGTTACCTATTATGGGATCCTCCCGTAGGTTGAAATAAATAAATAAATAAATAATCACCACGGCAAAAGCTCCAATCGAGACTTCGATTTTTCTCATATTCCTATACCCCACTAATATCTTCTTCCCTGCTCGCTCACTTTTCCTGATTATCTCGTCCATGTACGTAATAAACAACATTGGGCTTAGTGCTCCGCCTTGTTTTAGTCCGCTTCTGGTTTTAAATAACTCTGAATTTTTCTTGTTGTGGATTATTGCATTGGTGTTCGTATATATTTTTAATGATTCTTCTCATTTTGCTACTGATACCTTTGTGTTTTAATATTTTCCATAGGTCTCTGCGCGGTACCATGTGAAATGCTTTTTTCATGTCTATGAATGCCAGATAGATTGGTCTATTGTGCGGGTGTGTTTTTTCTATGAGCTGTTTGATTGTGAATATGTGGTCTTGGATACTTCTTCCTTTGCTGAAACCACTTTTTCTTCTTACAGTTGTTCTTCCATTTTATGTTTTAGTCTTGTATTTATTATTTGTTCGTATATTTTCATTCCTACGCTTATTAGATTAATACCTCTGTAATTGTCGCAATCCTTAGGGTCTCCCTTTTTATATATTGGTAGTATTAGAGCAGTTTGCCAATCCTTCGGTAAAAAATATGCAAGGGAACGGCCATAAGGCCCAGAGCTTGCATATTATATAGCAATAGAGTAAAAAGTACACTCATGCCGGTGCTCTGCACAGATGACGTAGTTACGGGTTTTCTATCACCAACACGGAAGAGGGGAGAGCAGCTGGTTAATCTGCTCTGCCTACTTCCCAGAGGGTAAGAGATGTCCACATCGCATACTAAGCGACATAGTTGTATATGGCGAGGAAAAGGGGCTACAACTCATCATCGGATGTCATGCCAATGCTCATCACACAGTGTGAGGAAGTACAAACACCAACAAATGAGGCGAGTTCTTATTACAAGCTATAGTATCTCAAGGGTTGCTGGTGGCAAACGTCGGAAAACAAAGCCTACGTTTGTCACTAGGATCCGACAACAAGTCCTAGACTTAACACTTTGCACTAATGAAGTAAGCCGCCTAATCTGCGACTGGCACGTGTTGTATTAGCCCTCGTGCTCAGACCACAGGCAGATTAGGTTTGATAAATGAAGCTATCAGGCCTGCGTATCTGGAAAACTGTCCACAAAGGACAAAACACCAAAAAGGGTACAAAACAGTTTGGTGGAATAAGAGCCTAAAAAGACCAAGAACGGTAGTTCGAAGGCTATTCAATTCTGTAACTGAGGTGGGATTCGTCAGGAAAACTGATGGAACCTATACAGGAACGCCTGAGGAAAGTATTAAAGAACTATTAGAAGTTCACTTTCCGGCTTCATCCATTCTAACACACTCTAAAGGATCAGACGATCCTGGGGAAAGGCTAAGGAGACCAGTCTAACGGGACTGGAAACTAGCCACAGAGATCACTAGACCAAATAGAGTTAAATGGGATATAAGTAGGTTCCAACCATTCAAATCTTCCGGGGTGGATGGAATAACCCTGCATTACTACAAATGGGAGCAGACATATTGACACCATACCTGTGTAAAATCTGCAAAGCTTGTGTGGTATATACCGACGGTATGGCAAAAAGTGAGAGTCATATACCCACCCCCCAAAGTGGGTAGAGTAGCAGACCACACACCAAAGTCAAACAGACCAATCAGCCTATCATCTTTCCTGCAAAAAACGTTGGAGAGGTTGGTAGACAGATACATCAGGGAGACATTCCTAGTAGAGCAGCCTTTAAGCAAAAGTCAATATGCATACCAACCGGGAAGATCAACGGACTCGGCGTTGGACGATCTGAATAGGCTATTGTCAAAGTCGATTGAAGACAAAGAAATGGCGGTAGCCACTTTCTTAGACGTAGAAGGAGCATTCAATAATGATACTACAAACTCAATTGTGGGGGCTTTAGAAAAAATAAGGAGTCGCACCCGTGATGGGCAGACAACGGGAGATAGATTAATAATCTTTGCGGGCTTTCAGTCCGTTGGAAGGTAACTAAAGGGTGTTACAATAAGAGCGCAGGATTTGAATTTTAAATAAAACATGGTTTTGCGTAGCAAAGTATTGGAATATTTATTGATTTATAACGCAGACATTCGAGAATTGAGTATGAAACAGCACATCTCGTAAATGGCCGTCACGTTTTTTTTTTTTTTTTGGCACACACGTACTCTTCCGGCGAAATTATCGATAACGGTTTTGCCCTAAATTTGGCCGTATTTCGTTGATACGGCGTTCAATTTCGGCCTTTAATTCTTGGCTAGTCGTGGGCTTGTCGATAGAAACCCGAAATTTCGGAAAACCTCGCAGAGAAAAGTCTTAAGTTGTTAAATCGCACGGCGGCCAATTTTGGTCACCAAAACGGCATGTTCAATGTTCAATGATCCAATTGACGAACTATCTTCACTGTGTATGGTCTGGAGGCAGACGTTGTTAAATCAGTTGGACTTTGTAAGGGTGCGGATGCAAATCTTTAGCGAGAATGCGGTAAAGAGTGGCTGTTTAAATGATCAATTCTTGTGCAGCTGGTCTAGAGAAAAGGATAATAATATCCTCCATAGGCGAAGCTATCATCGAGGCCAGAGCGGGGGAGGGTGTCCACAAGGGGGAGCTCTTTCTCCTCTTCTGTGGGCCATCCTAGTGGACGATCTCCTTAAGGTATTGTCCAACAACGGCTTTTATTGCCTAGGATGTGGAGATGATCTAGCGATCGTCGTGTGAGGACGATTGACAAGTGTCATTTCAGAAAGCACGGAAACTGTTATTAATATAGTACACAACTGGTGAAGGCAAAAGCAGTTATCTATTGACGCTCAAAAAACGCAGATAGTTGCCTTCACCAAAAAGAAAGCGCTGGAAGGCTTACGGTCTCCAGTACTAGAAATTTCAGTTCTTAAAGAGGCTAAATACCTGGGAGTACTGTTTGACCAAAGGCTTACGTGGAATTCTCATATACAAAAAACACCAATAAAAGGACGATTGCCCTTGGCAGATGTAGGGGATATGTGGAAAAAACTGGGGCCTTAGTCCTAAGATGATTCTGTGGTTATGCACAAGGGTAATTAGACCTATGGTAACGTATGGAGCAGTTGTGTGGTGGCAAAAAACAAGGCAAAAGGGAGCTACCAAGCTACTAGATGAGGTACAAAGGCTTGCATGTTTAAGTGCCACGGGAGCAATGAGAACAACTCCTACAGATGCACTGTAGTTGGTCTTGAATTTACCACCTTTAGATATCCATATACAAGGAGTAACAAGGTCAGTAGCCTATAGGTTGATGCAAGGGTAAACCTTTATAAGTCAAGTCCACGGCACTGAAAACCATAAGTTGATTGGAAAACTTAAGGCAGATCCCCTCACGGGGATGCCGAGCGATGCCATGGTTCACTAATTCAACAAAATTATTAAATAATTATACCAGATAGAGAGGAATGGAAACAAGGTACAGCCATACAGGCGCAGTCTACCTGGTACACGGACGGCTTTAAGGTGTCGGGGCAGGAATATACGGACTCAAAGAAAGCACGATGGTTCAGATGAGTTTACGTAAAGATACTACGGTCTTTCAGGCAGAAGTAGCCGCGGTACATCATTGTGTCGAAGAAATTAAAAAGCAGGGTCATTTTCTCCGACAGTCAAGCAGTGATGAAGGCAGTAGATTCGATGCAGATCGATTTAAGGCTTGTATGGGGTTGTGTGTATGCTCTGAATTAACTCGGCAGTCGCGCAAAAGTGACGATATCTTGAGCTTCGGGGCACGAGGGCTACCGGAGGCATAAGAAACTGACGAACTGACCCGAGAGGCCTCGTCGACGGCATTCATAGGACCGGAGTCCTCCTTTGGCATTACAAAAACAAGAATCAAAACGGCCATAAGAAAGTGAACCGAGGATAAATCTCGCGAAAGGTAGAGGAACTTCCCAGACGAGAGATCGGCGAAACAGTTCCTTGGAGAACAAATGCCAAAGTTTACAAAGGACCTACTGCGCATAGTGGGCCTACTAACAGGATACTGCAGACTCAACAAGTACATGAATAAAGTGGGCTTGACAGAATAAACTATATGTAGATTCTGTCAAATTGAGGAAGAAACTGCGATCCATGTACTGTGCCAATGTGAGCAATTGACAAGGACGCAGCTATCACACATGGGAGACGAATATCCGGAGGCGAGACTATATGCGGAAGAATCGCTCTCAAAGCTGATAAGTCTAATTAAAGGAATAAAGCTGGAGAACGTACTCTAAGGGGGCATGACGATTACAATAGATCTATAAAGGTTGCAGTGGAACAGGCAGCATTGCCACCTCAAGTAATCTAATCTAATATATGGGACGAATCTAGTCAAAGTGGTCGCTTATTTTATTATTTTATTTGCTTTATTGTGAATATCCATTATGACACGCACGTCCTAAAATAAAGAATTGCAAATAATAATCTATTCCAATCTTACGTACTTTATACTCTGATTGAGGTTCCCAGATAAAGCACATGGAGAATTTTGACAATTTAGTAATTAAAGAAGTACGTAATGTTAAAGTAATTGCTCCAGTATCTAATTCCATTCGTATTGTTTGGTTTCCAGTTTTAACTACTGCGTACCAACAATCACTATTCTCGCTCATCACAACCTCATCAATGTATAAATTTTCTTCTTCAGTATTGCTACCACTATCTGCAACTGTTTGTATTTTCTTTTCTGACCCTTCTTTCACGACTGTCTTGCATTGTTGTTGTTTGCACCTTTCTTACTGCATTTCTTGCACACCTTGCCATAAGCCGGACAAATTTTGGCTCATGTTTTAAACAGCATTTTCTACAACAAAATGTATTATGCGAATACTTTTTGTTATTTCTGTTTTTGGAATGATATTTCCCTTTGTTGACAGCATGCACGATTGCTTGATCGCTGATTTTGATAACCTCTAATTGTTTGGTTGCTTACTCACTGGATTTACATATATTAATGGCTTTATCCAGTTTTAAACTTCTTCTCTCTCTTCGGAAAATAATCTCTCCCTAATTTGGTTTGATTTGATGCCTATTACAATTTTATCAGTCAACAAACTATCCAGTAAATTATCAAAGTCACATTTTTTTGCTTGTGCTTGTATTCTTGTTAGAAACTCCATAAAACCTTCATTTTTTCTTGCATCATTTTATTAAAGGTATATCGTTCATACGTAGTATTTGTTTTTGGTGTAAAATAGTTCGTAAATTTTTGCACGATTAATTGGACGCCTGTTTGTTCAGCATCTTATAAATTGAACGAATTAAATATCGTAATAGCATCTGTATCTATTGTTGTCATTAGAGTTGCTGAGTACTTCTTTTGTTTGTTTTTCCAAATGTACTGCTATTGCATACAATTTAAATTGTTGCTGCCATTCAGCCCGTATTCGTGGCATATCACTGGTATTGGTTATCACCAAACTTTTTGGTGGTCCCTGTACTGGACACGCCATGTTTGCTAAATCTTCCATTTCGTTACTTCTTCTATTTGTTATTTCTTTTATTTTCTCAGTTCACTTCTGATACCATGTGACGTTTATGATAATTACACTACTAATAATTATATCCTCCTGAGACCCAATGTCCATATAAATGGACAATCAAGTTTCTACCCATATTTCACTTAATCTTTACATTTATGAGTTCAAACCAATTGTCCACGAAAATAGACACTCATGCGCCTGCGTCCATATGGTTTACCGGTAATTTTAAAATATTTTAGGTTATTTGTAGTGTTTGTATAGTTTACTGATATGGCGTCTTCTAGATGTGCTACTGTTAAAGGTAATTATAATGTTTTTATTGGCTATAAAATATCATTGCGTTTATGTTCTAATTACCCAAGTGCTTGTACCCATTTACAATCAAAATTCAACTTCGTAAAATTATCCTTTGTGGTGCTTAGAGAAGAAAATATGTCGGTCTATTTAAATGGCTAAGTCATGCGCCTTAAATATTATACCTAGAAACTGCGTTCAGATTGTTTTTTAATTCTATGTTGTTATTTTTATGGACATTTTTGGCAATAAAAAATATTTGAAACCAGGTGAAGACGACGATCTATTGGAATAGTTGTTTGATGTCGAATGTTCTGACCTTGAAAATATTTTTGACGACGAAGATGAGGACCAATATGAAGCAGAAATTTTGGAAAATCCATCTAATTTTCAGAATGTTGAAATTCCCGGTGGAGATCAAGAGACTACCGTTTATTCCGATTCCGATAATAAACCACTGATTAATCTCAAGAACAGAGCCGACAGTTAGAAAGAAGCTACCTGCACATCTAGTCGTCGTATGATGTGGAAAAAAATCCGAAAACTTTATTCCACCAAGTTTTGCATCGGAAGACGTTGACTTGTTGTTGGACAACAGAAGAGATTGGGAAAAAGATTACATTAAAACATATTTTGATGAAAGCTACATTCAAAACATTAGCGATCGTACCAACGTAAAAATGTAAGCACAATGTACCCTTGTCCATTTAAATGGACACATTTTTTTGCAAACTTAAAAAATGGAAAACAAAAAACTAAAATTACCATGTGTCTTTTAACCGACTTCCAAAAAGGAGGAGGTAATCGATTCGTCGTGTGTTTTTTCTTTTTTTTTATGTTTGTTCACGCAAAACTACTCAACGGATTGACCGATTTTAATGAATCTGGGTGCATTTAATAGAGCGTACATCCACAATGGTCCTATATCATCTTGAGCCGATATTAGTAATTGGCTAATATTAACAAAAAACCAACAATAACCGACTTCTTATTGTATGACTGGTATATCGGTGTTAGTAACCCAACAAGCAGGCGAAGAATTAGGCGCAACCAAGCGATCACAAGCGGAGATTCTTATAAGTGAGGTCATAGGGGTTGGTCGTGTCTTTTTATTTAATATTTTAATCTGTTATCCGATGTCACATAAAGTAAACTACAGGCAATTTTACCGTCGAAAAAATATGTTCGTTAGCATTACGAGAACAGAGTCGACTTAAAAAAGAAGTTGCTACAAAGATATTTCATGTAAATGTTATTTGTGAATTAAATAATTTGACGTTTCGGGGACAGAAATAAAAAATATATACTTCAATTTTAGTAAATCCAAAGTCGTAATCCTATTTATTCATAGAAAAATATTAATACAGAAATTGAGGTTTACGACAGGTGAATCGGTATTATTATTTTTCCTGTTCTAATTATAAAATATGTTCAATTCAAAATTGGTATCTAATTTATTCATAGGTTATGCGAAAAGCAAATAAGTTAATTTTGAAAGACAAGGGAATCGAAATATTTAAAAATGCAATGTACATGTCCATTTACGATCTTTTTTCATACGGGCGGCCGCCTTTGTTACTCTTCCCATTATGAACTAAAAATATGAACGTAAACAAAACAGTAAAAAGTATGAAATAAAAAATTTTTGAAAAAAAAAAATTAAACCGACTTCCAATTAAGGGCCACAACCGAAAAAGCAGTATACAATAATTTTACTCTAAAAAGAAAAAATAATCTCTTATTTATTTTATTTCATTATTTCTTACCTAGAACGGATCAAATTTAACATTTGGGAGTCGATTCGGTTTTCTTTTGTGCATACATACATACAAGCAAATTTACTGGTCAGAGCAATTGTAAATAGCACAAATTTAGGGGAATTCCCTTTTTGTCCATACAAGCAAATTTACTTGTCAGAGCAATTGTAAATAGCACAAATTTAGGGGAGTTACCTTTTGCATACAACCTATACCTATTCTTTTTGTTAACAACATAGCTGTATTACATACATACGTAATTGTTTTTAGTTCCTGAACTTGTCATACATTTAATTTACATTACATACTTTTAAGCTTAGAGTACATATCTTTTTTTTCTTTAATAACTATGCTTGTGTAAATACAAATTATATAGAATGTGACTTAATAAAATAAACATGAATACTTGTTCTTAAAAAATCCTTGTTTTTTTCACTAATTTTAATAGGTTTTAGAGATAAGGAACCAATCACCTATTTTTGCATACGATCAATGTCTTTTTACACGGTTTTTCTGGAACCAATCTACCGTGTAAAAACAGAATTAGGTGTAATCTGAAATTTTCAAGCAATTCGTGCGATATTTACGAGCTCGGGTCTCAAGAGGATAAAAGCGTTTTTATTACGAACGTATTTACTAAATATAATATACTAGCTGACCCAGCGAACTTCGTACCGCCTTAGAATTAATAAATGTTGTCTTGAGTTATTACCTGAGTTTTATTAACTTGTTTATATTAAGATAAAATTAATTAAGTCGAATAAAAGTTCAAAAAGGAGCAAATCCACGTGGGAGCAAAGCATTTGCTTTATTGAATGTAAACCAAATGATTCACGTATCGTTGTAGAACACCTTTCTGAAACTATTTGCTGAATGGGTTGCACTCGTGTCAATTATCTTCATTGAAGCACCTTGTGATATACTATATTTTGCGACTTTATCTATTGTCGGTGCGTTGAATTGTCGTTCGTGTGTGCGTGTCGCGGGGCGTTTATTTGCTCTGATTACGCCTTTATCACGTGGCATGCGATCCAACGCTGTTTTGAACAACCCAATCAATGCATGATGTTCATGAAGTATTTGCTGTAAATCTTGAAGAATTTCTCTTTTCATTGCGTTATTGATCGTTTGACGCCGGAAGTTGGTCCTCCATATTGGCCATGAAGTAAATTTGAAACAATTTTATGCTGTGCGTCTTCAACCGGCTGCAGTGATCCAATTCTATGGTGAATTTGTCCTCGTATCTGTATAGTCTAAAGGGAAGTGATAATTAGTGATTTATGATTACTAAAAATAAAGGTTACTCTCTTATTAACAAACATTACCTTGAATGTCAGACTGAATCCGCGTTCTTAAATAATATTTGTTCCGAATGAAGTGATTTGGAAACATGCGTTGTATCTTTAAGCGTTCGAAAGAAAATGTGATTCTTGAGCTTCGCCATGAAGCAATGAATGCAATGTCTCAGGTGGCGCAGGCAACAATGGCGAATTTAACCTCTCCACTGAGACAGCACAATCCAGACGTTTCTCCAGCGTACTTTAATGCACTGCAATGGACGCACACAACCACCATCGGGCCAATTCTAACGAAAGGGTGCGAGCTGTAGTCAATTCTGGAATCGCATTGAAACGCTCCTCGATCGACGTTGTTGATCTCTGTGTTGACGATTTCTCATTGCCAACCAAGCTGTTTCACGTATGGCCTCTTTGTTCTTGTGTTTGTGAAGCACGAAGTCGGCCCGTACTAACACGGCGCTCTTCTCTCGTGCGATTTCTTCTTCGTCTGCAGTGGATTGATTCGCAATATTCCGCAGTCTAATTGCATAACGGCTTTGTTGTAAAAGATTCGATCTTCTCACGGCATTGTAAATAAGACTGTGATGGATATTGCTGACTTTGCTTCTATTATTACATAACAATTATTCATGCGCGCACAATCACAAATGTCATAATTAATTGTCTTTGCGCACACCATGACAACTGTCATAACCTAACCCACTAAACGTCATCAATTTGCTCAATCTCTAATTGTTTCTCTTAATTTTTAAATGTTTTAATAGTTTTCTTTTTCCTAAACCTTCACGTAGCAGTTACGAACAAATCCGCAGAAGGAAGTATCCAATTTGGTCCAGACGTTTTCAAGTTTTAAGCATCCGAACAAACCACGATCCATTTATATATATATATATATATATATATATATATATATATAGACTACTAAGACTACTATAATAATACATATGTCACTGCTAGACGTGGTTGACGTATGTTACGTTGGGTGTGTCATTCTGATTATAGATGGCTTGATACCTGGCGCTGAAGCTCATGTAGAATATGTAATATTGCAATATATTACACAGCCCTAATAAACCTCATATGTACAACAATTGAGTCTGTTGCATCGATATTAGAATTTGCAAGCGGGAAAATACGGATTAATGTAGTACATCATCAAAAACAGTAAACAATTTGTGGAGCCTTGTTTCTGAAATAATTGTTGTCGAATGTTGTAATTGGAATGGAGTAATTTCGCAATGTGTTGCAATATGTTGAATAAAACAGTTTCACGTAACTACCCAAAATTCTGCATGGGTATGAAATCATAGAATAATCATTCAAATGAACACATTACAATTACGAAATAAGTTACGACAGCATCGCCGATTCCCCACCACCTTATGTATGCGAGTAGTTCTGTGTATATGTAGGCTGTCGTAACTTATTTCGTAATTACCGCTGTTTGCCCACACTAATCATTACTGAATATCATGCGTAAACGGAGTTATGTGAGTAAGCAAAATACACAAATTCCACCGTTCCAAAAGCCTCAGGATGACTAGCGCTCTCCAAAACTAGCTGTCAGGTGTTCCAATCATCTGCTCCTGACAGGTGCTTTTGGAGAGCTCAAGCTCGTTTTGGGGCGCCCTGAGGATTCTGAGGCGATGTAATGAACACTGACAGTTATTTACCCACCATTTTGTGCCCTCTTTAACTTTTTGTTACCCAGTGATTGGTTAAACTTAAAACTGACGTTTATTAATAAATGTAAATCAAAGCATTTAATTGTGAACATGGTAATTTAAGTTATAAAATTTATAACCGTATTTATTTTGTTTATAACAATTTCGTATTCTTACAGGCCCTCTTTAAGTTGAAATATTCAAGAAAACAACTAACATGAACACTATATTTCATTTGGTTTTACATATGTACATCAAAGAACGCGATGAAATTCAAAAGGGACACTGTTTTTCTTTGTGGCAATGTTCTTGTGAACAAAAATATGAAGTCAATAAAACTGGTAGAACATCTCTTATGTGTTCATAGTAAAAATTAATTAAGTGAAAATAGCAAGGATACCTCTAAAAATTAAATCTCCGCTTTCCGGATAACTTATTTTTCAAGCATCTTATAAAGTTGCCCACCGGATTGCCATACAAAAGAAGCGTCAGGCTATTAGAGAAACTATAGTAAAACCATGTGCTGTACAAATGGTTGAATTTATTTGTGGACTGGAACAGAGGAAACAACTGGAAGCAGTTTTATTATCAAACACAATACCTTCAAGAATAGTTGATAATGATCTATGTTTTGAAATAGATCATCGAGGAACTGGCAATCTCACTATTTGTCTTTAGTATGCAATGGGATAAAAGTGCAGACATCTCCCAGTACAGTCAGCTCCTTGTTTTTGTTTGTTATGTGCAATTATAACGCTATTAAAGAAGAGTTCCCAATATGTGACAATTTCCTAAAACTAGAGAACTTGTCGATGTTTTTAAAATGATAAAGACTGCTTGGTAATGGTTGAGTTTCTTACTTATTACGTGAAAAGTGAAGCTTCTTACGTTGTGGTCACACATTGCTTTTTACACAGACATGCACTGGCGACAAAGACTTCTCAAAAAACCCACAAAAAGTTTGTCAGCAATTAATATGAGAATTATCAGTTTTATCGAAAGAAAGGCAAATCAGTGAAGGCATTCGTAAGAGATTTTGTTAAACAGGGTCCCTAAAGAATAAGTGTTGAAGCACCGATATGAATTAAGACCGAAAGTTTCAATTTTGTTCGTAGAGAGAAAACCTACTACCTGAACACACTGAAAGAAATAATTTTATCCAGGGGCTAGCTTACCTGGCAAATATGTTTGATGATTTTGCGATTATCTCATGACAGTTCATGTATTTCATTGTATATTATCATATTTTACAACAATGTTTACATAAAACAGTAAATACCAAACTAAAATTGATACATTATTATTTAGTATTGTCTATTATCATTACCTACGCATATAGTTAGGAGGCTCTTCAAAGAGTATCGGTGTTGATATAAAGATATACAGCTGTATTTATTAATTATAAAAAAACATGACTTAAATTTTTTAAATGGAATTAATTCCACCAAATAGGTCTAAAAGTATTAACCGCGGCCCACTTTTTGCGTATAACGTGCCCGTGAATAACTGCAAATGGGAGTCGACTCGGCCGACAAATGCAGTTTTGAATTTGTATTCATTTTCGAGTCTTTTCTGGAGATATTTATCTATTATTAATTATGTACAGATACGTATTAGTCATCATTTGCATATACGTATGTAGTCCAACCTTGATAAAACAAAAACTAATTTCAAAATAAAATAGGAAATAAAATATTTTATTTCCAAGAAGTATTTTTCCCAGGTCGGCAACACAAATGATACATTTTGTAGTAATGTAATTTTAAATTAATATTTTTGCGTCTTGATATTAAATAAAACCAAAACGTCTTTCGCGTATAAAGCTAAATTTTTAAATGCAGTTTTGACCTGAAGCTCTATTCATTTATCCAGTCTTTTTTCTGCAAGTATTTATCTATTATTAATTTTTATAGATACATATTACTCGTCATTTCCATATGTATAGTCAGACCTGAGTAGAAATACTATTTTCAACATAAAATAGCAAATAAAATATTTTATTTCCAAGTATTTTTGTAGCATTTTGTAGTAATGTAATTTTAAACTAACGTTTTTAGGCCTTGATATTATATAAAACCAAAACGTCTTTGCATACAAAGCTAAATTTTAACAACAAATCTCGTAAGTAAAGGTCCATATCTGAGGCGTGCCGCCGTTAAATAATCCTATCGATAACATATAACATAAAATGTTAAGATTTACGGTTCCACACGAATCACCCACAGAGGAAAGATGTATAAGTAGTGTTGAATGTGTCGCACTTAAATACATGGAATATTCATCCTTTTCTCAAGCGATTGCCTGTTTCTGTCAGACAGACTGTCATAATGGCCGGAATTTATTATTTTCTCAAATGTTTACGCCACCCTTTTTTGTAACTAGGTTCAACGCCTTAATTACATAGATTTGATTGTAAGTAAAAAAATAATGGCACTGCTTCATGAAATAATTATCTAAAAACAATTTAACAAAAATGAAAGATTACGCATCACTATGTATACGGTTTGTTAGATGGGCTGCATACCTCCAACGCCGCCTCGATTCGCATTTAATTATTAACTAAACATATATAACTAAAATATTATTTTGAGAAGAGGTTCGTGGCTTTTGCTTTACTGTCAAAAGCTTGAGTAGAACAGAAAAAGGTTAATAATAATAATAATAATAATAATAATAATAGAAATACGCAGTAGCAAGCAATGGTGGGGACTATACAATATAAAGTAATAGCAACAGAGTCGTATCATGAAGAATAGATAAAGCAATAGTAATTGGGATTGATTTGAGGTATTGATTTAACTGCCTCAGAATGGCGCAGGCGTAAAATTGCAGTATTAAGACATCGTTATAGGGGACTATTCCACATATACGATTAATATCTAGCATCCATACTTCATTGGCGTACTAAAAATTGGTTTTAATAAATTGAATTGCACTACACTTTAAGATTATTCTATGGAAAATCATAGTAGAAATGTTACGAATACAATGTGGTAGTTAAACTTCAAATATGTCAATATTGAAATGAAACATCTATTCCAACATTGGGATTACAACAAATGCTAAAGGCGCACGTGTTAGCTGTCAAAGTTATACGAGCAACATATATTATAATGTTTGTTTCTAATTAATTAACAATGTTTATGTTCTTTTGATAGACGTGTCAGTACATTTTAGTATTGCACATGCAATAATATACAATAAGCAAAATCCTGTTTAACCGCCTAACTTATTTAAGAAAATATTCTCAATACATCTCCAATTATTTAAGATAAGATAAGTTAAGAATAATATCTCAACAGGCTGCACTTTGCCTTTCGATACTATTCGAACCTTCTTATCATTATTTTTAATTATACGAATACTCTAGTCAACCTAGTTGTCCAATATTTCGTTAAAAATTTGTTGCTTTAATTAATTTAATTGGGAGCGCCATTTCGTAAGTGTTGGATGTATTATTACATTTTGTCCAATCAATTATTTATAATTTAGCAACAGGTTAATTTTGATACGCCTATGAGAGTTCCATTTCATGTAGTATTGGAAATCGGTAGGCGTGTACTTTTCCAAACGTGTACAGAGCCTCTTCGTATTTTATAATTGTGACATTTGCTGACTACGTTTAGAATATGAAGATTTTGTACTTATTTTCTACAAAAGTATTTTTACAAACAGCTGTAAAAGTGTACGGAAATCGCTGTCATGGTTTATCACCGCCCACAGCAAGCTACGCCGGTTTACCAAGGTACATATTAAATAAAAATATGTCTTACAACTAGTGATATATCACAGAAACTAAGATAGCTGCATATGAAACTTAAACCACTGAACTTATTAGGGAAAGTAATCCAGATCTTGCATGTTTTTACCAACAATTAAAAATAATAAACTGAAAATTAAACCAATAATAAAAATAATACTGACAATATTAACGATATAATTACTCCAGTAGTAGGAATAATTTAAGTAACAATAATTGCAGCACCAATAATAGTGCTAATAGTTACAAGTTGTAGTCATAGTAACAATAGTCATAGTAGTAATAAGGCATAACGGTAATAATAGTGATAACAGTAATAGTAATAATAATATTAATTATCCAGACAATATTATCAATAAAATTAATAAAGGTGTTAATACCTCTTATTAGATGTGGCCCAAGAGTAGCAGATATGGTACACTATTTCTGATATATTTGGATTATATTTTTCAGTTATAATAATTTATTTTTTACATATTCATAAAGATAGATGACCTATTGCGATTAATACAAGTCCACTGAATTTGAGCACCGGAAGGTGCTGAAGTACCCTTTGTATTGGCAGTAGGATCTTACGAGACATCTTAATGCATGTGTGACATGTAATAATTACAATTTGATTTTTATTTTTATCCCTTTTTGTGGAAGTGAAGAAAATGGCGTACTTAGTAGAAATCAGTTAGTTAGTTTAGTACTTTTGGGTCAGATCTAATAACACCGCCCAACAAAATAATTTTTTTGTCATGGTGCCTGTAAAACACGAACTGATTATTTGTCAGTAAATAAATGGTATTTCTGATGTGCTCGATCCAAAAATTACTGGCATTTCTTCCCAACAGCTCTAGTTTGTGAGATACACCACGGGTAAATTCATTATTCATACGGACAAATAGCAAAATCAAAATAATTAACTAAATATTTAGGAGCCTAAATTGTCTGTTTTTTCCTGAAATTAGAATTATAATATAATTATAATTCTCAGTATTCTCCATTACTGGAAAAATCTACCTATCTAACCCAACCCTAATCCCCACTACTTCATTTACCCCTAATATTGGGTTCCTAGTATTTCTGTCTGCATCTCACAGTTCAGTTTAGTATTGTGCTTTCGTGTGAAAACTGCCTGCTACTTTTGTTCTGTCAACATCAAAGGCTTTAATCGCAATAACCAGCATAAATTGATATACCGTAACATGGAGTCAGCAAGAAGACCTCTTCCTCATTCTGGGTCTGAGGTCCAGTTCCAGAAAAGTGAAGGTGATACTGATTATGAAGGACCTTCAGCGAGTCCCCAACGCGTCAGTCAAGAAGAGCTTAATGACCTTGTTAGAGATTTCAACCTCTCAAAGGAGTCCGAATTGCTTGCTTCGAGATTAAAGAAAAGAACTTACTGTGTCCAGGTACTAATATTACATTTTATCGTACCAGAGAGAAAGATCTGCTGCCGTATTTCTCTAAAGCACACAACTTAGTGTTTTGTAATGACATAAGCGTGAAGAAGTGAAGAAAATGGGTTAATTGAATACACGCCAAGTAAATGGCATCTTTTATAGACAATTCATCTCGAAGTTTAAAATATGTACTTTCACACAATGGTAATAGACATGGTTCGATACCTATTGGACATTTCACCACTATGAAAGAGGAATACGAGACAATATCATTGGTTCTGAAACATATCAAGTATAAAGAGCATCAGTGGGTGATTTGTGTCGATCTAAAAATGGTAAACTTTCTCCTCGAGCAACAAAGTGGTTCCACAAAATATCCTTCCTTTTTATTCCTTTGGGACAACAGAGCCAAGGCCCAGCACTGGATTACCAGAAACTGGCCTTTAAGAAATGTTTTTGATCAAGAAAAACGCAACGTTCTTAACGAACCGTTGGTTGACAGAAACAAAATCATCTTTCCACCACTGCATATCAACCTGGGACTTATAAAGCAATTTGTTAAGGCTTTACCTCGAGGTCGACTGTGTTTTGAGTATTTAAAACAAACATTTTCAAGGCCTAGCACAGAAAACTAAAGGCTGGATTTTTTCTGATCCTCACATAAGGCAACTTTTAAATAACCCGCAGTTCATGGAATCAATGAACGAGCGTGAGTCTAATGCCTGGTGCTCTTTTGTTGAAGTGGTTAAAAATTTTCTTGGAAATAATAAAGCAGCAAATTACTTCAAATTAGTAGAACAGATGCTTTCTAACTTTCACACGTTGGGATGTACTATGAGCATCAAGATTCATTACCTTCACAGCCACTTAGATCGTTTTCCAGAAAAATAATAGGTGAAGTTAGTGAGAAAGAGGGTAAAGGATTTCATCAAGACATCAGCATTATGGAAGAAAGTATATGTATTTTTCCCCTACCCATTTTTATTTTGTATTTCAGTTAACAGTTATCAAATAGTAATATTTCAAAAGTTATATACATAATAAAACATTATATGTGATTTTGGTGAATTTTTCCTAAATTATAATAATATTAATAATATTTTTATTGTCCAACAGCATCAGCCAACACAGGACAATATAAACTAATTAACAGTAAGGTACAGTGCAAACCATACTAAGTAGAGAAAATAAAAAGAACATGTATTCAAGTTAATGATAGAGAAATATACATGTGTATAAGAAAAAGAAGTACATTCTTAAAGCATAAAATAATAATCAACTCTAAAAAGAACAAAGAAAAAGTAAACAAAAAAATAACAAATCTCTCCATAAATACACTATCATGTATAGGAAATATAACATCCCATTCTAAGACAGTTAAGCAAACGCAAACACTCAAATACATTAAACATATGTATGTACATATATGGGAATGAAAATAAAATAAATAAAATAAATATATAAGAAAAGACACGAAACTAGGTTATTTGAATATATCATCCACTTGACGATTTGCAAGTCGGCACATTAATGACACCGGTGCACGTTGAGGCATATTGGTCCTTGCAGTTGGTAGATGAAACACTGCCGCATGTCTAGTTGTTAATCTGGGGACATGAAACCAGACTTTCTCCAATAGGGATGGACAGTCGATTCTGTTATGAATTATATCAGCCAATAGTTAAAAAATAAATAGGACAGAAAGAGTGAATTTCGACAACTAAACGTGATAGAATAAATCTGACGGCACTTTTGGATTAGGTACCCCAAAATTGCTTAATTAGACTTAAAAAATGTGTGTTGGCCAGTGGAATCTCTAGGAGTATAGTAATGATGGTAATAACAGTGCCAAAATAGTAATAACGGTTGTAGTAATGATAATGATAATCAATGTAATGATAATTTATTACAATGCTTATTCAATGATGTAAGTAGCATAATGATAAACAGAGCTCGGAATATATACAGTCTGCATATATAATATACAGATTCGGCTAGTACAGTTCTATTAGAGCGTGGGGGATGTCAGACTCGTTCCGCCGAAGTGGTATATAAGCAAGATGCATATGTATATTCCGCACTTGAATGATAAGTAATGGTAGTGGAATTATAATAATAAATATCACTATTACAGATATTGTTGTCACTATGACAATATATAAATTCAAATAAAGTACTCCTAGCTTTTAACTTTTAACTAATATTGATACTTCTATGTATTTAATTCTATGTATTCAACACATCATTATTTGTTGCTTTGTTTTTTCTACTGAGGATGGTGACTTGGTCTTAGAATTATGATTTTCATAGGTGTGGCAAGAGTATTTTTATATACAGCAGACACTCGATAACGTGAACTAATTCAGACCAAGGATGTTTCACACTATCGAAATGTTTACATTAGCGAAGGTGATTATTAACAAGCGAATTATTAAAAGACACCTTTAACACGCCCACATAAAAATACAAAAAATATTCGAACAACCGTTTGTAAACACTAAGGATAACAATAAATCAAAATAGCGTTTTATAATCGTGTATTAAAGAACGAACCTCAGCCAACAAAATTGTTATTAAGACTACTTTTTCAAAATCAAAACTACATATATATGTATACGCAACTAAAAGCATCTGTGATTGCTATAGCAATGAGTTATCCCGGGAATGTACACAACTAAGTTCAAATATGGATATATGCTACATACATCGGAGACTCCCCTACATAATTGGATAATACGGGGATTGATCAAACTGGGCTTGTCATAGGTAACTTGTAACGCATTTGTAACGCTCGAAGTTATTTGTAGACGATCGAAAATTGCGTGTTGTTTACGTTATCGGGCTATCGAACTTACAATACTTTTACGTTATCGAGCGAATTTTGTGTTTACATTAGCGCCATGTTTCCAATACCGGGTATTTACGTTATCGAGCGTTAGCTGTATAATCTAATCAATCATAATTTGAATAATGATGGTGTGACAGTGAATACCAAGAATAGCAAGCAGCCAGTCGCTGTCGGCGCCTAGGCTGTGTCCCATGTCTAAAAATTCGGAGCCATGTATGTCTGACTAATTATTAGAGAACGGCGTTGTTTATTTTTCAAGTGAGTAGCGGCAAAAATTAATGCGAATAATACTCTACGCCGCTAGAACTATTGACTGCTGGACTCGGAGAAGCAACTATTATATTGGCGGATAATTGTTATGACACAGATGTTCATAGTTTGACGTTCTCTAGTATTTATGTCAGAAATAGGAGTCTGTTTTCGTAAAAGTATAACTGTTACTGAATGAATGTATATTCACTAACAGATTTAGAACAAGAAACAAACAAAAAAGTAAAGTTAAATAAAATTTGCTCGAAATAACGACCATTGCTAACAATACGTTCTCGAGACCTTCCATAAATTTTAGGATTATACAGATCATCTAGATGAGTAGCAATTCTCATTTTCGATAGTCGCTTATAGTATAAGAGCTAGCGATGTCACGAAAAAGTGAATTTTAGGTCAGCTGGTCTTTTGATATTTTCTTTTCAGTTGAAATTAGGTAGGAATGCAGTACGTCTGGCACTTGGGAACAGTTGCGTTTACCTATGCGCATCCCCTCCCTACAGGTGAAAATACCAGATTGTAAAATTATTTTAAGATAAATTTTCTTTTTTATCGTTTCTTATGCTATTCTAGCAATATTAATCCACCATTGCCAGACAATTTTGCCATTGCTAACACGCCGCCAGATACAATTTTAGTAATAAAAAAGAATTATTTTTAAATCATTTTAGTATAGCTGAAATTTATATATGTTTTAGTTCTGTAATCGGAAAATGTAGTATTAATTTGCCAGACAGATATTCGGTTGTTTAATTAAGAGCCAGACGGATTTAAGTTTCTGAAAAATAAGCAAGTTAGAGAAGCGCGCCAACTATTCGCTGGTTGCGTGAGAGAGATAACTGCGACAGAGGGTGTCAGAGAGGCGTTCACATTTTATAGTTTTTGTGTTGATTGTGGTTTATAAAGCTAGATTAGTCGTTTATATTATACTTAAAGGTAAATATTTGTGAAATAAAAAATAAAAATTGTAAAAAAAAAAATGTAACAATTTTCTAATATTCAATAATTTTTACAGACATTCGAGTTCTAGAAAATGACCAATCTTCTCAAGATAATGACAGTGATAAAAGTAGTAATGACGATAATAGCAGTGACAATGATGATCACATTGAAGATGCATCATTTTATTGTGATACTATTATTGAATAAAAATACTTATGTATTATGTATGATTGTTAAAATGTTATTTTAATTGGGATTCTGTTATATTTTATTATGAAATCGTCGGCGATTGTAAATTGCAGCGGTCGAGCCACGGGGGTTAGTAAATTGCAGCGAGCACTTCTCAGGTAGATGTCCGTACATACACATGTATGTAAATTGCAGCGGCCTTAATCTCCTAAGATAAGACGTCGCAGGTAATCCCCTCGGCGGCTGTGTGAACTGCAGCGGGTCTAATTTAAATGAGCACTAGGAATTCAATGTTCTATATTAATTAGCTAAATAAGTGAATTTAAATAATGTTGTATTTAGATTCATTCAAGTTCATGTCCTAATGTCAAATTTACAAAACTATTAATCGTACATTTAGGTAAGTACACCTATTAGGAATTTAATATTATATTTAAGATAATCACCTCAGCAATCTCAAATTTACAATAGTATTACTAATTACATTAATCTCATCTCTTTTAAGTGATAGGCCATATAAGAAATGAGATTTTTGAAAAGTAGTTCATTACTAGTCAGATAGTTGAGTAGTGGAAATAAAGAGTGTAGAAAGTGAACGTGGAAAAAAGTTGCTTGTGGTGGAGAACTTTAAATATTACAAAAAGGAGATGCTCAAGTCTTCAGAAGAAGAAAAATGGTGCTGCACTGTACGAGGTTGTACTTCAAAAATTTACATTATAAATTCCGATTCCAATAAATTTGTTTCGAGAAGAGATGGAGAACATAACCACGGATGCGACCACAAAACTTCAGAGACAGTTGTTAAGTGCAAGCTGTAAGCGAAAAGCTGAGACAGACATGTTTGGGAGGCCTGCAAACCTTTGCCGCAGTGTACTTGGAGGAATGGCCGAATCAAATACTAATTTATTAACAACTTGCAGACATTAACAATGTGAAACGTGCTATATACAATACCCGTCGCAAGAATATACCTGTTTTACCAAAATCAAGAGAAGAAGTGCATCGTGCGGTTAACCAACAAAGGTTTATAATAAGGAACAGTACGTCTGAATTAATGATTTGGCCAAGAAATTGATATTTTTCCTGTGCAACCAATTTAAAACTTTTTGTGCAAATGTAAAACTGTATATATGGATGGAACATTTTACTATTGTACTCGTTTTTAAGCACTTATTTACCATTCACGGCCACAGAAATGGACACTACGTGCCCGTAGTGTTCTGCCTTTTAAATGACAAAAGTGCAGCATCCTACAAGTCTTTGTTTCAAAAGTTAATTGAGCACTGTGAAACGCTGAATCTCACTCTGAGACCTCAAAAAATTGTAATCGATTTCGAACAATCAATCCATCGCGCGGTTATGGAAATGTGGTCGCAAGCTGAAATTGTAGGATGCCGATTTCACTTGAGTCAGGCGTGGTGGCGGAAATACAGGAACTTGGTTTGAGTGCCGAGTACAAGACAGAATCTGAAATGGGAAAGTTTGTGAAATACACGTTTGGACTCCAGTATTTACCCCCATGTGAAGTAGGAGATTCCCTAGTCTTCGATCTAGGAGAAATACAGCCCGCAGATGAGCGCGTTACAAAATAAGTGGATTAGTTAGTAGAAACATATGTTTCGGATGAAGCCATATTTCCACCACGCCTATGGGCATCCTCATCAGCCGATATGTGCCGCACCACAAACGCTTGCGAGTCTTTCCACTCCCATTTTAATAGAAGTTTTAATAGTCCTCACCCACATTTGTATATATTTGTCCAAACTCTTCTGGAATATCAAACTGAAATTTATATCAAAATTAGAAGCATTGAATGCAAAAAATAGTAAACAGTGAGACGCTAAAAAATCACGTTTTCTGGAAGTTCGGATAGGGGCGTATGAAAGTGGTAATATCAGCAGATTAGATTTTATAAAACAAATGTGTAATTACTTTAGTAATGTAAATAATGCAGTAGTATAATACTATTATAAGCTTGTATATAGTCCTTATATATATCATATTTTTTTCGTATCGAGATGAGTATGTACTGATCTATCTGTCTAATTCTTATGGTATTTATATAATAATTTTGTTCCGCTGCGAATACCATATAGTCTAAATAGCACAGTAGTGTAATGCTTGTATATAATATGTGACAATGACTAATAAATAATATTCTTTTAACTACACTGGTGTTTCCTTTTCTTTTCGTATTAATAGGAATATCTAATTCCTATAGTAATTTAATTTAATAATTTTATTTCGCTGCAATGTGCCATCCACATCAAAGTCTACCTGCCAAGCATCCGCTGCAGTTTACACACCCTGCCGGTTACCAATTAAATCCTCAGAACGCATAAAACTTCACCCGCTGCAATTTACAAGTTCGGCGAGAGCGGCTCTTATCTTAAGGGATTAGTCCGCTGCAATTTACATTTAGCCGAAATCGTGATGTATAAAAGTGGTATGTATTAAATTCACCTCCCGCCTCTGACGTACTCTGTCGCAGCTATCTCTCTCACGCAACCAGCGAATAGTTGGCGCGCTTCTCTAACTTACCTAATTTTCAGAAACTTAAATCCGTCTGGCTCCTAATTAAACAACCGAATTTTTGTCTGGCAAATTAATACTACATTTTCCGATTACAGAACTAAGACATATATAAATTTCAGTTATAGTAAAATGATTTAAAAATAATTCTCTTTTTATTACTAAAATTGTATCTGGCGAGGTGTTAGCAATGGCAAAATTGTCTGGCAATGGTAAGTTAATATAGCCAGAAAGACATGAAAAACGATAAAAAAAGAAAATTTATCTTAAAATGATCTTACAATCCGGTATTTTCCTGTGCACCTTAGCTCCGGTCCGAACTGTAATTTAAGAATATCTGTTTATTAGGGGTAGATAATCCTACAGCGCAACTCCGGTCCGCCCGAACGCGGTCACCTACCTAACAGGCAATGGATATTCTCGAAAATCCTCTTAATTGCAACCCCATAAATAGGTATAGCAAACAGTGAATGTGAACCGTATATTCTTACAATTCAAATCTGCGTGTGCCAATCTCAAGATCTCAAGTTAATGTAAGCGCGAAGGTGGCTTTGTGTATTATGTTAAGTCAGCGCGGTAAACCCTTAATTGTGTACGAACATTATAAATTTTATTAATATAAATTATTGAAAACGACCGGTGAAATGTGTTGGTATTGCATCGCAAAAAATTATAAAGCTAAATTTTATACTATGGGCGATACTTGTAATCCAGTTTTCTCAAGACAAATTGCCAAACACCAACATGAAAGTGTACAAATTTGTGATATACACAGACAAAAAGTGAATAACAGTGTGAAAAGAAAAGTTATGGAGTGCAAATCAGAAAGACCTTCGAAGTTGATTCATCGTGAATTGCAGACACCAAAGGAAGCAGTGGAAACGCTTACTGTAAAAGATGTGAAATACATACGAAACGACATTAGTAGCAATAAACTAAAAATAAATCCGAAATTGCCGCGATCTGCTGAAGAAGTGCATGATTTCATAGAAACTAGTGATATAAAAACTATTAAAAACGAAAATTGTATGCGTTAACGACAACGTAAATAAAATTATAATTTTTACGTGTCTATCCAATTTGCACTTTCTGTCTGAATAACAAACGTTTTATGTTGATGGCACTTTCGATTATTGTACGAAACATTTTTTGCAACTTTTCACTATCCATACGTGCTGAAACGATACATATGTTTCACCTGTATACTGTTTATTAAAAGACAAATTAAAAAACACGTACAAGACTTTGTTTAAACACATTGTGGAGAAGTGTATAGAATTAGGATAGACATGGGAGCCCAGAAATATAGTCGCTGATTTCGAAAAATCTATTCACGCTGCTATAGAGGAAACGTTTCCAGAGACAAACATTATTGGATGCCGATTTCATTTAGCATAGGTATAGGCATAAAAACAAACTGATTTAAGTAATAAACGTGTACTTACTTTATCAATATTTTTTATTCATGTAGGTGGAGGAAAATTCAGCATATGGGTCTCGCCGGGAAATATAGGAATCAACAGTCTGATATGGGAAGATGATTGCATCATATTTTTGGTCTAACCTTCTTGCAACCTAGAGAAGTTGGAGAAGTGTTAACAGGAAGAATTTGCCGCGGACAAACCTGATGATGATCGTATCACAAAATTCGCAGACTATTTGGTGGATACATATATCGAACATGGTTCTACTTTCCCTTCACACATCTGGGCATCAAATACCGCTTCGTTAATGCGTACAACAAATACGTGTGAATCTTTTTACGCAGAATTTAACAATTTTTGGTCATCGTCCCATCCAAATATTAATATTTTTTTAGAAGCAATTAAAAATATGCAACTTGATGTAGTGTAGCTTATAATGAAAGAAGAGTGATGAGAAAGGAAATTCTATATTCTTAGAATGTTATTAATAACAAAATTTTACAGTTGCAAAATAACAGCATAAGCGGGTACGATTTTGTAAAGTGCGTATCATATAAATATGCAGAAATTGCTCTTTAAGTAATTTGTACCAAGACGTTTTGCGTTTCAGTAAATAGGTCAATAAATGTGTTTTAAAAATTAGTATTTTGTTTTACATATGAATCTCATTCAATTAAAGGATTATCTGGACCGGAGTTAAGGTGCGTCTTATCATCGGGCAGCAGGTAAAGTTTTCTTGGACCGGAGTTAAGGTGTGGGATTATAATAAGGGATTATTTGGACCGGAGTTAAGGTGCGTCCGTATTTTTACCTGTAAGAATGGGATGCGCACAAGTAAACGCAACCATTCCCAAGTGCCAGACGTACTACATCCCTACCTAATTTCAATAGAAAAAACAATATCAAAAAACCAGTCGACTTAAAATTCACTCTCGAAAACATTGCTAGCTCTCGTACTATTAGCATCTATCTGGGTACACTCTCCGGTAAGTTATGTTAACTTGCTTGCAATTATAATCGCAGTGGATGAACACGCTTAGATTGTCCATTTCCCGGTTAATATACATTTTTTTCTCTCGTACAGCTCGCTTTAGGGACGCTTAATAAAATAAATATGATAATCGTAACTAGAAAAATTAAACTTAACAACGTTAGTTTATTTGTGGATTTACATACATGATTTAGTTCCTGCCAGGTAAAGCAGAGCTGTGTGAACACTTTAGAAATACATTCACTGATTTATTTAGCACCATTATCATTGAGGTTCGACAAACGATAGCATGATAAGTTATCAAGTAGTGTAAACCGACTTACGAGCGAGGCGCGACATTAAAATTCGGAGAAGGGACAGCGTGAGTTCGGTTTACACAACTTATCGTCCACTTGTTTGTCGAACTTTACTTATCATGCACTCGTTTGTCGAACTTTAGTTATAGTATAAGTATCATAACATGGTATTGCTAATGCAACCACCCCTTATGTTTAGATTTTTATGTAGAAGGGATACACCGTACAAATTAAGCGATTAATATTTTATGTCTGTAGGACACGTACGGTATATTACCATAAGATGCATTTATGTAAAATGTAAATGTTGTATATGTATGTTAAATATACATTTATTTCTGAAAGATTTGTTTACATAGTATGTATATACCTATTTTATTTTAAGATGGATAATTTATGTATACAGTCACAAACTCATTTGTAGTATGTATAATTTACACAAAGCAAATAATTGTGAGCTACTATTAGTGTTATATAACGGGTAACGGGTTGAACGACTAAATGAATTTTGTGCAACCTTTCCACTATTTTAAAATGAAATTGTGCAGGCAAGGAAAATGATTTTCAACATACTATGGTGAGGACTATGTTATTTTCTTCCTATTTGTATGCTTATGAGTATTTGGTAATTTGAATTCGAAATATAACAAATTATATTTAATTCTGGTTCACGTTACAATAACTAACAATATCACAACTTGTTTTATAAAAAAATTTGGCACAAAAGTAAATTTATTTTTCCGTACTTCTTTAATGTAATTTTGCGAAATCATTCTTACTTGCCGAGTGCATTTTACTAACAATGGGTAAATATACTAATAGCGGCAAGAGGAACAGGAATCATAACAACAATGCTTCCGTTAGGTTTTTCAGCAAGAACTTTTTATTGTCTTTTATTAATCTTTTCATCGCCTATTTTCAGTTTGTAATGGATGGTGGGTCCGGTGGCAAGGAGTTCAAAAGGTAAAGTATGTTTTATTAATTTCTCCATTTTCTACTGGCAGTATCTAAACACTGTTCTTGTAGACTATGAGCTTTTTCAAACATTTTGTAACTATTGTCTGTATGAATTACCTATACTATCATATAAGTAAGTGCACGAATTCAATTTAGCCAATGTTGCATATAGATACACACAATAGTGTAGTTGTAGTTATTATAGAATATCTCAAATCACAATATAAACATTGCGCAACTATAACGCTAAATCTAAAAGAAGTAAATTTAATAGAAAAATAATAGATTTCATCAAATGAAAGGCACATCAATGATGTTGTTTCCCTATTTTATTGGTATTTTACTCTGGGGCGGAAAACCTTTAACACTGCAGTATCCGCGTGGGATACTATACTATCCCACAGAGAACACTAACTATAATAAATGAAAGCCCCTATGTTAAACCTTGACAACGAAATCACAGCGCTCCCTGGCAGGGGAGTGGCAAAATAAACGCCAAGGCGTTAAATTTTAAAATTATATGGCGGTAAATTTGGAAATTACATACTTCCTCATTCTATATTTATCCTCACTTTAACATCAAGATTAATTTAATTCTACCAAACATGTAAACACAATGCATACTTGATTTGATAGAGAGATACTTGTTGGCCGGATAACACACTGATAACACTTTTTTAGAAGAAAATAAACGTTTTTATTGTTAAATAAATAAATACATTCTACAAAACACAATCATAAAAATATAAAATAAATTAAACACAGAAAACAAATAAATATTCTGTAAAATGTAATAAATGGAATAAATACATATTGCACAATTAATAAAAACAATAAAACACAATAATAAATATATAAATAAACAAAACAAAATTATTTGTTCTTCAACCTCTTCATCTTGTGCCTGTGCCTGCAAAATTTATAGACTAAAAAAGGGACACACTTTTCTAAAATTAAATTATCGCAGTTGTGCTGTGTGCAATACTGGTATTGAAAATCGTTACCAAAATTACTTAATATCTCATTATTTTGTAAATGTGATGAGATACTTTGTTCCAAGCATCCACAAGTAGTTGTGGATGCTTGGAGGTTATAGCATGAACAGGAAGCTTCTTCTTTTTCTGGTAAAGTAAATAGAGCATTCTCTGTACTTACCTTACTATTCTCACCTGGAAACGGAAGATCTTCCAATAATGCAATATGGAACTGCCCCAACTTTCAATCGATCTTTCCCCTCATTTACAAAATCTGAATCTACAAAATGCCTCATGCCAGAATTTTTAATTTCGAAAAGAGTCTACGTTGCAAATCATTTTCCACATATCATGGTAGTATTCATCTGCCGGGAAGCTGAAGAGATACTTTTCAACAAAGCCTTCGGGCACTTTGCTCTAGTACCAGTACTTCTATATTAAAGTTAACAGCTTTCACCAAACAATCAAGCAGCACAAGGAAAAAACGTTATCTGATGTGTCTTCTACTGCAGGCTACGGCCCCAAAAAAAAAAAAAAGGAAAGAAAATTAGAACACAATAGTATCTGCAGGTGGGTTGTGTTCGAGTGATTAGAAACAGCCTAGTTCAGGGTGAGAACTTCTCTGAAGACAAGAGTGCGAAAATAAGAAAAAATAATTTAGAACTAACTAGAAACCGTCATTATGTACTTAACTTTTAGTTTAAATTAAAATTATGAGGCAGTAAGAAAATTCTAGCTTTGGCCGGCGTTCAAACCGCTGACAAAAATCATTGTGTATACGAATAAAATAAAATGTTAGTTTGTAACGTTTGTAACATTTTCAACCTCGTTTTTCTCCTTTAAAATCTATACTTACCAAATTATTTACATTCTACGGAATCCAATTCCTCAACCAGACCCTTACGAACAACACAACACAGAACAAATGTCCCTTTTGCCTCTAAAATTAACGCGGCTTTTTCAAATATCTGCGAAAATTTAAAGCATGGCTATAAAAGCATCCACTCTTATTGGTTGTTAGATTCCCTTACGCCGGCCCGCCGGAGTGGACCTCATATATTTGTTGCCCGTTTTATAATCCCACTTTCATACCTCTGGTATACCACATGATAGAAATACATTAGGTATGCTCGTGCGCATCTAACGATGACGCGCATTGAGAAATTTTAATATAGTTAGAGCTGGATTAACTGATGGCACTTGAGATGCGCAAAGGCGTGGTCTAACCACTGTACTATACGCTTTAAAAATATCAGTCGAAATCACCAAAACCCGGGCGTTTTAAACATTTAAACAAGCACTGAGCGTGTAAGGGCAATGGATATGACGATGTAGCACCGATTTTATCGTATTAAATTGTATAAAGAATACGATAGTCTTTTCTTTGAAACGATAATGTGTGTGTATTATTTTCAATAAATGAATTCATACTTAAAGTTTTATTGTAAAGTGTATACTGATTGTGAGTAATTCAAGAACTAATACTGAAGATAAAATTGAAAAAAAAAAAATAATCTGCTGGTCTAATTAAAAGTAGACTGAATTTTTTATTGTACCTGATTGATTGATTTAATAAAATAATTACACGATGATATTATTATTGAATGGTGTAGGTATTCTTAATACAAATTTATTTAATACTAGCAGATACCCGTCGTGTTTTGAGTTTTTTCGGTAGGTGTGTAAACATAAAGATTTTTCGACGTTCCAACCCTAGAGCAAGCAACGTATAATTGGCTGTGCGAAAAACAGGAATTTTTCAAACCAGCAACACTTACCATCTTGTTCCGTTGCACAATTTCGGTGGGTCTAACCATAAGTTGCCAATGAGCATCAACGGTAAACCAACTTCTAGAGTTAAGATATGTGGTGGCATTCCAGATGGTTCCAAAGAGTTAAGAAATTCTATTAGAAAGTTGAGAGCTTGTTCCTCATCTATAACCAATGAAGTATAAGGTTAACTCGAACGCTGACGTTACAGTGAAAAAATGAAACACTGCTGCTAGAAAAGGATTAACATACTTTAAGGTATCACTATCCTTGTTGTACTCATTCAAACATATGCAAGATAGTTGCACCTGGCGCGATAATCTGAAATAACGCCGCAACAGGTAAAGCTACAATGAAAACGAATACAATACAGGTAAATATATAAATGACACCACGTAATGTATGAAAATTTATTCCATAAAAATATTAACTATTTACAAAATAACATAAGAAAGTAGATCATTCCTACAAACAATAGACATACCATATAAGTATAGGTAAAATATTAAAAACCTGCGTATTAACTACATGAATACATTGCTTTCTCTAATTATCTGTTGCAATAACAAGCAAAAATTAAAAACATTTAATTTAGCTATATACATATAAAATATTTCGTAATACTAATGCTATATGTAGTAGAATAAAACAGTTTTGTGTAACTTATGTCTTATATTCGCTTTATCGCCTAATTTTGCAAATTTTTTTCGCATGCGTTTGAATTCTTACATCCGCATATGTACTGCTGACAAATTTTATGATATTCTGAAATATCAACTGGATGTGAAGGATAGAATAATGTTTTTATCTCAGGTATGAATTGCTGTTGAACTAAATTTATAATCCTTTTTTAAATAAGGGTCTTTGCATGTATGCCGAAGTAGCACCCGCTCTGAAGGCTTTCTCTGTAAATTTGACGATTTCGAAAATAACTATATGGTAAATATCTATATTGTTCAATTTTCAATGTTTATTTTTGAGATAACCAATATCGAGGTTAGATAATCAGCTGATAACTAATTAAAAGATAATTGCCTGTGAAATTTTATATTTCCAAAAAGAAGTCCATTCATATTTACAACCATATTCACTATAGTGTTTAACCATTTTCACTATTAAACTATAAATATTGCTAAAAAAACAAATCCTAGTCTGATAGACACGTAACAACTCGTTACTCGTTTTTACTGTCTATGAGATTTTTCATATTTTCTAATTTGATTATTTGACATGGTCGACGCGATAACCACAAATGATGAAACTCTCTGATGACAGTGACAAAACAATGTTTTTGTGTTGACAGTCTGTATTCGGAAAAATTATAGTATGGAAAATATCGAAAATCCACTTCATGAATGAACCGAATGCATTTTTTAGTGGTCTAAAGTCATCCTCGCGTTAATGCCTTTCTAATGAAACCGGTTTGGGACACATCGGTTGGATAGTTTCGAAGTCTATAATGGACATAGAAACATTTTTTGTATTATATATATATATATATATATATATATATATATATATATATAATAGATAGATATAGATTTCAGGTCTTCGAAGAATAATTGAGCATATCATCAGTATCGCCATCATTAACTTGTATTATAAATTGTTCACAAAAATCGTCCATGAGATGCTCGTATCTTAAGGTTGTTCGGTACCTTGTAGGGACAAGGTAAATCCGCTACGCGTCACTAGTTGTTCAGTTTTACGTTTAATATTTAGAGTACTGCCTACCCTTCTTCTATTGGTGCAATAAAAGTTGGAAAGGTCCGTTTATTTACAACCGATAATCAGTCAATTCGG
Organism: Chrysina gloriosa; assembly: GCA_038088585.1. Classification (NCBI taxonomy): domain Eukaryota; kingdom Metazoa; phylum Arthropoda; class Insecta; order Coleoptera; family Scarabaeidae; genus Chrysina; species Chrysina gloriosa. The sequence goes on from CM076087.1 coordinate 70,010,783, forward strand.
AATTGTCATAAAAGAGAACTTTTAAAAAGAATGAACTTTATTTGATGGTTTTTATTTACTTTGATTATACTAGCAATAGGCAAGAACGCATAAATATGTAATATGTAATATATTCTACATTGCTATCTCGTTTAGTTTTTCTTAGAAAAAGTCAGTAATAACACAAAATTTGATGTTCTTGTGTCAACATTTACAATAGATTAAAAGGCAAATTGCATATAAAAAGAAAACAGCATCATGCATGTTCAATAATAGTTTTATTATGGCTTGTATACGATTATTTTGCGTTATTGGTTTTCATGCGAGCGCGCACTTGTATAAGATATAATAATCCGCTGCTTAAATTAACTCGAGTGTGAACGTTTTCGCCAGTACAGCGTGTTTGAATTATTTCGATGAAACTTTTTCAATCTTTACTCCACTCCTCTGGGCAACCTTGAATCAATTATCTCGGGCAAAAATGCAGTTCCTATAAAAATATATAAGCTTGTGCAACATGACATTTTTCCACATCTGCTCATTTCTGTAGTTGCGTTCAACTTGAAAATTGTTCTCCAACTAGAGTTAATGGGCGCGCAGTGCCGTATTAGAATGAATAAAATAAATAATAAATATGAGAATATTTTTTGTTGAATGAAGTGTCAGAAATTCTGATGGAAATGAAATTTGTTGTGAAATTGTAGTTTCAAAATGAGAATTCGATAAACATGTCTTTATTAAAAAGTATCTACGCAGTTAAAATTGAATTTTCTTAATTACATACACTCGGAATCATAAAAGATGAGCCCTGCGTCATCAATAAACCATCGTCTGAATTAAATTTGTACTTCTGGGTCATATCAGAGACATACATAATCAAAACAAAATGCGCATGCGCTTGAAAAATCACAAACGAGATATGTTTACTATCGAATTCCATCGTTTTAGGTTATGTTATTAATTTCAATTTCTATCACTAAACAAACTGTTGTGTTTGGGAACGCAAATGTTTTCCATGTACAGACATTGTATTTACAGCAGTTGTTACTGAGGTACTAACAATTAATAAAAACGTCGAAACACAAATGACAACCGGATGTGCTAAATTAGTTAAAATAAGTATGTCAGTGTCTCAAAGTATGATGTATGAATACCGATGCTTATACTAATGTCATTGTCTTGCACGTTGTTCCCTCTATGGAAAATTCGACGGTACGTTTATTATACTATGTTGCGTCGATTGACAAACGTTTATATACTTATCATTGTTTTTACAGGGATAAAGCAGATAATTTTCCAACCCTTTGTCTTCACTAAGTTTGCACATCAATGACGCAGGGCTCATTTTTCCTGATTTTGAGTGTAGTTTCAGAAACGGAATCTCAAAAATGGCGAATTTAATTTCATAGCATTTAGTGGAGTTGTCGTCAGTATTGTACATTATACAAACTTATAAACTCGCTATGAAAGGTAGTAGAGTAGATTAACACTGCGAAAGATGGAATGAAAGTCAATAGTCCTTGCCAGTATGACTGCCATTTTAGAACTATGTACGCTAGGGTGTTGGAGAATCAACAATCGAAATTGTGTATGTGATTAACGTAAAATAGTGCATTCATTTCAGGAATTAGTAGAGACTTTAAGGATACGTGAAATACATAGGATTTAGGTGGAAAAAAAGAAATTCTTTTGTTCACTCGTTTGTCTGTAAGCTTAGCCACAAAAATATCAAAATTCCTGTTGTTATTGACTTCTTCTAAAATATTAAATGAGATAGTAACATATAAATAAGGGTAAACCCTTTGTTTTGCTACATGAAACATGTCTCAATATTGAAAAAACAAAAGAAAGTAAAAAAATCATGTGTGCGGTTCACATGCAGTAGAAGTGAAACCTTCAGAAAAGTAAATACTTATTATAATATTGGTACCAAAGTTTCGTAATTGCGGGCGCGCACACACGACACACGTACTAACACAGGTACAAACATACTCACAGAACACTGACCAAAGCAAGTAGTGATGGGGAAAATCGTTATTTTAAATACATTTAATTTATTTAGAACAACAGTTTCGACCGTTATTATTTTGAAATAACGGTTGCAACATAGCAGATTATCGTTATTTCGTAGTCAACAGTTGTACGCGATAACAACATTGTCGTTTCTGAAGATTAATTTATATTATACAGTTTTATTTTTATTTAGTTATATTAGAATTATGTTATTTTGTTCCGTATTATATAACGGTTTTTTTAGTTTTTATAAATATTTTTTTATACAACATTGTTCTTTTATACTACATTTGATAATTGCAATGCAAACAACTATTTAGAAAAAATTACACCGGTAATGATTTGAAGACGCACCACCAGACTAGCAATCGTGAAGCTTAGACGTTGCGCTACGCTCACTTGGTTGAAACATTAGTAAAATTACAGGTATAGAAGGTACATATAAAACTCAAAAAACTAATCGCATAAAAAGCCAGTAGCCAGATACTAAGGACAAGTCCCTCTACAACATATCTGAGATCCATCGAAATTCATGATTAGCAGGTTTGATGGATTCCCACGATGCCTTTTCTCTCAGTTGACAAGGCGCATACAAACACACATATATATGATGTACATAGGCAGCGTAGTTGTGCTTATTATGGAGAATACAACTAAAATGAATTTTAGAATCGTTTTCTCTCAGAAATGGTTAATGCTATGAATAAAACTGTCAGGACAATTTTTGTAGACACTTGCAGGGTCCACAATTTTTGTCTGAAATATTTTTATCATAAAAGTAACCGTTTCGCTGAAAAATCCAAAAACCCATTTTTGCGAATTTTGACCTTGAATAAAAAATTATGCACACATGGGATCGATGGGGACTTTTAACAATTTCATTATAATGGTGTCCCTAACGTTGACGCAAATTTTCAGCTTGTTGAAAATTTATGTAAGGGTACCCAAATTTTTTTCGGTTAAATTAACTTGTGGTTGGGTTAATTTATTCCATTTTATGTTATTTACAAATATATGAGTGGATATAGTTTATTCATAAAATTGAATAAAATTTTTGGCACACAGGGGATCGATGGGGACTTTTCACAATTTCATTATAATGGTGTCCCTAACGTTCGTGCAAATTTTCGACTTGTTGGGAATTTATACAAGGATGAATGTCTCTAAATTGACCGGACTAAATGACTTACTTACCTAAAACTTTTTTACAATTTTATATAATTTTGCATTTCGCAGTCTGTTTGGGCACGTTCTTGCTTTGCGCATTTTTAGACAACATCACAATAATACACAAGGAATTACGAAATTGTAAAGTTGTTGAGGACGGTACACAGCTAACTTTTTCAATTGGAACCTGCCACTTACATCATAGTAGACGGGTCTTAGCAAGGGGCGGTGCAGTTAATTATTCTACACACGTAACTTCGCCCATACATATGTCACTTAATTATACTTCGGTATACATATATCTGGAATAATATCACGTGTCGCTGTAGTTTTATTTTATTATATCTTTCAATTAAATCTATACAATACGCAATTTAAATTTCCGTATATTATTATTCAATTTACACATAAACAAAATTAAAATTTGGAAAAAATTAAAGGGTCATGACAAAGTGCTGTACTGTAAAAATGCGTCAGTCCCGGATTTATTTTGCCATACCATTCGTTTTATGATTGTAGTAAAACCACATTTTTTAAGTTTTACTTAATTGTATCTTCGTAATTACTATAAATTTTCATTATTATATAATGGCGATTGCTTTACTTAGGACAAGGCCAAATCATGTTAAACGATAGATAATTAAAAAGAAAATTTAAAAATCTACCAAACACCCTTAAGAAGCAATAAAAACCAGGAATATATGCGGAGAGCCAGACCAATACACACTATAACAGCTGATGAGTAACTGACCGGAATACGGATTAATATTTGTAGGTCTGACACTATACGACCAACCCTCTCTATATCTCTTTCATTTAATGCTGTCATCCAAAACCCCAATATCGTCTTTAGCGCAAGTACAATCAGTTATTAATCCAGCTCTATAGCAGTCAGTACAGTAGCGACATAGATAACCAACAACGCAATATCCAGAAATAAGGGCGAGTGATGACGCGGATTTGTAAATGCCAAGAAAATCCTATTTTGGTAAACTTATGAGCATACCTAATGTATTTCTATTATGGTATTCCAGTGATTTTGAATTTGCTCTGTTAGGTAGTGCGCATATGCTGTTATAACCGTGTCAGTACCTTCCTTTTACACTATTTACTGCGTGCTTGTCAGGTTTCTGTGTTTCTCCAGTGATTAATTTAGTACTTATTCTGCTATAAAATTGAGTGGGTTACTTTGGTATCCCAAGCAAGTTATTCCTGTAATTAGTAGCAGGTATTCTTGTAATTACACTACCTTTAGTTTGTTTTGTACGTGTTTTTTGTTTATGTAGAGATTGACATTGCGTCAATTCATATATTAGTTTACATTAAATTTATCGTTGTCTTCAGTTTTATTGTTGCAAAATATGGCTACATCGACAAATCCCGCACAGTGGTTAAAGTGGTTTGAAGAAATAGAAGGCAACAATGAGTTCATTGATGATAGCAATACAGAGGAAGATGAGCTTGAAGAAAGTGAACACGGCGCAGAATCAGAGGCTGATGATGATTTGGTTGAAGTAGATCCTCGAAAATTCTTTATCGGAAAAGACGGTAGTACTAAATGGGCAGAAAAAATCCTTCCTCAAAACTCTAGAACAAGGCACCATAACATTGCCATACATTTACCTGGAAATAAAGGAAATGCTAAAAGAGCTGCCGCTATATTGGTTTCCTTTTCTTAATTAGTGGGTAGTAGGGCACGACGCAAACAAACCGACAATTTAGCACCGATTCGTTCATAAGTACTCGAAATAATAAGCTTGGTAGCAGGGTACTTGGCTTTTACAAAGGCGAACACTGCGCTATGGTTTCGTATAGTCCAAAGGAAAAACAAAGTAGTTCTATTACTATCAACAATGCACTACAATGCCAAAATAACCGAGGAAACAGGCGCACTGAAACCAGAGATTATAACGTTTTATAATCATATTAAATGTGGGGTAGATGTACTGGATCAATTGTGCAACGGTTATGATGTTTCAAGGAATTGTCGTCGATGGCTTTTGGCATGGTTTTCTAATTTACTAAATATTGCAAGAATAAACTCTTTAAATGTTTTACGTCGCATATGGATTGCATTCAAACTCGAACTGCTCGATGTGAATATTTGCGTTCTTTGCCTCGAGACTTGATCAAACCGCACCAAATAGCACGACTTAATGCGCAATATATTCCGAGACCTATTAAAACTCGGTTACGAACTCTATTAAAGGTGAGTGATGGTTCAATAACCGAAAAGGCTGCTACACCAACTTTGAGAGCTAATAATGGTCGTTGTTACATCTGCCTCAGAAGTTGGGATAGAAGAACAAAAAATATTGTAGCAAGTGCTAAAAGTGGGTTTACTTAGACCACCTAAAGTGTATTTGCAATAAATGTGTATGGTCAACTGAAGATCCAGGTGCGGACGAATCCTAACATAGTTCAATACAATCAGATAAGTTTAATATATTTTTCGAATGAGCAATTTGTATATTTTGCTGTCGTGTATTACTTCCTCAATATAACTTACCTACCTTTTAAGCAAAACCACGGATATTGTAGTATAGTAATACTCAATTGGTTAATTACCATTAGAAAATTTATCATTTATTACAATTCAATATATATTAAATTCACAGTAAATATTGAGGTTATGGATGTTTATGTTCAAATGACATTCGGTTTATTTTGGGATTCTATTTATACTTTTTCGATACCACGCACACTACCTACTACACAACAAAAAAGTTTAAAATATATTTTGGACCAAAAAGTTTTAAAAGGAAGTACCAGTGAATAAAAGAACCTCACCACACCGGAGAACAAAGATTTAAAAATAAAGGAAGAATACATAGAAAATAGAGTCACACCGGAAAAGAAGTTGAGGGAGAGAAGAATCCATAGAAAATAGCGCTGCATCGAAGAAGGAATTCAAGAGAGGAGACATACGAAGAACCATCATTGAATAAAAGAAATTACACTCATACACACACACAACCCTAGGTAATTATCTTTATTTTATGTTAAATATTTCTCAAAATTTATAAATATAATTTGTTATAATTTATGCTTTTTATATCATTAATTAAGAGCTAGGCCGGTGTAATTTTGTTCAAGAAATTAACTAAATTCTCAGTACAATATCCATGCCTCACAAGTGATAAAACAACTTGGGATAATATAGTATCCCATGCTAACGCCAGTACTGCAAAATTAATAGGATGAAGGCCGTTTGCAGAGCGAATCCAATACAGGATATACGCATCTGGTCAATAAAATAGCTACGCAGCCTTTGGCATTGAACTTTCATCTCCAAAGTTTTTTTTTTAAAATAATTCTAAATAATATTAATTTCTTTCAACTGGCAGAGCTGTATGCTTGTTCAGTTTGTTAGAACCGTCATCTAAGTTTGCAACAAAGCTACGCAAGGTGAATACAATAGTAACAATTTTTAGTGGCTGCTAAGATAGGTCCTTTGTGAATATCTGTTACATTTGTATAAATTTAACATAACATAATTCCTTAAAAGGTATGTTTTAGTATTGTAGATTCAATATAAAATAAATATTAATAGGAAAATGATCGTTTGATGGGTCATGGACAGCATTGCGTAACATAGAAATCGAAATAAATCCTATAATTTCATTGCCAAATCATTGAGACGATCAATAAGTTGTGTTACAAATCCCTACAAATCCCGACACTCGGATGAAAAATGACCTTTGGCCAAACGGGAACCCTTTAAGTCGTCTAAAGCGATTGCAGCGGAAATTAATAACGAAATATCAGCTAGAACTGTACGATGGTGGTATGAGGTTGGAAAAAGGTGACGTAATGTCCTGTGGAGCGATGAAACTAAGATAATTTAGTTGGAAATGCGCTAAGGAATGTAAGATTTCCAGAAGGCCAAGAATTTATCTCCCGCTACACAAAAGAAAAGTAAAACAGGGTGGAATAGAGTTGCACCAATCTATTTGATTAGTGACACTATGAGCCTTACAAACGCACACTACAGGATGTAATGTTATTCTATGCTGAAAATAATATGCCACTTCGGTGGCTTTTCCAGCACGATAACGACTCCAAACAGTCTTCAAAGCTGGGATATTATGGGTTTTGGAGCAATGGAATTCAAGTAACCCAAATCTTAACCCAATTCAACACCTTTGGGGAGATCTTGAGACAAGAATTGGCAAGGAAACCTAAAGCCGAATTATGGCAAAAAAACAAACAGAAACTTGGTATGATAAGTCCAATAGACACTTGTCGCAAACTAATTCGTTCCATGCCTAATAGAATAGAGAAAATCATCCAAAACAGGAGAGGATATAGTGGATCTTAGTTTTATTTCACTTATTTAAACGTTATTTTACTTTTATCTATTTAATCATTTCAATTATCACATGAATTTTTGACGTTCTTTTTTAAATAATTGAACCTAAGTTTATAGAAAAATCTGAATTTGTATTTTTGTTCACCTATACCGCCTAAACAATAAATTAACTCACGGAATTGAATTTGAAAAAACAGAAACTTCAAAAATACGTTTTCTCATGAACTTATAGGCCGCCCCTATTTTAGTGACCAAATGTGTACATATGTGTAAAGGATTAGGAAAGTACAATTTAATTTATTATGTTAATTTAGAATTGAGTTTAAAACGACGAAAAATATAACAATGGGAATCGGTTGTCCAGAAATCCTTATATTATTGAAAGAAAATGGGAAACAACTGTTCGCGCTTATTCGGCGAGGGACAAATTCATAGTGAGTTCCAGGACTTACTCATTTGTTTATAAAATAGCATTTACGAATATTGAAAAAATTCAATTTTTTGTAGTTATGTTGTAAACTATAGATATTTCACAAAAGGCGATGAAATGTTGTCAAATTAATATCTCTGTTGATAAATAAATAAAAATATTTTTTTTGATTAGGGATTAGATAAAAAACTCATACACATTACTATTAGCCGCCATTAGCATACGCACACATAATATGGGTACATAACTTCCAAATTAAATTACGTTCCATACCGTAAAACTCATTTTTTGTGTCCAGGAAGACACGAAATCTATGTGAGAAGAAGCGAAGGGACCAGTTTAATACCTTGATAAGCGAGATGAGCAGCATAGTTTCTGCCAATTGTCGAAAAATGGATAAAAGTACAGTTTTGAAAACTGTCATAGCAGTTCTTAAAAGTCATAGTGGTAAGCATGAACTTTTAGATTTTTCGCTTGCAATTAATGCTTTTAGAATTTAATGTCACTAATAATAAAATAATAATGGCAATTACAATGATAGTAATACCATTAATCATTAAAAAGGTCATCTCAAAGTTGGTTGATATTCTAAAAGGAATTAATTTAATTTATTTAATAAAAATAACGAATTATAAATTTAACCAAATTAAAGTTGATAAGTATAATGTGATTTTACATATGTCAGTTGTATGTATGCACATACATACAACGGAAGACTATATTGAATATGTTAAATATTGATCCTAATTAACTGAATAAAATTAAAATTGTCGTCAAGAGAAGAATGCATTATTCAATTTTGCAAGACAAAGTAGGAAGATTGTTCTGAATATTTATAGTAGTAGGCTTAGCTTGCCAGTGAACGCTGTAGCTGAACGTAGCGAGCCGTAGTATCCGCCCGGTTTTTGGTAGTAATTTCAAAATTTGTTGTTTCCGTTTGGAGTTGTATACATGATAAAATTGTTGCAAAATGGTATACTTCATGGAATCGTTGCGAACTGTTTGAGCACTTACGATCAGTATCATAAAAGTTTAGTGGAAGATTTTGGTGATAATTGTCCTTTATCATGAACCGTTAGCCACGGGTTTTGTAAATTAGAACGTGGACGATGATCCAAGACCTTGGCTTTTACAATAACCGGTGAGTCCTGAAAATGTTACTGCTTTCGGTAAGTTTATCAAGAAAACTTGAAATGTAACACATAGAGAGATTTCAGCATTGGCTCAGGTACAGCTAATAATATTTCACATCAATAAGTGTTTGAAAAATTGCTCTGTGATCATTGAAGGTTACCTATGGCAGTAAAGTCTTCAATATTTTACACTAATTTGAGCCCAACTGGCAACCTATCCTTCAATGTAGCTCCCAAACAAGGTATCTTCTGAGTGTTTTGGTAAGTGGTTTTAAGGAATGCATAGAAGCATTAAGGTGAAATGGCCATTCTTTAAAAAGCAATATAGGTAGTTATATTGTTGTTAAAGTCGAAGGTTTTTGTACTAACATTCAGAACAATCCTCGTATAAACGTCATTTAGAAGACATTCGATACTAATCTACCCTGGAAACATAACATATTGAAGAAATTTGAAAACTTTGGCTATAAGGAATAATGAGGTATGAAAACAAAGCTTGAACATTCAATGTTTTTAATTTTTGCTTACATTGTGTATAAATGCAGTGTGTAAATGAAGTAAGATGGGTATCAAATTCATAGAATGCGAAATAAACAGAGGACACAAAAGTGTTAACAGTATGCCATTTAAGAACACATTTTGGAATATAAGGAAAGGAAGTACCTGGTAATGCCACTGAGGATTTTCACTATTTATCAAGTAACTTCACTGATGTGACATAGATTTCACAGGCATACGTGGTAAGCACCATAAATTCTCGGCATGATGTTAAAACGTGTTCCAGCGTGTTTCAAACTCCGTTGCGTCATAGTTACACATGAGTGAGCTCTATACTATATAATATATATAGTATATAGGCGAATTCTCACACGCTCTGATTTTTGGAAGTCAGAAAGGCGGTGCATAAAACGACTTACCACTTTTTTAGACACAGGTGATCGTGTACGATTGTTTGAACAGCTGAGGAGTTGATGTTCTATTACCCCTTTTAAAATCATCGTAAATTATGATTCGCACGTCTTCTCTGGTTAATTCTATTTTATTTTTGTTGATGGTAATATTCGAGGGAATGCTTAGCTATTACACTAAGAATATGTGTTTACATGTCATCCCGTTGAAAGGTCGAACTTAACCGGGCGTCATGGGGAATGGGTCAAAATTACCCACCACTTTTTTAATTGTTTGTGGTTTTATAACTGCACATACGATGATGCCTCTTTTCTCAGTAGCTGGAGATATTGAATATCTCTAAACGCTTTTAATTCCAAATCAGTCGGATGGCGATCGCTCTTCGAGTTATATGTGCTAAAAGTTGTAAATATGACCCATTCCTGTAATCAGTGTATGTAGCTATTTTGCGCCATGTGTATTTTATGTATTTTGCGTATCTAATACTATTTTTAGTTACTAATAACTACTTAAAATTAACTTTTTGTTATTGTTTTCTAAATATTAATTGGCGAAGTTCATAAAAGTGAAAAACTGATAAAAGAAAGAAGTGTTATATTTCAGCTGGGGGAGCTACTTTTGTTAGCTTTTTTGAATGTAAAATGTTTTCTTATTAAGAAGTAAAAATAAATATATTTTTGTTAATAAAGTCATGTTATATTTCCTTAATAAAGTCAGATATAATCAAAATTTTATATTTTTTTCATAAATATAATGAAATATCTGGAGTTTACTAAGTGGGTAATTATGACTCAACCCCCACGTCCGTGTAACTAATTTCCACCCCCCATGACGCCGGGTTAAACTACTAGATCGTTAACCGCTAATGTTTGGAGAGCTGTCAATCGTTATACGGGGCTGGATCTTCTGCTGGACGGCGTATATCTAGCCGCGTGAAAATCTACTGGAGGGGAACTAAACGAGTTCTTCGCTAACGAGACGTCCTCGGCATTGGTATGGAACTGTTTCTTTCGTCTTCAACTAAGCTGCAGGAGGATCTTCGTCTTGGGTTGATCTCTGGAGTTGCATTCAGTTCCCCAATCCCCCAGGAGGTCCTGTACCTCTAACGATGGTCTTAGGCGGGGGTTTATTGGGGTTGAGGGTAGCGGTATAGCTCACCAGCGGGTTGTCCGAAACCTGTATTCTCTCGAGCGTGGCTCTAGCCAATAGAAGTAGATGATCGTTCATGTAAGGTATTGAGAGATTTTCATGCAGTTGCTTGTTCCGGGCGAAATGTGGGGGTCCGGCGATCATTCGTAGCATCTTATTTTGTGCTACTACCAGTCTCTTGATGTTCGTTTTCGCTGCAGTGGACCACCATACCGCTCCATATGTGAGTATTATCGCAAAAAGACCGTCTACAGTAAGACCTCAATCCGAAGATTCAACGTAGATTTGCGACATAGGAACGGCAGACGAAATATTTTCCGAGGACGGCTTTGATATGAGAACGGAAGGCTAATCGGTTATCCAGGGTCACCTCAAGATACTTGTTAAGGGTTGACTTTATCTATTCTGCACCTTTCCATAACAATTTAGAACAAACTGTATTTTAATAGTTGATACACACAAAGCATTGCTTTGTGACCGAAATCCCTGATATAAAACATACGGATTCCTAACTATTTATCGGTCGATAAATACCCTCCATTCCTATATATATATATATATATATATATATATATATATATATATATATAAGACTTACCGTTTACCTGCTGTATATATTTATATGTGTTCCAAATATTAAAAGACGATACTAAATTATACTGATAGTATACTGATTTATTCAATTTAAAACCTAAAAATACTCGACGGATGGGCTGCATGGAAGGCGGGTCCCCCGACGTAGATGTCGCTGAGAGGAAATGTCTGGCGGGAGAAGCAGATCGCGACGCACTTAGTAGAATTGATGAGTAATCTCCACTTCTCCGTCGATTCCAGGAGCCCATCAACAGCTATCGCTAGTGTTGCATTTTATGCATGTGATAGCGTCACTACACACTGATAGACGGCTTTTGTATCGCACATCTAACAATTTTACTTTTACAAAATAAATAGCTGACAAGGGGAACACCAGAATTGTCTAACACGGTTTTTTATGGGTCTTATATATGTTGTAGAGGGACCTCCCTGATTATCTAATAATTTTGTATGAAATGAAATATATTTGCTAATATTGTGCACGAAGAGATTGAAAAAAAAAAAGCACAAGGGCAGGATTTGAATACAAAGTCCACAGCGGTGGAAACAATATATCTTATCCACTGCGCTACGATCGCTTCATTGAGCAGTACTTAAAATTAACGATATAAGAGACAAATAGGATTTCAATTCTCTTCAACTCATAACATACATAAAACCCATAAAAATCGGTGCCGGATAATCCCGGTGTTCCCTTGTGAGTTATAATTATAGATCGGACAGACGCCGGCTCCTATCACCCACGCATCTCCAAGCTACAACCGTACAGCTATAGCATGCGTATGCGTTGGTGGTGGGGGTACGCGTGTCAGCTGGTATTACTTGCATGGTCATTTATTTAACCGTCAACGTAAATCAAACACAAACAAAATTCCGATTTTTAGTGGCATAGACGTGTATTAGATAATAGAAATTTACAAAATGGTAAGAAGGGGTGAATAAAATAGGAGGAATAAATTTAAATACGTTTGGATCTAATTTTTGATCTTTATATTCATATTTTTAAATAGGTTACATTTACAAAGTATTATATATGTCACGTTAAATACGATTTATTGACTGATTATTAAGATATAATTTAAATTTTCTGCTGTTAGATATGTACGCGTGCTGGGTACTATATTTTTACGTAGAAAGTAACTAAGCACATTGAAAATGAGATTTGTAAATATGGTATTTAAAATCATAGTCATTATCTTCACTATAATATGTAGACATTTTTTAATATCACAAAATCAGGATTCCGAGCAAAAACCGCATCAATTTTTATAGTTAAAGAAACACCAAAATTAGCAGAAACATTCTTCAATTTATTTAAAAAGTTGTTTAATGTTGCCTTTGCTTCTTCCAATTTCAACGTTTGTGTTTCGAAATATTTTATGTTCTTGGGTATACCGCCAAAATATTTTTTAATAAATCCTAAATTACTTTGCAAAAATGGGTCTTGTAAGACAATTTTGTATTTAACTACACATTGTGCATCCTAGTTTAAACTATTTACAACATTTGCAATTTTTTCTATATTCTCGGAGTATAAACAGCACGCTTCTAACCACGTACCCATCTAGTTACGGTAGGTGACGGGGGTAATGGGAGTAAGAGATATTTTTCTTTGTAGATAGTAACTCTTGATATAATTGTTACTTATAACCAAAAAGAAATATTTCACACTTTAATTGGTTACGATAACCAAAATAATATATATCTTATAAAAATGGTTAATTATAACGATTTTATAAATTCATCAATATAAATGGTTAAAAATGACTTTTTTGTCGTTTATCTCATAATTGTTACGTCCCTGTTAGGAACGCACTGCTCGTCGACCGAATAATCGCCACTGCATGTGTTTGGCATCATGTTTGGCACGGCTCTGCTCGTGCGTCGCTGTGACGCAATATGGGGAGTCGTCGGTCCGGTCCATAGTCATAACCAACGTAACTTCAACAACTAAACGTCAAATGACATATAAAAGTTGCGTGATTGTTTTTCACAGACTACTACATTTTCTTTTTCTCAATAAATTCAGCTTATCCCTCGTAGAACATTTTGAGAAAAAAACTTTAGATTATTTTTACAAGGATATAGAATTATTAATTGATCGTTGTAGGAAATGTATGGAAATTATGGCGCCTACCTCGTGCTTATATATATATATATATATATATATATATATATATATATATGTATATATTTAAAGTTTATATCTACAAGCATACTTTAGAAAATAAAAGAATGCTTTAATTCTTTTAGAAGATTGCAATAACTGTTTACATTATCTATATTGTAGAAAAGAGATTCTTAAATGTTATGGTTAATCAACAAAGCAGTTTTACTGACACAATGTTTTCTTAACAAATATTTTGGGTTCTATGAAATTTGTACATTACCTTACTAATATACGCATTACAATATATTTATTAGTAAACATAACGCTTTGGTGTAAGTAAATTTTAGGTGGTGAAATAATTTTGCAGAAACAATTATCAAGTCGCGAACTCATGAAATTGAAGATAAATGGAAACCAACATTTTTAACAAACGAGGAATTTGTTCAGTTAGTTCTGGAATCAACTAACGGTTTTGTAATAGTTTTCTCCATCTCCGGACAAATTTTCTACATTTCAGAGGGCATCACTTCAGCCCTTGGACACTCAGCTGTAAGTTCAAAAACTACATTTCTAGATGTATTTCTCATGTCATCAGCCTTATGCATAGTTATCACCAATTGCAACCACCCCAAACTTCTTTATGTTGTAGAAATTGTCATGCTATAACAAATAATAACACTATAATTGTATTTCCGATCATTATTACTATTACCGTTTATCTTCACACACCTTCTCATTTCAAGTAACCGTTTGATGGTTTTTACAGTTTTTCTAAATCCATATGATAAAGGCAAAAATTAATTTGCCTGGTGGCACAAAGCAAAACGTAAAACGAATGACCATAAAGTAAGAGAAATTCGTAAGTGACATTATTTTGAATAAGAATATCTAAACTAAAATGACTGCACATTATATATTTTGATAAATTCTCAGTAAGTAATTCGAACTACTGACAATGAGTTAGTTTGGTAAGAAATGTTCTCGTACGTGAATCTGATGAGGTCATATATATATATATATATATATACATATATATATATATATATATATATATATATATATATATATATATATATATATATCCATACAGGATGGCCCACCACCAGCACCTCGGACTGTAGCTCCCAAACTAATAATTTTCTTTTAAATCTTTTTTGATAAGATGGTGTACGTTTATAATGGCCATAATTAGAAAATATTTTCATTGATACAGGGTGCCCCAACAAAGCGCTAAGTATCAAAGTTATGTTCTTTTAAATGGAACAGTATATATCTTTTGCTTTTTTCGAATTGTATAGAAAAAATAAAGGTGAGTTACTTCAATGTTCCATATACCTATCGTTAACCGTTTTCGAAGTATTTGAGGATTTTCGAAAAAGTAATATGTTTTGAAAATGGACATAACAGACAAACCAATTGAAATTTTCAAATCATGTTTTTAGCCTTGATTTGGTATATCTTGGGCTACTTATTTTCAGATATGTAATTTTACAATAATGTACAGGGTGATTCCATAGATCGGCTTTATTTGTCTCAACTTTAAAAGTGTATAACTTTGTTATTTCAAATGGAACACCCTGTATATTTTCAGACTCTGAGAAAGGTTTTTCAATTCCTACCCAAACTGTATTAGGTTTCCCTATACCTATCTCTTGTGATTTCGGAGATATTTGAAGATATTTAAAATTTTACCTAGATTGAAATTAAATCGAAGCTGCTGAATATGGAAATGCAATTGTTTTTTATTTCAACGATCTGAAAAAGTTGCTAATGAAACACATATGCCTTTAAATGATAAGTATTATAATAAATGTTCTACATGATCGCAATTTTACGCTATGTATTGTATTCTTTCATTAATTGTAACCCCTTCGTACATATTTTAATAATTTTTGCGTTCCTCATAGTTAAAAAACAGCGTACTACTAGATACAGGAATTAAATTGTCATAATGACATACCTTTTAAATGTCAGCACAATTTTACTTTAGTTTAGTATACTTTATTCTTTGATAATGGTACATAACTACTATTAGAGAAATTTAAAAAATAACTAATAAATAAATAATTGAAGTGTTATTTTCTTTTATTTGAGATATTTTTACAATGATGGATTTTTCTACCCTGGAACGAGTGGATATGATTTTGACCATGGGTGAATGTCATGGAAAGTGTATTTTGGCTGGCAGAGTTTATGCGCAAAAGTATCCTAAACGAAGACATCCTGAAAAGTGGGCTTTTGAAAGACTTTTCGCAAGGTTTCGAGAGACAGGTAATACTTCCTACTCTAAACGAAAAAGAAGGAAATCAGTCGTTGACAACGAGGAAAATGAATTTCTAGTGTTAGGTTCAATTGCTGAAAATCCTAGTACCAGTTCACGGAAGATTACCCAAGAAACCGATATAAGTAGATCTAGTGTACAGAGGATCATAAAAAAACACAAGTATCACCCATATTATATCCAAATACATCAACATTTATATGGGATGGACTTTGACCATCGATTGGAATTTTGCTTGTGGGCTCTGGATCGTGTTGGAGAAGAGGAGGATTTTTCTGAATATATTTTATTCACTGATGAATCTACCTTCCATGATAATGGATTAGTATATAGACATAATTTTTATTATTATGATACAGAAAATCCACACATATTTAAGACTGTTGATCAGCAAAATCGCTGGAGTTTAAACGTATATGCGGGAATTATTGGTGACTATGTTATTGGACCTTACTTTTTTGAAGAACGATTGAATGGGCACCGTATTTTACAATTTTTACAAGGAGATTTCTGGACTCTTTTAGAAGATGTTCCCTTATTTACAAGAGGCAAAATGTGGCTGCAGTTAGACGGGGCTCCTGCACATTTCCACGTAGATGTTAGAAACTATTTAAATTTAATGTTCCCAAATAAGTGCATTGGAAGACAAGGACTCTGTAAATGGCCACCTAGGTCACCCGATTTAACTTGCATAGATTTTTCTTATGGGGATATGTAAAAAGTATTGTGTACAATTCGACACCAACTACGCCGGATGATATGAAAATCAGAATAACAAATGCATTTGCTACCATTACCCCGGAAATGTTAAGAAGGGTTAGAAGATCGTTTGAAGAGAGAATTAGAATATGCATAAATGAAAATGGCGATCATGTAGAACATTTATTATAATACTTAACATTTAAAGGCATAGGTGTTTCATTAGCAACTTTTTCAGATCGTTGAAATAAAAAACAATTGCATTTCCATATTCAGCAGCTTCGATTTAATTTCAATCTAGGTAAAATCTAAAATATCTTCAAATATCTCCGAAATCACAAGAGATAGGTATAGGGAAACCTAATACAGTTTGGGTAGGAATTGAAAAACCTTTCTCAGAGTCTGAAAATATACAGGGTGTTCCATTTGAAATAACAAAGTTATACACTTTTAAAGTTGAGACAAATAAAGCCGATCTATGGAATTACCCTGTACATTATTGTAAAATTACATATCTGAAAATAAGTAGCCCAAGATATACCAAATCAAGGCTAAAAACATGATT
This sequence comes from Chrysina gloriosa, assembly GCA_038088585.1. Classification (NCBI taxonomy): domain Eukaryota; kingdom Metazoa; phylum Arthropoda; class Insecta; order Coleoptera; family Scarabaeidae; genus Chrysina; species Chrysina gloriosa. The sequence continues at coordinate 70,028,124 of CM076087.1, forward strand.
TGAAAATTTCAATTGGTTTGTCTGTTATGTCCATTTTCAAAACATCTTACTTTTTCGAAAATCCTCAAATACTACTACCTAAAACGGCTAAAGATAGCTATATGGAACATCGAAGTAACTTACCTTTATTTTTCCTATACAATTCGAAAAAGTAAAAAATGTATATTGTTCCATTTAAAAAAACATAACTGATACTTAGCGCTTTGTTGGATATTTCTAATATTTTCTAATTATGGCCATTATAAACGTACATCATCTTAAAAGATTTAAAAGAAAGTTATTAGTTTGGGAGCTACAGTCCGAGGCGCTGGTGGTGGGCCACCCTGTATATATATGTGTGTGTGCGTGTCTGTGTGTATGTATACAGTACAACATCGATTAACAGAACAATATGAAACTGGGACGGGTTCGGATGAACAATAATTCGGATAAAAGGTATAACTAAAATGTAATAATAAAATATCATGGATATTAAGAATGAAAGAATTAGTACAACATATACAATACAATTGGTCGATATAGTTTCTTTTTTAATAATCAGTAATTGATTTTTGCCTTTTCACAGCTATTCCCTACTTTCTCTTGTGCTTCGTCCCAGATAGTGAGATCTTCAAGTACAATGAAAATTTTATTACGAGAAGGATATTTTCCACAACAACATCAGTGGAATTTCATCATCCGTAAGCAGATGAAAGCTTGGGTCTTCTCTTACGTCTTCTTTCTCACAGCGATTAAAATCGGGAACACATCTTGCTAGTTCCAAATGTTCGTCGTAAACAGTTCGTGGTTTATGTCAGTTGCTATGTAAGTCTCCGGTCGAGGCAATAATTTTCTCCATGATCTTCATATAATCTCACGCTTCTGCTGTATTGTAAACAATGTCTTTCAAATGCAATTTGTATGTCATTTGTGTAATGTCTTCGTTTGCGTTAAGTAATAAGTGCTTACACCAAAAAGAGATTTCACAGTAAAGGCGCTTAATTGTTTCTATAACATCCTGATCTTGTAAAGTGGTCCTTGTCACACTGAGTTACTTAACTTTTCGATGATCATGCTCTTATATTTCGGCGTTGTCTTGTTCTGTTGAACCCTATCCGTTCCAGGTTGATGAACCGTATCTGTTGCTGTATATACTACTACTCTGATCTATTAGCTGTACAAGTGAAGGACCATTAGGTAGGAGGCAAATAACATCAACATCTTCAACAGTAGGTAACTGTGAAGCGAAGGGACGAACACACATTACCAAGCAAAAAGAGAATAGGACCATTTTTCCGATAAGGAAGATCTTTTGCTCTTCCGATCCCCAATGTTCAGGAACACACCCAAAATCGCAGTTTTTTAAGCCATTAAGAAAGTTGATGTAAACTATTACCAACAGATACATTTTGGTGCATTACTGTGATTCGGAATTTGGGAAAATATACAAAAATAGTACATTACTCATGCTTCATGATTGTGTAAAGTTGTAACAATTTCTAATAGTTTTAATTCTATTTGTCGTTACCATGTGCATCTTCTATATTCATATGCTCATAGTCTACAACAATGACATTTTCTTCAAAATTAAATTAGTCATTAAGTGTTTAGAAATATTATGCAGCACTGCACAACAAACTATTATTTTGGGATTGTTTTCTGTTGATAGTCTTATTCAATTGGCAAAAAGGGGGTAGCATTTTGTGAACTGATCAAAACTCACGTAATCGTTACCTCTTCTTTCAATGAGTCTTGTTGAACAGCTCTTCTTGGCTTATTTGTTTTACCAGGGATAATAGTGGGTATCTGTTACCCCCAAGCGAAGAAGCGTCTCCTTTAAACTGACAAAATACTTGTTATACAGAACTTTGTTGCTATATTCTGCTATTATAAATGCTCCCAGGTCATTGTGGTACTACGACAATAAAAAATCGAACACTTAAGATAATTTAGTTTAAATCTGACTTTTGCCTCGTCCAATGTTATTTAATTTTAAATTAATTATTGACATGACATTATCCCGCATTTAAGTGATGCTGATAAAGTGAAAATAATTGCATTACTTGTGGAAGGGTTGTCCATAAGCAGACCAGGCAATAGATTTTAAGTGTTCAAAACCATTATTCATGACATTACAAATAAATGGCTACAAATTGACATTAACATGACAAACGACTGCCTTATATTTGCTCAAAAACAGTAAAAGTAGCCTATAAGGCTTGTCCGGATTTTCGTTGCCGCAGTAGTACGGCAAGGATAGTTATTTTCTCACTAACTTCACATACAACTTGTGCATTTGTAAATATCATCACTTATTTTGGGGCTGTTTATAATTGCCTCTCTTACGTACATGTAAAAAGCAGTCATCTTAAAAGTACAACACCCAGAAGAGTATAGGGTTAACCTTGTTATCAAAATAATTGCTTACTTCGAGGCAGTAGTATAGACTTAACTCTATTCACAGTATTTTAAGCATAAGTAACTGTAAAAAATTGTTTTCGTTTACTACTGTAATTTATCACTGCATGAGATGTAATTACTTAAAAATGGAGTAGTAAACACGTTTACTCATTTACAACTACGGTTGGACGACGTAAAGAAACCAATAGGTGGAGGAGGGCTTAATTCGTAAGCAACAAAGGGTCATGAACGAAAACGGGGAGGGGAGGGGGCGAGCGGCTGGTGAAAGATAAAGATACCATTTCACGAAGAAAATAATTTCTTCTATCTCGGAAGTGCGAAAAGTGACAGATTAGTAAGATCACCAAAATTTGTTGTTTGCACCGATTTACCTATTTTGTAAAAGACTGCAGACTTCTATGCAACAGCGTGTAATTTCAAGTGAGTATAAATTTCCAATGTTCCAATTAAAATTTGTTTTGTTGCACAATAACAGCGCAATAATTAATGGATATGGAACGATGATATTTGATAATTATTATTAATGATTATTCTTTCAAAGTTTTTAAAGAAAAATATAACGTGCGTATAATCAATGAATGGCCAGTTTTTCTGTATAAATCTAAGCCAAGGATTATATCACAAAATCCTAATTGAGAATATTACTGTGGTCCGCAGTTTTTTCCAGCGAAGAAGAATTTTGAAACTGCCTTTGATTGTCGATTTTTCACGTAGAAAAGTTGTGCCAATATTTTTCATGCATGATGTCACAAGTTTTAGAGTTATTATATCAAACAAATACCATCTTATGTTACAGACTGACGTTAATTCGACTTTCTATGAAATGGTTTATGAGGACGATCGAAGTGCGTTATTTAGTATGCTGTCCAGTTTTCATTCGCAAGAGGGCCGGATATCCTTTTCCTGTCGAATGCAAAGAAACAAGAGAAATAATGAAAATATGACTTCATATGAAATTATAAATTTTTCTGGATTTTTGAGTGAGTTTCCACGGTTTTCTTTTCTATATCTAGGTACGATTTTTAATATATAGTTGTAACTAAAGACAAACTGAAAATCGAATATTCTTTAGTGCTTAGATTCATGAGATTCGTCAAGAAATTTTCATTGCCATTACTATAAACACATTACTCCCAAAAAATACTTTTTAGAAATACTTTTCGAGTTACTAGTTGATTCTCAGAAATCAATTTCTTGGATATTACTCTTGGTGTTGACTTGACCTCTGTCATTATTAAGATAAAGGTTATCCAATAATTCCTATGATATTGTATTGTATTGGAACTTTAGTTAAAGTTGAAGATATTACAAAGGAAATATGCATGGATTTATACAAGGTTACTATCAGAAACACTAATAACACTGTGCTCGTTACAAAATCTGTCAAGTGAGGCACCCCGGAGAAAAACCTAATTCGAGTACGCTGAATCCAATACTGCTTAGGTTTTTCATATTTTAATACTTGGTCATTATATATCTCGAAATGCTTATTTAACCTTCCTATACTCACGTCAAAATGGAAGACGTATACTATACTATATAAGTCGGTCTCACAGACTATATGCGTGAGTATAGAAAGGTTAATAGGTGAAGCGCCACATTTAAGTTAACGTTTCAAGATTGTATGTGCAGTAAATAGGCAGTCATAAATACTGCGGAGCTCAATTCTAACGTGAATTTCAAAACGTTGAGATGAGTAAAAGTGTAGGCAAAGATAGGGGTGCGTACTCTCCATATAGGTGACATTAGCCATAGTCGTTCTCCGTTGATGAAGAACAATGTTACGTGATTTCCTTTTTATGGTCTAAAAATACCTTATAAGTGAAAATCCATCGAGACCTTTTAGAAAGAACTTTACTGTAGCAAATCGTCTTATTGTTGCATGAAAAAATGTCTGCCTGCCTTCATTCATGGTATTTAATACTTTCTGAAACTTACCTTCTGCAGCACTTATTTAGCTATCACCGTCTTTCATTTTGACGTGAGTATAGGAAGGTTAATCCGTCGTAAATTTGTCTCAAAGCATGAACTCGAGGCATCAATGCAAACCTGACTTGCCGTTCCGTGTTATTTTATTTCTTTGTACGAAACGAAAAGAGACTTTCTCTGCGATGAAAGAACTTTGTCGAAAATCAGTGGGATGTGGTGGTATTATAACTTTATCGCCTGCATTAAAATAAAATTTACCTACAGCTGTATTTCAATTGCTTACGGATTCGCTCTCATATCACACAAAATCTGTATTTATAACGGTATTAAGATAAATAAACAATCAAAGTTCTATTTGAAGATTCAGAATATGTAGCTGAGAAGGTAAAGTAACATAATAAGTCTTCAATATAAATGCGAGATGAAGGGGCACTACTTCAAAATTTAAATGGGTAGAAAGCAATATTAATTTTTAGGAAGTGGGAAAGCTTACCTCAGTGGCTGTTCAGTTTAGCAGGAAGTCAGGTTGTGAAGATGGAATATGTTATTAATAGCAAAAATTTAAAGATAAGAAATTATTAAGAAAAATATACAAAATATTTTACCGATTAATTACTACTTACGGATAGGAGATATGGACAAATGAAAAAAAAAAAGAAAAAACATCCTGAATAAAGATGTAGACTGTACCAACGACTGAATACAGTCAGGATAAGTACAGTTAATACATAACCACAAACCACATTCCAACGTTTACTGGAAAATAAACATATGGCAAATGTGAAACCCAAGAGTTAAGTGGGAATGGCAAGCAGTAGGAAATGTTGAAAAGTTAAAGTAGAAAATTGTAAAATAGAAACTAAATGTGAAGGAGAATGGAGGACGACCACCACACAGACGATATTTTAATAAGAGGCTGTTATCTTTGTTACCTGTGCTATCTATATTTAACAATATTATAACTGTTTCATTTCTTCTGCTTTCTATTTTTGTACCTTATTGATAATAATGATAAACATAAGAAGTCTTTTTGAGTGAAAAATAACGTAAAATTATTCAGTTCCATGTACGCGAAGCGATGACAGCAGTAGTTAGTTAGCTCTCAATTGAAAGGAATGCAGTAATTGTCTTTATAATTCAGTAAGAGGATTGGAGGGAATCTTCGAGATGAAGATGTCTAGGTTGAGAATAGTGGGTGACCAATTAGTTATTATTGAAAGCCATTTTGGCTTCTTGCGATGTGTATACAAAATCGTGCTTCTGCAAACTTTTTATTCAGCTCCATTCCAATATCACAAATTATGGCTTTCCAATGTAACGAACATATGCAAGCCTAGTATGCTTATAAGTCATGTGGTATATATGAAAGAGGGCTATGAAAGTCTTAAATTACTTCTGGAAAGTAGATGAATCCAGAATTAAATGAATTCAACGAGTTGGGACGTGTTTTTCCACGGTTAAGTGGGATGAAAATAAAAGAAGGTAGATGAATTTGAATGTTGAAGGCTGTTTTACAGCAATACTTATACACCTGACATTCGATGAACCACTTCAGAATGCACTCGGTGATATGAAGCTTGTGGTTACTGAGAATGTTTTCGGAATTCATTGATGCGAAAATTAGCGCATATTAAATGAAGACATGTTCAGTGCTTTTCACCGTTTGAATGTTCGAATCCCATTATAACCAATGATGTTCCCATCAATCTCTTTAAGAGTATACTACCAGTAAGCGATTATATGCCTCATATTTCTTATTGGACGGGATGGGAGCAAGAAGCAACAAGAATAGATGTGAAATTTTTAATTCATAATAAAAGATCAACTTCCCTTTGGCGTATCTAATGGCGGCGGCTGTGCGGCTTGATTGAGAATATACGCGGTTAGAAAATATTATTCACAATAATTATAAAAATCTACAACAATAGAATTTGTATCCGTCTTGTACTCTTGTGGTTAATATCGTGTGACGTAGGTTATTCATCTTAACTCACATATGGGTTACTTAAATATAAAACCCAAACAAACCTAAAATACCTCGCCGAGTTTCAGAGATTTTTGTTTTTATTTTTTTACGGCATTATTATAAGTGATATTGAAAAAATAATAACACTTTGCCATTATCACTTTTAATTCTCTACAACGCGGCATGAAGTATGATTTTAATTTTTTAAATAGACCGACAAAAAGTGAATATTATTATTACATAGCACACCAATTGGTATAACAATTAAATTAATTTTTATCTAATGTTATGTTAAAAGTAGAACTAACAATAAGAGAAAGAAACAAATATAATAAATGTTGAAACAAATCGCCATTATTTTCTAACCAGAGGTGCTTAAAGTCAATTGCAGAACATCTGCATGTATCTGTGGTATGACCATACCAGAAATTCCCTTTATAAGTTATATTTTTAATGTAATTCCACAGAAAGAAGTTTAAAGGCGTTAGGTTCGGGGAACGGGCTGACCAAGGTACTGCAGACTAAGTACTGACTTATTTTTTAGAGAAATTGACCTTCCAAGTCCTCAGATAGTTTCCTTCCATTATGTGCTGGAGCATCATCTTGCTGAAACCATTAGTGTTGCAATATGTCAACCGGTAGATTCTTTAAAGATCTAAAGCGTCTACTATACTAAAAATAAATATAGATATAATTGGGAGGTTAGTTAATTGTAAACCCAATCAAAAGCCGCTTTGGTCCTAATAAAATAAATAAAAATATCCTTACGTGTGATACATTGTTGATTTGATAATAAAAAGCGCTATCCAAACATAATAACCTGATTAACCTGATGTCATTATCTCGGAAACAAACCATCCTTTTTTCTCCATATCACGTGCTAGAGAATTAAAAGTTGGGAAAAAGTAAAATCGAAAATGGCAAAACTCAAGGTTTGTTAGATATCTCACCAAAAACGAGTATATTTGATATGGAACTTTCGTCGCATTTAACCGATTTCGTAACTCTTACCGCCTCCAAGATTCATCCTTATTTTGAAAACTGTATATCGCACTTTTTGCAATTTCTTCATTTTTGTTCTGCTTTCGAAGTCTTGTTTCAATCACCTACAAGTGGTGATCAAAAGATGTATGAAACATAAAAAATGCGTATTTAATGATCTGATTTTTGAGGAAAGAGATTCTCTTTATTTTATCATTGTAAATCCTCATAAGTTTGATGTGTCAAAAAAATTAACTAGATATTAGCAACAGACAACTCAGTAATGATTCTCGAGAACCAGCGGTGGGTTTTGATACCACATATTGGGAGTTGCAGCAAAGATACTATTCGTTCGTAGGTGTTCATATGTTGGTGGCATATATCAAAATGCAATTGTCACCGATATACGAAAATATACACGTCCTATTCATAATTAATCCTGATGTAGGGTGTCATCAACCGTCACTGTCAAGAAGCAGGTTACATTGAAAAGGTATACCTACACCACCTGTATGCCCTAGGTTTACGTTTGAACATTAAAACATATTCGGCGATTCGCTCATTGCATTGTATTATTATTGTTGAATACAACGTAAATATACATATAAAGTAACGTATTATTTTCTTACAGGAACAAATCAAGGTTACTCAATTCGTTCAGGATCACCTTCAGATGATTCATCCGACTTTGTTGCTAAGGCAGACACAAAGTGAGTTATCTATGAAACTTGTTTAAGTCTAGTCGAACGAAGAATTTTACAACGTTAAAAGACGGTATAGGTACAATTGTACCTTTGTGTTGTATTATCAATGTAGATAAGATTTTTGGTAGTAAAGGGATTAAATTATTTCACATTAAAATTATTTAAAACTAAAATAATAAATATGTATCTAAAAGAAACTCATTGTTCATTTACTAATTATAAAAAACTCTAATTTTTTACATGTGTATGTAAGTATGTGCATAACTTCAAATTCAAAACGCAAAGAATATAGGTAGTATGTTTTACGTTAATATTACTCTTCATAAGATATATGTATATGAAGGTACAATTGTACCTACATAACCCTTAAGAGGTTATCTAGATCTTAAATGCCCTAAATAATAGGGAAGATATTGAGATATTTTTCTGAAATTTCTCACATTCAATCTTAGTATAAGACTTGGAGATGTCACAAAATTTCAAGCCTCTATTGCTTCTGAAAAAAGTTATTGCAATTTAAAAATGAAAAAGCTACAATTGTGGGCTCGTATAGCATAAGGCGATAGGCGCGTGATCCCTTGCTGCCTAGTAGGAAAGGGAGGCCAGGCGAGAACTCGCCGGCTCAACGCAATATTTTAATTCATCGTGAAATTTAAAAATAGCGATATCTCAGTAAATAATGATCCGATTGAGATGATTTTTGGCGGAAACTACTCGTGAATTTTCAGCGCTTCTGGCGATATAAACAAATTGGTCAATTCTTTTTAATTTTTATACATAGAATATCCACGAAGTTTACATAACTGCAAACTGAAAAACAATGGTGTAAATACTGTAATTAACAAACATTATTCCTCGAACTCATTCCTCGTACTCCAATATTGCAAAAGCACATATCGACGGAAGAACATTTGCAGCAACACCGAAAGTAAATGAACGAACTCTCAGCCGAGTTCTCAACGCCATTACGGCATTATGTTCGTTGAATTTGAAATACCTACATACTTACATTGTTCAATCATATTGCCAGAAGACTCACTCATTGTTTTCTACTGACCGCCCTCCGTTGGTTTTTATAAACACTGCGAATCTTCTTCACGAACTAACGCGCGGCTCATCAAAGGGCGCGCTTCTTATTGTATGTTTTGATGGTTTTCGGCGACTTCGCAAGATCAGCTTTTTCCAAAAAATTAAATACATTTCTCCGCATTTTCGGTTAGATAACAGCCGAGAACGGACGTATCCTCTTATGTTCCGAATAATTTGTAAATTCTATACCAATAATGGTTCCTCCGAATAATAAAGAAATAGGGCGTAAGCGAACAAGAAACGAAAGTATGTGGAAATGTAACGTTGCTAAGAAAGCAAAAAATAAGATAATGAACAATTTTTAGGAACTCTACGCAATTATTGTTTTCCAACAGAAAATATCATACGTTGTTCGCAAAAATACTTACTCGTGTGATTGTATTATTCGCTTTTGGGCTGGAGTACAATCTTCACACACGGAACAAGATTTGCATAACGTTATTATGCAGCACGAAATACGCAAAATTTGCAAGTATCATTTTTCGCAGGGTCAAAAGTACGTATCCAGACTGACCGGTGAGACTAAACCTACTAAAGTTTTCCAAGCACCCACCGAATGTTGTTGTTAATCGAATTATTTCAACAGAAGAGGCTTTTCGACGAGTTCTATCAAGGAATTGGTGACTATGATGGTCAAAGTATTCTACTGAAAGATATGATGAAAAGCGTTGCTCCAGCATCAGAAAAGTCTCCAAATAAAAGACAGAAATTGCTGTGGGGATATCATCTTCCCCAACAATATGGAGGAAATGAAGAGATGAGAACTTGTCAAGTCTTTCTATGTAAAGTTCTTCATATCACTAAGAAAAGATTCACTTCTCTGCAAAAAAATTGTAAATACGGAGTGTTTCAAAGATAAACGTAGGGGAGTGAGATTCACTGAGACTTTTACAAAATTGTCAGATGAAGTCAAACAAATGATACAAGATAATTGCGAAAGTATTCCACATACTGAATCTCACTACTCCAGAGAATCTTCAAAATTGAATTATTTCCGTGACGCCAGCCTAACTTTGAATAAATTGTACAAGAGTTTTGTAAATTACTATAAGAAGAAAACGAATAGTAATAAAGCTCCGATCAAATGTTCGACGTACTGTAAGTACATACTTCAATCATTTCGTGAATTTTACTTTCGACTTGCCAAGGATAGATATTTGTAATGATTGCTATCGATTCGAAAAACTCGAAGCACAAAGACATAAAAAAATGAAATGTGTGCGGACATGAAGAAAGCAATGTTATCCGAAGCTGGAACATCTTTGTGCCTTGAATTTGATTTTGCCGCAAATCTACGCATGCCAAAACTGCCCGTCAATGCCCAATTTTATCTTCGATTAGTTTGGTTGAATGTATTCAATGTGCACGTGTCAATGACAAGTGCAGATGATGAACTATACTTCGATGACAGTGATTAGTTTAACTTCCTTTAATTCACTCATTTCGTAACTCCATTAAATTTTCATTAATATTAACTAATAATTATTGTACTTTCGGACAATTCTCTTAACGACATAGAAGTTCATAAATCAAATTACAGTGGGAACTCGCTAATCCGAATTAATTAAAACATCGTCGATTCGGATTACAAGTGTCATCATTAAAATAATTTAGAAATAGCGTTTTAGACATTACTACATAATGCATAAGTTGTAATTCAGTATCATAACATCTTAAAGCATCACTAAGAGCAAAACAGATTGTAAAACATTAAATAATTTAGTTAAAAAAGTTTGTAATTTTTGCTTGTCGACATTTCAATTGTTTAGTTTCCATTGCTCGTTCTCGTGTCAGCCTAAGTGTGGGCAGTGTTCCTAATTCGGCTCCATTTTCTTCAGCCTATTTTATACAAGTGTTAAAACTGCTGATTGCTTCTTTATGTTTCAGTTTTGGTTCATTTATAACTGTTTCATCATTTGAAACACTATCATTGCTATGTACAGGTAAAAGATCGTCATCTCCATCAAGCCATTGGTTAAGTTCAGTTTTGTAATGCTGATGATAAAATGAAATTTAGTGCAACATGTTTCTGATATCAGTAGGTTCTTACTGAATGTCTTGAGAAAGTAGCTTTTCCTTCACTGCAGTTAATGGAAGATCATCATCTGAGCCATCTTCAGATGATGTTGCCGCGGAAGCATTAACAGGCCAATAAAAATATATTTTTTCCAGCAGTTATTTATTACATTAGTACTATGTAGCTTCGGCAAGAACAAACCAACGAATACACGACACCGACTGCGATCGTTTGTTAGGTTGCGATTCGGATTACCGGACCCCTAAGCGATTCGGATTACAAGATACCCAATGTTAAAGGACAATATTTCAATTTTCTTCGGATTTCTGAGGGTTCGGATTAGCGAGTCCTCACTGTACCTGTATATTATAATTACGGATTAGGACACAAATTGTTTTAAAAAATAAACACATTACGATGACTAGTAAATTAAAACGCAATTATGTTTAAAAAGAAATTGTTTGTATTTTAGAATATAAACTTAATTAACAATCAGGAACCTTCAGGTACGCCACTGACACGGGAACGTTGCAAGACGAATGATAGACAATCTATCCCTCCTCTATCTGCGCGAACTCACTCCCACCTTTCGCCAACTTATATTGCGAGAGCTCTATGTAAATAAATACAGTGACGTCACTCAACTCGTCGGACGCCCTCGGAAAGACTCGGGTGTTGGTCGGAGATATTAAAATAATTTGAATTTTAATTGAGATTTATAAAATGTTGCTTGCCTAAATAAATGTTATTATATAACAAATAGGCACCTAACTATATAATTGTTTCAATAAAAATATATTTCTGTGTAAAGCTCAACCGTGAGTATACCCTATTCCGACAACACATCCTTCAAATTGATGATTTCTTGCGCAGGAGCACTTGCAGAGATATATTATGCCTCCATCGATGAAAGGGCGACAAAGCTCTCCTTGTTTGAATGCCAGGCAATTGGATTTCCTGTGTGAAAACCCATAAAACCACTAACACCTCTCTTTGTCTTCTTGTCTCCTGTCTAATCAGCATCACCTTGACCTTCTAGTCCTGTTGTTCCTTTTTCAAAATATAATCCCATATTCCCTGTGCTACTCAGATATCGCATTATTCTTTTGCCAGCTTTCCATGTTTGCTCTGTTGAACTATACTGCTACATACATTAGAGTACATATCACTCGATGATATGAAACGCTTAAGTTGAAAGTAGCTTCTTCTATTGTAAAATTTACTTCCATTGGAGTTGAGATACCTTTACAGTTTTCCATGTTAAATTCTTTCAACAATTTAGTTATTATCTTTGGTTGAGATCAATGGTGGCTCGTCAGTGGAGGCTAAGGAGGCTAAGCCTCCCGTATTATTCTTAGTAAAATAAATTGTGTCTATTATGTATTACAATAATGTTTAAGCATTGGCTATATACTAAAAAAAAAAATTATGCGCGCAGTTCACACGCGGTAGAAGTGAAACCTTCAGAAATATAAACTGCGAGAGAATGAGACGAATGCAGTATCAGGAGTGGGATAATTATAGGGTTTATTTATTATAATATTTCTACCGAAAGCATCGTAATACGCAGCCGCGCACACACGCACTAACGCACATACAAACATACACACAGAACGCTGCTATGATCAAAGCAAGTAGTGATGGGAAAAATCGTCATTTTAAATAAATTTTATTTACCTAAAATAACAGTTCCAACCGTGATTCCTATTTTGAAATAACGGTTGCAAAATAGCAGATTATTGTTATTTCGTATTCAACAGTTCTACACGATAACAACATTGTCATTTCTGAAGATGAATTCATATTATAGGCTGAGTTTTATTTTTATTTATTTATATTAGAATTATGTTATTTCGTTCCACATTATATAACGGTTTTTTTCTAGTTTTTATAAATATTTTTTTATACAACATTGTTCTTTTACTTTACATTTGATAATTTCAATGCATACAATTATTTAGAAAATATTTCTATAGTAAACGTCCGATTCGATGTTAACTAGCGCCATAATTAGCGTCCGAAAGTGATTTTTCTACGGGAGTTGTAATTGTGGTCTGGTGGGGGAGGGGGACTATCCTATCTCATTCTCTCGCGGGATAAATCCTATAGATGTATGTTTGTTTCCTTTTAGTGTCGGTTTTTTCGTTTCAACGAGTTTCAAATCACTCATAACGGTCCTAAAGAAGTTTGCACTTTCATAAAGCAATTTTTACAACGAATTTATAATAAATAACATATCTATTCATTACTTAATTTAAAAATGGAAACAAATTTCCAATAATGCATGAAATTTTAGCGCGCGCACTAAAATAGCAAGCGAGAAGGCTAGCCACAAATCTGGCTCCGCGACGATATTAATACCATCGCTACAACTGATGCGCCCTCGTAAGTGCATGTGGCTTGTATAGGACAAGAACGTATTCGCGGAGGCTTGGGCTCCAGTCAGATCCTACCAGTTCGGCAAGTTGTCGTGCGTTGTCGTTCGTAAAACGTTTCTAGTATGCACTTTGACGATGTTTTAAGGATTTACGTAACAATTATTCGGTTTATGTTATTCTATGAATTTTTGCTAGATCATACATAGAAAGTGGATAAAATTAATAAAATAGGGAGTTGCGAAGATGTTGTCGACTTGCTACTAAGAAATTCTTTTAGTTGTCTAAACGTAGAGACGAAATTACACATCGTGCAGAAAATAGGGCGAAAACGTATGACCGGAGGCTGCAGTAAGATCGTGCTTAACGATGTTTATGTTATTTTTGGAAGTCTTTCTAGGTCATACATAGAAAAAAATAGAAACAAACATATGATGGTGCATCTGTTATGGCAGAGCATTTAAATGGTTTACAAAGTGAAATAAAAACAATTGCTCCTCAAAGCAAGCACGCTCTAATACAAGATGGAATTTTACATCGCCTGCAATATTTGCAGAACAATTACATAAAATCAAATTAATTGAGGTTTTTGACTTTATAATCCACAGTGATCATTTCAGAAAGGATACCAAGACTATAAGAGAGGCAAAGTTTTCTTTTTATAAGAGACTCTTTAATTGATTTTTGAACAAACCGAGGTTACATTTTCAATACTGCAGAATAATATTTATTAGCCCTTATTCAAATTTTAAAGAATATAGAAATGATCGTTATTTTAATAATATATATATTTGCTTTTTTATATAATAACTTATATTTTGACACAGAACCTAGTCAGAAAAGGCATATATTGTCCTATAAATCGGAAATACAAAAATATAAACAAATTTTTAACGAAATGTTAGATAATAATCGTTCAGATTACATTCCGGTCTTGTCGTAGCAATATATTCCATTAAGTCTTCTTCGAAACGAACGTTTCTGGATTTTATTTATTTATTTGTTATTTTTCTGTATAACGTGTACATCGACATATATGTCCAAATACGAACTAACTTCTGGTTATCTTCCTTTCGTTAGGGGACAGACGCGACGTCAATACAGTACACTGGTTGTCAGATTTAATTACTCGTAAAGACGAGTGGCATCGCACTGTAAATACTGTGTCATCTTTTTCATTGGCCTTGCTTTGACATTACTTATACATAATTCCACTAAAAACGATCACACAAATGAAGCGACGACGAAGGCGTGTTACGTTTTTTTGTTTCTCCTGTATATATGGTTTATTTTGTTTAACACTTGGATTTGGCAGCCGAATGGTTTTTGTGAATTTTGGCTAAGTATTGTTGGAAATATTAGTGACTAGAATTTCATTGTTAATCTCTTTCATACATTTGTTCCATATTCGTAATCGTGTTTTGCCTTGTTAGCTATTAGTCTTTTTTTGGTTATTTTGAGATTTCAATTTGGCATGCGCGGGATCTGCATCGCCGCTTATTCGGGTCACGTAGGTCGAGCAGAGGTGAAGGTGATTTTTGACGCCGATGTCCGGCAGATAGAAAAAGGTGCGCGGTCGACAAGATTTTCAATTCTTGCTAGAAGATACGCTTTTGGGGCGGATAAATTAAATCGAACGTCGACCATTAGGAAACGATTTTGGTTTTGGATTGGATCGGCGAATTATTGTGTTCGTTTTGGGTAATCGTTTCGACTTACGCATTTTGCGGAAAAAATAACCTTTTCTACTTCCGACCGACATTTTGGGAACTCATGTCCGAACGTATGAGTTTTTTTTTTTGAGACGCTATAATTTTCTTGTATCAACCACGATATAATTTTGAGTACCATCTATAATTGTGGATTTATGGTGCATCCCCTGCGATGAATCTCCTATAATCAACCGTAACTGTGAAAGTTACACGTGCTGATTGCATCCAACCATCTGCCACCGATCATCAACAATGAGGCGGAAGTTAGAGTGAGACCACGAGATTGTCGCCATTTTGTTCTTGCGGTCCACTCGCGGAATCGAGGAAAAATATGGTATTTATGTTAACACGTACATCATGAAGTGTGTTCCGGTGTCAAGTCAGTACGAACCTTTAAATTTTAGTGTGTTAATCGATTTTGATATGTGTCAAACTTTAATTTGCAATCATTACTTGTTCGCCTGCTAAACGGCCTTCGAATATTTTTTTATTATTATCCCCCTGTAACGACAGGGATGTAACTTTTCTTTTTGCACTATAGTTTGAATCAGGAAAGTCATATAATTTCATGCGGAAACATTTGTACATAGTTAGCCACGAAGCTGTCGCCATAGATGTACATACAGGGTCTGGAACAAAAGTTTAGGTCGCAATAGTATAGTTTGGGGAACAGTCCGGAAGCTTGGGCGAGTTCTGAGATTGTCGCTCCCACTGAATCATTGGGGTGCATTCGGACAGTCGTGAATTCTTTTAATTTTTTTATTTTGAAAAGCGATCGAAACGTTTGTGTAAAACAGTTCTGATTTTCGTTCAATGATTTAATCTTTTTCTTGTTTAGTGTAAGTTGTATTACGAGATCAATTTCTCGGTTTTCTTCTGTTTGTAAAGACCTGATAATTGTTGGCGCATAAACACTTGCGGTATCGGATTCAACTTTTACATATTTGCTTTTTACGTTCGCCAGAAGAACTATTTTGCGTACGATCGCATGGTACCATTCTTCCGATGCTATTAAATTTTAAATACGTCACCTTCCGCGTCGCAACAATATTTAGCGTCTATTCATTTGGTTGTCATCAGATTTTATTAATATCATAACGCATTTATATCTTACCTTGTAACTACACTTTTTTGGGTAATATACGTTTCTGGTCTCGCAAGTAACTAGTCGTTATTGGAGAGATATTTGGGACCTTACCGGTTTAGATACTTCCTCCTAAGTCTTTCCATCTAGGTTCCTGCTTACCGGTCCGCTCTGAAGGGACTTCTTTTGAGCAGGTGGCGTCGACAATACCATCGGTTGGTTTCGATCGAACCCACACCCCCAGCACGGCGAGCTAACGGCATCGCGTATGTAGAGCCCATTCATTAAACGGTAGGAGTATTTAAACCGAGATAATCAGACAACCTATTTTTTTGTTATTGTCAACGCGACCTATTTCTATATGATAAGAAAAATCGTGACAGGGGTTAAAGACCATTTTAGATTCCGACCGTAGAGAGATAGAAGTTCCATGAGAACGTAATGAAAAGTTAAACAGCGTTGGCTAGCACTAGTGCAATGATGACTTACTGATGCAAATTTTGAATTTCGAGAGGTTAGCACGAAGTTTGAATTCTAACTCATTATAACTATTCTGTCATAATATTCGGAATACCCTTAGAATAGCCTTATAAATTAGTCCACCCGAGTAAACAGGGGTTGGTGCGAATTTCGAATTTGAAGAGTGGTTGGTTACATAGACAACGGTATTAACAAAATTATGTTGGGTCAGTTAGTCCTCGAAAATTTGAGCCCAGGTACATTTATTCCGGCCAATATTACCTCACATACAGCGAATAACATTATAAATATCTCACCAAATATCTCAAACAACTTTCAAACAGAGACTTGAATTCATTGTACAAAAGAGCAAATATACTCGAGGATTATGTCTCAGATATTAGGTGACCCGTATTCCAGCAGAACAGAATACTTGCCACACCACTCAACAATCGCTAGTCATCTGACGAGAAAATTTTCCATGACGAATATTTTTACGTGGTGTTGAGTGTCAGTTGTATAGATCTACCCAGAACATTACAAACGAAACGTGAAATGATTGTCTCGACTTTTAGGAATATGCAGCGCCTATGTTGCAGAATCTGCCTAAACCAGGCATGGGCAACCTTTTCTTGTAGAAGTTTTATGCTGCGAGTAATCTTGAAAAATATACATTTTTGTGGTATCCTTATGATTCATTATGAATTAAGTTTAGACGGGCCGTGCTAATATGCAACGAAAGAATTCAGTAGTGGGCCGGGCAAATCTTACTCGAGGCCGCATGTGGTCCGCGGGCCAGTGGTTGCCCATCTATAGCCTAAACGAACAGCATCTACAGTGTGGTGCTACATATTGTGAACATTTACATTACGCGACGCATAATTATTCAGCATGATGACAGCTTGTATGGAAGATATTATTTTGTATGTATAGATTTCATTACGTACCAACTGTATATTTTGCCGCATACTGTCATCACTTGTTTTGAATGCATATTATTGAATACATTTTTACATATTACTATCCACGTCTATCTTTAGTACATCATTGATTTTAGTTTATATTAAATACAAGTTTAGACAGTTCTTTTCAGCTACCACTTCAATATCGAGTATCTCGTTTAACATCTAATTATAAAATCATAAAAATTATAAGAGCAGCTATTAAAGAATTATTACGTACTATTACAAGAAACAGCTAATCAAAACTAAATAAACATGTTAGCACTGGCTAGTAAACATAATCTTTAAGCACCGTTTATTCATATGTATATAGTAGGTTTTAGACACGTCAGATGATTTTATCTCAGATTTTATTTTATTTTATTTATATAGTATATATTAACTAATCGTTTAATCCAGCATTAAATCTGACAATTTAGTGGGCAGCGTATAAACTAATTGATTATACAGATTTTAAACATGGTTCTAGAAATACGACATCAACTTCAACAGAATTTATGTTTCCTTCTAAACATTGTATTCTTAATGCAATTGTATGTTATTTCCTTCCGAAATCAAAAGTTGACAATTTTAAGATGAATCACACCAAGATAATGAGTAACTAAATGCATTAGAGCTTCAGTAAAAGATTACAAACTATGTATATATGTATATATATTTCCTCCGAAACTGCTTGACCAATTTTTATGAAATTTTGTGTGTATATTCAATAGGTCCGAGAATAGGACGTAAACTATTTTTCATACCCCTAAGTGATAAGAGTGGTCCATCCCAATTTTTCTTTTTTTTTTTTGGACAAAATATCTTATTTTATTTTATTTTTTATGATTCGGCCTTAAAAAATACATACAACCCTAAATTTTCACCCTTCTACCACCAACCTCTATTTTTTAATAGCGATATTAGTACTTTAATAATTTTCTACTCTCGGCGGTCGATAATTGGTCAGTTACCACTCGATCAGTTATTCCCCCAGGCGTCTGCCGGTGTCACTTCTCACCCCGTAAACAGCACAGAGTAGGGATGAGAACGAAGCCGGCCTCCTGTCTCCTGTCTCACACAATACGCTTTCTCTCACTCAATAAAGTTTAGGGCCTAAACCGTTTTCGGCCATTATTATTGATTGTGCGTCGATCGTAGCAGTGACGCTACTTATCATTTTACTTTCTCACATCAGTGCAACTCTCATGTTAAGTATATTCTCATAGTAAATGTATCATCAATTTGCAGTATAAATCAATAGTTTTCACCACGTGGCACGAGCTCCCGCCAGCGACAACCATTGTGTTACCTGTATAAACCATTCCAGAATATTTTTTATTTGACTACCAAAATATTCACTAGAAATAATTTATATGGCAAAACAACGTTTGCCGGGTCAGCGAGAGTCTCGTTTATTTTAAGTTCCACGCTCCCCTCCATGTTCCACAATTCCACCGTCACGCTAGAATCTATAGTGAGCCTGGAAGAAATGGAAGGGGTGTAGGTGACGCAATTCCAGTTGGCATGGCAACGGTAGCGGTTGTGGGGACCCCTGCCGACTTAGATAAACGAAACTCGTTCGTTTCGTAGGACTGAAGATAAACGAGACTCGACTGTATATATATATATATATATATATATATATATATATATATATATGAAAAGAAACAATTTTTCCATTGATTTTAGTTTATACTCGAATACACAGTTTATGTACGATTCCATATAAATCATCCATTTTCCGATGTCGTTTATCAAAATTTTTTAGCCATCACATTTTATTATTTATATCTATATACGATATCCCAATAGATTACATGCTTTAGTGCGTAATTAGAAAACTACTTTCACTATGCGCAGGCGCGTGTTTCGCGGTCATACCGCGCATCAGTGCGACTTTGTGAAGTAGTTTTCATTTCTATAGATGCTCTATACCTATAAGCCAGTGCGTTAGATGTTCGTACATATGAGAGTTCAATTACGAAATTCGGCCATAATGTAGGTACTTATTTGCGCATTTTTGCAGCTATTGATTCTGCAGAAGTAGACAACTTGTTTTGCCACAAACTCCTGTAGTGCCTGCAATCGCGCACTCGGCTAGCCCGCCGTGGGAAAATTGTGCATAATTAGAAAACTACTTTCACTATTCGCAGACGCGTGTTTCGCGGTCATACCGTTCATCAGTGTGACTTTGTGAAGTAGTTTTCATTTCTATAGAAGCTCTATATAAGCCAGTGCGTTAGATGTTCGTACATATGGGAGTTCAATTACATGCTTATTTGAAAGTATGGCATCAATACCTAGTCTTTTGCCGGCTAAGGCAAATTTGTTTCTCTAAAAATTTCACTTTTGTTTGATAGAGTATAAAAGAATTAAAGAACTGATAGTTAAAGTAGCACGAGAAGTGTTAGAACGGAAGATACAAAAACAGGGAGGAAACATAAACCACCATAGATGATGAAAAAAATGTTTATGAATAAGTCGACGAACAACAGAAATACAGGAAAAACTGGAGTTCTTTACATTTGTAAATATATGAACTGAGATATAAACTTTAAACGGTTGTGTATCATAAAACTAAATGCATAACACCCACAAGGAACCTTTTTGATTGAAAAAATTAATTCTAGAGTGCTCACTGGCAGAACGAAAAAAGAGGAATAATTTAAATAACTGAAAAACAATTGCTGATTTATTTTAGTGCGTAGAATACAAAAATGTCGTAAAAAATGTAGCATTCTATTTGAAATAACAAAATTGACATCGATTTCCCCTATAAACGGAAGTGATATTTTTGTAGAAAAATTTTCCTTCAGGATAAAAAACGTACAGGTTCCAATACCAAAATTTCCAGTAAGAATAGTATATAGTAATAGAATATCGAAAACTTCTAATGAAAGTTGCGTAGAATATGTATAACTACAAGTTTATTGTTGTTAATTAAGTTATCTATAACGCACTTGGTTGCTTAATCAATTTAATTTCAGAGTCGCGTTTGTCGGTATAGGGAGGGCACAGGCTCCACAATTATCTCAGCAAGTGTATCTGACAACTGATGTTGAATACGTCGAGTTTGCTTCACGGTATAGCTTGGACTGGAAATTTTTGTTTCTGGATCACCGAGCAGCATCCATAACCGGCTACTTACCTTTCGAACTGTTAGGAATGTCTGGTTACGACTATTACCATACAGACGACTTAGACGAAGTAGTTAGTTCCCACAGGATGCTAATGCAAAGAGGAGAAGGAACATCATGCAATTATAGGTTTTTAACGAAGGGCCAACATTGGATATGGCTGCAAACCAGATTTTTTATTACATACCATCAATGGAACTCTAAACCAGAGTTTGTTGTATGCACACATCGTGTAGTGAAGTGAAGTTGTAATAAACTTTTTTATCGTGTTGTTAATATCGGAGATCTTGTAAGAAGATAAAACAATGCATATATTTGCATCGGAATATAAGCATCTTACTTTTTTACTTTATTTAATATATTCTGCTTTAAATTATTTCTAGGATTCCAGAATTTCCATATTAATTCCGAATGGACTTGCTTCAATCCAGAAACTGGTTTCCAAGAAAAGACATTTATATGTGATGGCAAACGAACAATTCTTGTAGTTGGTGCAATAGAAAATACAGTAAGGCCTCTCAATAACGGCCACAAGTTTTTACAGCAATATTGGCCGCAATGGATAGGTGTCCGCTATTCAAACTGTAAAAACTTTTTTTTGATTTTCATTTTCAAAATAAAAATCGTATAATATGCACAAAGCAAAATTACAAACAATATAGTTACTAGTTATTAATATATATAGATAAATGAAATATAAAATAAAAGTTACAATTACAGTAGCTAATTATAATATAAACATAATGGCATACAATTTTTAAAGTACCACTTTATTGCAGATGGTTTAACTTTTTAATTTTCAAAACCTGAGCCCCATATTTTGTTAAAATTTCATTTTCTTCATTACACAATAGCAAATTTTGTATGTCCCTAAGTTTAGCATACATTTCCACCATCTCCTTAATATCTGTTAAAATTTCAGATTCCTCTAGGTCCCTTTCACCAAATGAAGAACCCTTTCCTTAAAAGTTTTCCTTAAAAGTTGTCTCAGAGGAATCTCATCTTCTTCATCAAAATAATTTGTAGACTGTACTGATCGGCGTTGTTCACGCCTTCGGGTGCATAGTCTTTGGCAATATTGAAATCAACATTAGCTAATTCGCCACAGATTGACTTAAACACATGTTATATCTTTCAGAAAACTTTCCTAACCATCCGTTTGGGGCTTTAAACGCGGTCAGATTTGAAGTTCTAGTTGCCTCCAATGCTTCTTCTTTATTAGTGGTCCAGCCAATGGAAGATTATTTCGGACAGCTGTACACTATCTGGTATATTGCCAGTCTCTCAGTTTTTGGAAATTTTCCTTTCTATTCCAGATTGACATTTTCTTCAAACAATTTTCTAAGTCGGCCCTTTGTTTAATTATATCGCTGACCTGACGATGCCATATTTTTCAGCTCCCTTCCGTGCACTTATACATACTAAAATGTTGACTTTCCTCAATATGAATTTTGTCCTTAAGACACAAACGTTTCCTTTTCAGCGACATGATAACAATAACACAATCAAAAAACAAACTAAACCCGAGAAGTCATTTGGATAAATATCAAGAAAGATAAGCCCCTATCTTCAAATCATAAGAGATCAAACATTTATAGTTATAATGAGATTTACAAAGCAATTTGTAAGAGATAAAATTACATTGGGTTTTCCCAAAAAATGTAGATTTTTGTGGCCGTGACCGATTTATAGAGATACTATTATTAGGAGGAATCAATTACATGGGAATATCCGTATATTTTCCTGTACATACATACATACATACGTACAAACTAGAAAGATATAGTGTCCTTGTTTTTGTTTATCGATTAAAATAGGAATTGTATAGATTGCATATATTTGACAATTACGCAGTACCAAAATATCACAAATAAACGTTGATAGGTATTTGAAAAATTATAGATAACAATGCAGACTTATTATGTAAAATATAATATACCGTATCGGTAACCGGCCACCGACACACAGCGAGGGACATAGACGTAAAATCGTAACGTTGCATCTGTAGGGTAAACATAAACAATAGTTATGTCATTGCTGTCGAGATTCATACTACGTCGCAGGCCACGGCAATGAATTCGGAGTTATGTATGACTAATGTCAGAAATTAGGAATTTACGTATATATTTTGTTGCTGCAACTCGGTATATGACAAACTCTGAATGAAAATAAAAAGAAATTCTGAAAGTAAACTTGCTTACTTACTTCAGCCGGAACATCGGCTACCCGTTCGGCAAGTTGTGTAAAGGTGATACTGAATGAACTTATTAATACACAGCTGCTTCCCTAACCTACAGTGTGCTTTTTGTGTAAGTGCGGATTCTAGTTCGTTCCATGAATCGATACTTGATAGTTAACAAAACCGGTATTACTTTTCTCCCAATACGAAAAGATGATTAGTACGGGCTCAGATCTCAGAAAATTTCGAACTTAGCTGAGATTCTAACCGGTGAACTCACGGATGTGCGGCAGGCACTACCAGTACGCTAACTAGCCGTTTAGTGAAGAACCTAAATGAGCATAAGAATAATATACAATATAAGTTCAAAATTTAAGCTACAATATCAAAATGTTATAATGGTAATAATAATAATTATTATTATTAATATAAAGACGTATTGCGGCCGTACACTTCATACCAAACATAAACAAATGACCACTCGCTACACTGACAAGAGAAGGCCACAACGTTTGGAACACGAATTCTCTTCAAACGTTGTACACTCTTGTTAGTCCACCAGGACAATATAATGTGCGAATAGTAAGGCGTACTATTCAAGCTTTATCAAGATATTTATAAGAGCAGTTTCGTCGTATATATACCGGTGCGTTGCAAACAACCGAATAACATTGGAAATTCAATAAAGGTTCTTGCGAATTCACGTATTTTTCCCATTATATTACCTTTAAATTGTAGTCAATATGAATAAATATGACGAGTCTTGAAAAACATTAAAAAAGACGAGCGGGACTTGATTCAGCGTTTACCGAGCCTGTACGCTAACCGCTCGGCCGCCGTCGCTTCCTGCGAATAGTTGCCACGCACCGGTATATATACGATGATATAACTTCTCTTATCAATTTCTTGATAACGCCTTACTATTTGCACATTATATTGTGCTGGTGGACTACTAAGAGTGTACAAAGTTTGAAGAGAATTTGTGTTCCAAATGTTGTGGCCTCCCCTGCGAGAGAAATTTCTGGTACTGGGAACGTTATTATGTATAGTTGAAAATGTCCTGAATTACTTTTTATAGTTGAACCAAGGTAATGGCTAATTTGTTAGGGCACCTACGAAAAGTGGCAATTGGAACGAGAAAATTTTGTCGCCTGATTTAAATGTTTGCTATTATATTATTAATTTGTCTATCTCTTCAGGGAAAATGGTATATTTCAAGAAAATAATTACCCACTTATTAAACTCCAGATATTTCATTATATTTATGAAAAAAATATAAAATTTTGATTATATCTGACTATGAAGGAACTAAAACATGACTTTATTAACAAAAACATATTTATTTTTATTTTTTAACACGAAAACCTTTGACATTAAAAAAGTTAACAAAAGTAGCATCCTCTAGCTTAAATATAAAAACACTTCTTTCTTTTATCAGTCTTTCACTTTTATGAACTTAACCAATTGATATTTAGAAAACAATAACAAAAAGTTAATTGAAAGTAGTTATTAGCAACTAAAAATAGTATCAGATAAGCAAAATACATATAATATCCATGACGCAAAATAGCTACATTCATTGCGGGGATGGGTCATATTTACCGTTTTTAACTGTCCCAACTGTAACCAACCCCGGTAGGTAAAGCAATGTCCAATATACAGTTTATAACTAATTTAAAATTTGCCTCAAGCGACAATTCATTTAGTCAATCGATTGATTGTTTGGTGTTATCACAAATTACAACCGACTTACCGACGGTGTCATTTAATAGCAAAATATTGGAAATTCCAGATAATTTAATATTAGCAAGCATTTCATTATTCTTGTACTCTCCTCCATTTTCATTTCTTATTTTTGATACTCTATGGTTTTTAAGTGCTTCCATTTCCTCTACATATTCTTTCAAGTATTCAAGTACTTCATTTTTGTTTTCCATTAAGTACACACATTAAGTATGATGCGAAAAATCGTCAAGTACTGTCAAAATGTATCTTTTCCCGTCCCAAGTTGGTGGATCTATGGGGCCTATTATGTCAGTATGTATTATCTCTAGTGGTCTTGTACCTCGTTTTCTTTCACTGTTAAACGGAAATCTAATTTGCTTAGATTTTAAACATACCTCGCATAGTGCTTGGAGATAATCACAATCGTGTTTATTTATGTCCAATCCAGTTACCATTTTAGTGTCTATCATCCTTTCCAATTTTCTGACACTTATGTGTCCCAATTTTCTATGCCAGTCTTTCACCTTTTCTGCTTTACTTATTACTAGCATACTTTCTTCACTTTTTTTCTTGATATTTACAGAATAAAGAGAGTTCTTTCCTTTTTCACCTTCTAACACG
This sequence comes from Chrysina gloriosa, assembly GCA_038088585.1. Classification (NCBI taxonomy): domain Eukaryota; kingdom Metazoa; phylum Arthropoda; class Insecta; order Coleoptera; family Scarabaeidae; genus Chrysina; species Chrysina gloriosa. Next base: position 70,053,446 of record CM076087.1, read on the forward strand.
GTTTTGTTGTCTTTTGTTATGTATACCTTATTTTTCCTAAATGTAACCTCACCCCTTTATCGGTAATTGCACTGACTGATAACAGGTTTGTACTAAGTTCTGGTACAAAAAGCACTTTTTCTAAAATACAAGCATCTGTTTCTATTAATCCTTTACCTTCAGCTTTCATTAATTCATTCCTTTTGGTCACACCAATTTCTGTGTCTATATTTTCAAAATTTCTAAGTAAATCTCCATTATTCACCATGTGAGAAGAAGAACCCGAGTCTATAACAAGTATACTATCTTCCTTTTGTTCTGCTATTTTTATTTGGTTTGTAAGAAATGCTACTTTCCTATCTTCTTGTTTTGGTTTCCCATGTCTATAAACCTTTTTATTCCTAAAATAGCAATCTTTCTATGTATGATTATCTTTTTACATATTGTACATGCTTCTTTCAAGGTACAATACTTGGCAAAATCACCACTTTTGCCACATCTGTAGCATTTCACTTCTTTGCTTGTTCCAGCAGTACCTTTTACTTTGCAAAATCTCTCAATATGTCCTGGTTTTTACATTTAAAACAGATTTTTTCATTTGTACTAAATGCAACTGATCTTTCACTTTCATTATTTTTATCGATTGTTTCTTCTGCTATCAACCTAGATATCAAATTTGTTAAGGTACGGTCCAGTGCAGGTGTCGATTCCCACGCTGTTCGAAAATGTTTGTATGTTTCCGGCAATGTACTTAAAATTTTTGAAATTAACATCTCATCATCAATTACCTGCTCAATGCTCTTAATCGAAATGCTAAATTCTCTAGTTTGCTTATATGTAATGAAATGTCACTAACCTTTTCATGTTTGAAGTAAAAGATTTCTTGCAATAAGGCACACTTTTGCTGTTCGTTATGCTTCTGGTAAACATTACATAGCTTCTTATACATTTCACCTGACGTTGCACAGTTTATTATATGCATTAGTACTTTTTCTCAATTGTTGTTACTATAGCATTTTGAGCTTTAGCATCTTTCCTTTTCCAATCTGTTCTTTCTTGCTCACTAGCTAGATCTTCCAATTTCACATTTTCACATACAACCCATGAGCTTTGCTGAGCACTGCTCACATAATACTACCTCTTTTTACTGTTTTCTCTTTTACTTTCACTATTTTCTAGTGCTCATTTTTTTTTAATCAGCATATCCTAGACCCATAACCTGTTCAGTTTTCTATAGTTTTTATTTAGTGTGAGTAATTCTTCTACACTTTGTTATACATCTAAAGAGGAAAACATAACTTACATAACCTTATTTTGTAACCATGTTCTAACATAACATAAAATATATCTTATTAATACTGGTGGCGCCCTCTAATGATTATCACTTTCCTTAACAAGGTGGACCTATGTGAAAAGTTTCAGATTAATAGCGGTTTAGATTCTAATGTGTTACAATTAGGTGAAAACGAATCTAACAAAATGTTGGGTATTTGTTGGAATATACGATACTATTCAGTACTCGACATTTATTTCAAGTACTCAAACAGTTATAAGCAGACGGACAATTCTCTCAGAGATATTCCAAATTTTCGATCCGCTAGGCTTACTAGGTCCAGTAATTATTGTAGCAAAGTTAATCATTCAAAGGATATGGGAAACTAAAATGTCGTGGGACGTTCCGATTCCCCAAAATTTATCATATGACTGGTTAAAATTTCGTGAAGGTTTAAAATTTTTAGATACAATAAAAATTCCTCGACAAGGTACGGTATCAGATTACTCATATTTCGAACTACACAGTTTCGCAGACCTAAGCGAAAGGGCATTTGGTGCCTGTTTATACATAAGATGCAAAATTGACGATGACAATTTTCGTATCAGACTACAATGCCCGAAATCTAGAGTTGCGCCTCTTAAAAGGTAACACTACCGCTTCTCGAACTTTGCAGTGCCGTACTCTTGGCATAACTGGTACGAAAGGTACGAGACACGATAAATATCGATTTTAATAAACAGTATTTATAGTCAGATTCCAAAATAACACTAGCATGGATTCAAGCAGTCCCAAATCGTTGGAAAACGTTTGTTGCGAATCGCGTTAGCGAAATTCAGCGATTAACGAATATAAGCGACTGGAATCACGTAGGGTCCACAACCCAGCCGATTCACGCGGATTTGACACGCGGAGCATGAGTCTCTGAGATAGAAAAATCGACAGTATGGTGGTCAGGTCCAGCTTGGCTAATCAATGGTAATTTCAAACTTGAAACGCGAACAATACATATTTAAATAGTGAAATTCCAGAACAACGAATGGTTGTTAATATTTCAGTAAACGAAAATTCTGATATTTTTAATAAATATTCAAGTTTTCGGCGTTTGCAAGTGACGATAGCTTGGTGTTTGAGATTTATATCTAATTGTAAAGCAAATAAGGAAACGAGCCAGCTGAGAGGAATATTAACTAACTAGTGAATTACAGAACTCCATGAAATTGCTTGTGAAACTAGCACAACAAGGATGTTTTCCTCGCTAATATAGCGATTTGCGAAGGAAAATATCAATTAACACAAAAAGTCGACCTCTGTCGCTAACTTTGTTCCTAGAAGACGATATATTACAGGTAGGGGGACGTTTAAACAAAAGCAATTATGATTTCGACAAAAGGCACCCGATTATACTACCAGCTAAACATAGAATTACGAAATTAACTTTAAGAGATGAGCATGTTCGATTGTTACATTGTGGTCTGACAATGTTATTTTCCTGGATCCGAGAGCGGTTTTGGCCCATATTAGGACGTAACCTTGCGAAGCGAATAGTTCACAATTGCGTAACATGTTTTAGAATAAGTCCCAAATCTACCGTCACGTGTTCAACAATATTTATCCTTTTTCAATACGGGTGTAGACTATGCAGGTCCTTTCTGTTAAAGGACAGATATACAAGGGCGCCTAAATTAATCAATGGTTATGTTTGTCTATTTATCTGCTTAGTTACGAATACCGTACATTTAGAATCCGTTTCTGATCTTACCACCGAATGTTTTATGGCAAGTTTAAAACGGTTCATTGGTAGACGCGGAAAACCGTCTAATATATATTCCGACAATGCAAGTAATTTCATTGGTACATGTACTGAATTAAAAAATTTACAATTGTTTTTGAAAATTGACAATGCCCAATAGCAAGGCTTTGTTTCCAGGAAATATAACGTGGCATTTCATACCGGCACGTTCTCCAAATTTTGGGGGATTGGGGGAGGCTGGAACAAAAAGTGCGAAATTTCATTTAAAGAGGGTAATCGGAAACGCTCATTTAAATTTAGAAGATTTTACTACCGTGGTAGTTCAAATAGAATCAATCTTAAATTCCCGTCCTCTATGTCCTCTTACATCAAGTACCGATGATCTAAATCCTTTGACCCCGGGCCACTTCTTGATCGGAAGACGAGTAACTGCAATATCCGAGCCAAGTTATGCCAATATCCATGAAAACCGCCTGAAACGTTTTCAAAGGGTTCAGCAAATAGTACAAAATTTTTGGACTCGGTGACAAAGCGAATACGTAGGTGAGCTGCAAACCAGAGTGAAATGGAAGCAAACCGCGGCGAGTCTTCTTGAAGTGGATTCCATTGTGCTCCTCATGGAAGAAAATGTTCCACCACTTTGATGGCAATTAGGCAGGCTCGTTGAACTGCATCCAGGATACGATGGCTCGTCAGAGTAGTGTCAGTAAGGGTGAAAGACAAAGTGTGGTAAAAAGAGCAATAACGAAAATATTAGTGTTACCCTCTTAATCTGAGATAAACAAGTGAACGTAAACTTTCTTGTTACCATATAGTGCGAATAACAATTATATTATCCTTTTATTCAAAATATCTATGTTTTAATTAAGATTTCAGTAGTTACATTAATGTACTATATTTAATTTAGTTGTCTAGAAAATGTTACCGTAACATATTTCAAGGTGGCCGGCATGTTAAGCCACAATTGTCAATTCGAATTACTCGCGCGTTTAAAGCGCCCTCTTCAATTTGTAACTAAGTTGTTTTAAAAGGAAGCAAAGGGCAATAACCTGGCATTTCGTAATGAGCTTGTCGCCTTGTACAGTTGCATTGTGAAGATATTATACAGTCCACAAACAATTTTCTTTTTTATTCGAAGGAATCCAAAGTTCCAAGTTTTAAGAACAATCAATACCTACTTCGATTCAAATACGAAAACAATACCGTAGGAACGTCTACGAAATCAGAATTCAGATAAATTTATAAACTACAACTACACGCTTTATCTTTACCTTTCTCTATATTTAACACAATAAATATGTTTCTTTTCTCTTCAGCAAATAGCATAAAGAAGAAATGTCACTTCATGGAGTTTCTGTAATTTAAATTTTTCCGTTCCATATCACAACCATTAAATTTCAGTAAAATTCGATTAAATGATGTTAATATTTAAGCAATTTCGTCTTTATATCTTGTGCTTTGAAGAACAAAAATAGAATAACTTTAAATTAAAATAAATTAAGACATATCAATCCCAAACTTCAACAAAAGTGAACTGACGACGAAAGGAAAGTGAATATTTATTTTTGTAATCGTTAGATTTAAAGATGTTTGACAGCATAAGGCATGTTACCATTATGTTATGTAGATAATATAATTGTAAATATAATGTAAAGATCATAAAAGCTGGAGAAAGTTTTTCATAGCTCTCGCACGGATATTTTGGCGTAAGCATTTCCTTAACGCTGGCATTAACACCTCAAAATATACTCAGTTTTATGCACATTCCGATACATTTTTTGGGAACCAATTTCAAGTTGAAAGAGTGGACGAATTTTTTCGAATCATCTGTTTTATCTGTCTACTGACACAGCGATTTTTTATTTATTTTTTAAATAATGTTTGGGCAATTAAAAACGTACAACTCGATTTAACATCAAACTTTTCAAATGATATTAACAGAAATATAAATATCGAAAATATCTCCATGTTGGTAGCTTGTTGTGAGCACTCTCTTTCATATGCCACTTGTAAAATTTTTCCAAATTGTCTATGAACTCCGAAATAATGTAACAAAATTATTACAATAATCGGCATTTTTCAAAACTGTAAAATAGCATGTGGGCAACACAAATAGCTCACTACCGGTAGAAAAATAAATGCAAGATTCCTTGTGCGTCATATTCCTAAACAAGAGATAATAGATTTCATTACGGGAAACGTTGTGGATGGAATTCAACTGAAATAACCAAATGTGAATTATCATTGGAACTATTTATGGAAAAGTTTTTGGCATATACACTTAGTAATATCATGAATAAATCAATTTATAGAATACAAAATTCTTGGGAATTAGTAGATTTTTATTTATGTATGTATGTACCAAATTTAGTGTAGATGTAGTTTCTTTATTTAAAAATATCTCGATTGAATTAGCAATTACAATAATAGATAATAAATGGGAGTTGATTTCAGATTTCACAGATTTATCGAAAGATGATTTTATTGACATATTCTTAGATGTCTATAATGACTAGAGAGTATAATAGTGAGCAGGTAATAAATAATAAACAAATAGTACAATAGGTACAGAGGTAACCCAGTACAGATAAACTATGAGTGGAACACATGCAAAATTAAAAGAAGTATAGCTCGTTTCAACTTATTTTATTTTGACTAAAGTGTTTACAGATTTACAGCACCTCCTGCGGTGGAAGCGTTATGGACGGTCTGCTTATCGCACTCTTATCCCACAGAGTAAACGTAATATATTAACACAAATATACCTGTTGACTATTGGTAAAATATAGAATTTTTAAATATAGATATTACGCAATTCCTGGCCTCTAACTTTACGGGGATCGATTAATTCCGGCAAGAGTGCCCTTTTATAAAAAGTGATAAGTGTGGGAAGTTGTTTCTCCCAAAATGTACATCTTTGTATATAGTTTGATAAAACAACCCTTTTGGCGTCCATACAATAAAGTAACATTTATTTTTATTGGTTATGTTCAATTGACCTTGTACTTGGTGCATGTAGCTGTGATTATTTTTTAATAGCAGGCCACCGCTGTTATCAATAATCAAATATTTTATAAGTTTATTTTCTGTTGCTTCTTGCGGTGTTAACATCCTTGAATTATAAGGGCTTTTTATTTCAATAATGGCGTCGTCACCTACTACGTCATTAGAAGATGCAGCTAAAAATGGATATTTCTGGTCTATAAAAAGACCACAGCTTCTTATTTCTAAGCCAGAAATTTTTCAAATTCGGCCAATGCTCTGCTTTCATTTTGTATGCCGTACTGAGTTGCCGCAGATCCAAAGAAGTTTTCATAAAGTAGAGCCTTTACTGTGTTCGCTGTTGAAGTGGTTTTTCTTAGTTTTGCAATTTTACCAAAATTGGATGCAGTTAATCGTTTGATCCTCATCGTTTTCCATAAAGTGTTGTCTCTTTGGCCTACAGTTAATTTTTGTATTTCTTCTGAATTTTCACTTTTCAATTTCTCAAGGAATGTTGCTTCTTTTTCCGAATAGGTCGCAATCTCCATATCGTCAAAATTGGCATTTTCTCCGTAATCATTGGCATCATCAACAACATGTGTTCCCCAAAAATGTGTTTGTAACCGTTTAAAATGTCGGATTTCAGTAGCGAAATTTTCTCTTTTGTATTAATCGCTTGATTTTTCTGTACTCAACTGCTTTAGTCACGCCATAACGAAAACGTAACTGACTTTTTAATAAGTGTGATTTGATCAACGGAGACACCTTAGGTTTTTTAGACGCTTCTTTGATTTTATTGCCTAAATTTCTTAGGATGAGGTTTTTGCACTCTATTTTCTGAATTAGAAATTGTGGCCCACACGGAGCAGCATCCTTAATTTTTCGCATAACGCTGCTATCACGGTCTCCTATTACTTTACCGTAAATTAACCCATCCATCTCAATGGATTTTTTTAATCCGTCTACGATTATTGCGGCTTCCATAGCAGTTGTAGAAGCGTGCCAATTTTTGAAACAGTTATGTTCAATTTCTGTTCGTAGTTTTTCTTCTTGCTGACAGATTCGGCAATATTTATTTTTTATGGCAACATATAAAATGTTTTTAGTTCGCCATCCAACAATAGCCCCTACACCCGACAAGGCGTTATAGTTGGATTTGTAAGATCGTTTGGACCAGCCACCATCGACAGCAACAGTTATTATTGGTACCCCATTCTCATCAAATTCACCAGCTTCGGTTGCCAACTTCTTTTCTTCTTTTCCCGCTTCTATCATTTCATCCCATGCTAAGGCCATGCCAGTGTATACTGTTTCCTGCGGTTTGAAAAATGTTCTACTCGATATTGACGGGATATTCAATGCACAAGTTATTTCTTCCAAACACGTGTAACTACCACCACTGCCCATAATTCCTGAAATAAAAATTTAATTCACTAACAAGAAGCAAACATCGAGGTTATACGGTATTCAGCCGTACTTGGCAATGTAGAAAATACTTGCTGGTTCTTTTTCATGAATCATACGAGTGAAATTAAGATGCTTTCAAGCGTATACTACATATAATTAAATTATACATATTGATATCTGGTAACTAGAAATTTGGCAATAAATGCTTGTTTCAAAATAGTAAAAGAGAATAGGTTACCATTTAAAAAAATGTTGCTATAGCAATAACAAACGGTAAAACAAGTTAAAACGATTTATAATTATGCGCTACAACCTTTTAGACACTCTGCATGTTACATATAGAGAAAATACACGCGCGGGATAGCAAGACATGTTTCATAATTATGTATGCCTACTAAATTCAATTACTAGATAGTTTACCTGACACTGTAGCCGTTGTAACATCAAGTTGTTCTTTTTGTGGATCTTCCGTGGATAAGGTATCTAATCTGTTACAAATTTTACACATCGTTGTAAAAATCTTGCGAAAACCAAATCTTTTATCGCTAATGATTTCCACATCAGATAATGTACAATCAAAACCAATATGTTTAAGAGATTGAAGAGATTTTAGTAGGTACTGAATATCTACTATTCTTCGTCCAGTGAAGTCGAATGTATCTAGAGATTTTTCTTCTTCTGTGTCTAACTCCAGTAATTATTTAAAAGAAAACTCTTCAGATGTATCGGGAAAGGTTGTTAACCTTTTGGTTTCCATATAAGTAGTGTTGACACTGGTATCACTGTGATCATCGCTGATAGAACAATTACTAACACCGTCACTGGAATTGTTGAAATCACTACAAACTTCAACTACTTTTTACGCTCTGCTAAACGCGCCCGTTTCAACTGTTTCTTATGACTTTTTGGTCTGGACAAATACGCACCACGTTTGCGATTTCCCATTTCTTTAAATTTAAATTAAAAAAAAACAAAAATTACGAACAATCAAGACTGAAGGAAAATTTGCTAATGAAGTTATAGATAAACAACTTGCGATTTTATACTTCGGTTTTCTTACAGTAATACTAATTGGTAATTTGAGGAGGGGCTACAGCAAACACCAATTGCGGATACGCATCCCACTAATTACATTTTTCGATGAAGCTAATATGGTAATCCTACTCACGATTATTGTCCCCATTTATCCATATGATATCCATAGTTCATTATACATATAAAGAGATAGAACTATTTTTTTCAATAATATTTACAATTTCCAAAAAATATTTATCAATTACGTACATATATATTGCTTTAAAATATGGATTAACGATTTTATCTATCGGTTCATAACTTTCGAAGAAGTTCATAGGTGCTAGTCTGTATGTTGCTGGCGATCCAGCTTTATTTAATAATTTAATAGAACAAAATTCATTTTTTACTTGCTGTAGTACTATACTAAATGCATCTTGAAAAGGAAAAATTTACTTCCATAACTTGCCGGCTGTTTGTCCAACACGAAAGACGTGATGTATTCATTGAGTGCAAAACGAGATTTTTAAATCAAAACAGACCGCCTTGAAAATATATTAGGCCTGGGCACGAGTAATTTAGCAAAACCATTGAATTAGAGAAGATAGTGGAAGGCGCACGACAATGCGCTTATCTACGAAAACCGTGCCCTTCGATTGGAAGAGTGTAGGCATATTCACAGAGGGGGTTTGTACCTTTCTCTTGCTTGTTGGCTCTTAGGAGTCTGTCAGACCACGCGTTGGTTTCTTTAACAACATTTACTGTTTAATAGTGAAATCATCCTATCAGAAACGGTACAAACATCCATTATATTTGAACAATATAGATTATTAGGTAGCCATATACCAAAACAGTTTTTGCAACATAATAGAAAAACTTTTGCTATAGATTTCTTGATGAATCTATACAGTTAGAAATTTGGCACCTGAATTTTTAACGCTGGTCGTAAATCCAGGTATTTTTAATATAAAAGTGCTCGCAAGACCACTTGAAATTATTTTTTGTGTATTAGAGCTTGCGGAGGATGGAATAATAACCCGAATGGTTTACCGTTGGGCGTTGTTTCGCTGAAAATCCAAATAAAAAATTTTTGCAAACTTTGAACTTGAATAATTCTTTTTGCACACATGGGACCGATGGGGAGTTTTCACAATTTCATTATAATGGTGTCCATAGCGTTCATGCAAATTATCAGCTTGTTGGGAATTTATATACGGGTACCCCTATTTTTCGGCTAAATTGACCGGACTACTTGTTTCTTATATACGGTAATCCAATATACGTAACTTGTGGTCGGGTTAATTTATTCCATTTTATGTTATTTACAAATATATGAGTGGGTATTGTTTATTCATAAATTTTGATAAAGTTTTTTGCACACATGGGATCGATGGGAACTTTCCACAATTTCATTATAATGGTGTCCCCAACGTTCGTGCAAATTTTCGGCTTGTTGGGAATGTATGAAAGGATGAATGTCTAAATTGACCGAACTAAATGACTTACTTACTTAAAACTTTTTATAATTTTGTATAACTTTGGATTTCGCAGTCTGTTTGGGCACGTTCTTGCTTTGGGCATTTTTAGACAAGATCACAATAATACACAAGGAATTACGAAATTGCAAACTTGTCGAGGACGGTACACAGCTAACTTCTTCAATTGTAACCTCCCGCTTACATCATAGTAGGTGGGTCTTAGCAAGGGGCGGTGCGGTTAATTATTCTACACACATAACTTCGCTCATACATATGTCACTTAATTAAACTTTGGTATACACGTATCTGGAATAATATCACGTGTCGCTGTAGTTTTATTTTATCGTATCTTTCAATTAAATCTATACAAATCGCAATTTAAATTTCCGTATATTTTTATTCAATTTACACATAAACAAAATTCAAATTTGGAAAAAATTAAAGAGTCATGACAAAGTGCTGTACTGTAAAAATGCGTCAGTCCCGGATTTATTTTGCCATACCCACAGGTTTTCGTTTTATGATTGTAGTAAAAACACATTTTTAAGTTTTACTTAATTGTATCTTCGTAATTACTATAAATTTTCATTATTACATAATGGCAATTGCTTTATTTAGGACAAGGCCAAATCATGTTAAACGATACATAATTAAAAAGAAAATTTAAAAAATACCAAACACCCTTAAAAGAAAGCATCTTTAGGGTTGTAAATAGCATAGATTTCTATTCTTACTTTGAAAAATGCATCAAAATTGTTTTATAGTTTCAAAAAGTGGTAAGTGGAGATAAGGGAAATTTTGCGTCTGGACCACTGTTCTTTTTGTACGAGCCTCTTTGTACGTGTACAAAGATCGGAAGAAAGATCTTTGTACGAGAGATTTTTAGTTTGTACAACTGTAACTGAACTACCGAGAAAAATCGTTGTACGATGTAGAAAGACGTTAAAAAAACTTTGTACGGAGCCAAAAACCTTTGTCTCATACAAAAAAAAAAAAAAAAAACAACAGTGGTCTGGACCAATCAATAATGTAGCGGTATTTAGTAAAACAACAAAAGAAGGCGTCCAACCCGCAGAATCGATTTCTGCAAACTCCCAGAAAATGATACAATTTTACTAAACCAGTTTTGTCAGTAAATTATTGCATCAGACTTATTCTTTGCCTCCTTTTCGTAGAACAGGAGTCTGCAGTCCCTTTTCCATATCTAGTATGTGATTTTCTGTAATGAGAACGATTGTTATATATACCATTTAACGATGGGAAAATCGTGTAACTAGGGACGTAACAATTATAAGCTAAACGACAAAAAAGTAATTTTTAACCATTTATATTGATGAATTTATAAAATCGTTATAATTAACCATTTTTATAAGATATATATTATTTTGGTTATCGTAACCAATTAAAGTGTGAAATATATTTTTATATCAACCAAAAATTTTTTTTGGTTGCAGATAACCATTATATCAACCAAAAAGATTTTTTGGTTAGAAATAACCATTACAAAAAATCTTTTTTGTTATCAGGGATGAAATTAATAATAAAAAATTAATTCAGAAAGTTTTAGTGGGTATATTTCCCTCATTTAAAATGTTGAATAGGGATTTCTAAATCCATTCAAATCGTTATTAAACTTGCAATTGACTGTATGTAACCTTTATTAGGTTTTATGTAATGATTTTAAAACATAAAAAAACATACACCGCCTTTAGCTGTGCTTAGTTTTGCTACTACCGCCACAGATTTGTTGTGTTATCTTGTTCATGTGTTGTTGTTGCATTAAATTTATTGCTCATTTGTTGTTCGGTTTGTTAAAATTGTTGGTTTTTTATTTTGTGAGGAGCTTTGATATTGTTTGATATATTTTGTTTTTTCATAGCTTTTTTTATGTTCATTTACTTAAATTTTTTTTTTTTTTTCATCCCTGATAACCAAAAAAACCATTTTTTTGTAATGGTTATTTCTAACCAAAAAATCTTTTTGGTTGATATAATGGTTATCTGAAACCAAAAAGTTATTTTGGTTGATATAATTGTTACTTATAACCAAAAAAATATTTCTCACTTTAATTAGTTACGATAACCAAAATAATATATTTGCAATGATAATGGTTAAAAATTCCCAATATTAAATAAAATGAATTTTCTTGTAACCTTTTTATCTGAAATAGAAAAATAACAATTATATTTGGTCCCTGCGTATAATGGAATAAGCTCCCTTCAGATAACCAGTAAGATCTTTATTCTATAAATAGTAAGTTATTTTTTATACCATATATTTCCGGAAACAACACCTGTAAAGAAATGATTGTTAAAGATATTCAGTGAAGTGTGGAAAAGGGAAATAATATCAAGTGATCGGGAGAACAATGTATTAACACCCATTCATAAAAAAGGAGACCCAAATCTACTGTGTTAATTACGAAGTAATATGTTTTTCAACAATAGGCTATAGATTATATACAAGAATCCTGGACGAAAAAACTGAGAAAGAAAATAAACACACAAGTATACAATATCATGGTTAGGACCATCATAAAGGGCTGTCAAGAGGGAGAACAATCACTATACATGCAGTTCATTGATATGAAACCTGCTTTTGATATGGTTGATGGAAATATGAATTGGGCATGTTCACATCATCTTATCGTGAATAACAAATTAATGAAGGTCATAAAAGGTGCATACGAAAAAGTACTAATGAACGGTCAACTCAGACGCATTGTTTTAAAAAAATTGGTCAAGCAAAAAGACAATTCGGGTCCGTTATTATTATAATAATGGACAACTGAACCAAGTAATATAGCCTACCGACAACTCACTCCTACTAGAACAGACTGCCTACTCATAAAAATCCAATTAACTGAACCCAAGAAATACAACCACTAAAAATGAAGATCAATATTAAAAAGAGTAAAGCCATGCTAATAAATGAAGAAAAAACTAAGGAAGTGGAAAGGACAATAACACACACACACACAAGATGGAAATAGTGATGGAAAAATACATAGATCAATAAATCTTTTTTACGAAATAAACTAATCTATATACTCCGAGGCAAAATTAAGGCATAGGCTTTATTCATGACTGCCTTTTTGTAAACTTAAATTTTAATAACAAACTTATGAATTATGTAAAGAACGGTACAATAAACACTTAAGTAACTTAGTTTGTCTTATTTTAACTTTGTATTTTGTTTTTATTAACACAATTTTTGCATTTAAAGAATGCACAATAAGGTGGTCCAAAATATTCAAATTCACTTTATGCCCCCGGGCACCCTCTAGTTTATTTTACTGGAGTCGATAGTAGTATACTGTAAAAATTTCAATGTCTTAAGTGGAGCAAAAAGCAGTGCTCAACGTTTCCAAAATTTCTTAAAATTTTGATATTTTCTTACTTTTTTATTTTTAATCTCTGTCCATTAATTTTTTCAGAAGATGTTTTTATCAAAGAAATAGAAAAAAATATTAAATAATATGATTTTTTTGATAGGTGTGAAAGATTTAGGGCCAATATCTAGGTATAATCAACTACCAACTCTAAGACAAGTTCTTGTTAGATTTCACTTTTTCCTACAAGAAAAAAGTCGGTTCGAAATGCAAGTCACAACACTGTAGAGGAACTAATTTTAGTGTGGCAAAAAGCCACTACTCCGATTAGACTTGCGAAGCATTGTATTGATAAGCTTGAAAAACAACACTCTGAGTGGTTTCTTTTAAAGAAAAATAAAGGAAAAAGGTCTGATACCCAAAAGAAACGTGAGTCAAAATTTCAATAAAATTAGATATGGTATTTGACATTGCACATTGTTAAGGATTTAAAAACATTATTTCAAACAAAATATCACATTAACAGTTTTTCTGTATAGTAATATTTTTCATTTCTTTTAATTTCAATAGTTGTTTTTATTTGTATCAATGTGTTAAATGTAATACTTATTTCTTCGTATATATGTACTAAATTTAGAATAGTTTTATGTGTAAATTCTTGTAAATGTTTCTATTATGTTTTAAACGTTCTCCAATTCGTCGCCTACAGTCAATAAACGCTTTCGATAATGCGTAACATAAATCCTTAAGATACAGATAAGAGAAACTTCGACGGTCGGCTGCCGTGCGAATGTACAAAGAGTGATTCATCCAGCGTCGACTAAAAACATGTGCCCCATTACGTCGACTACGATTCCAATGAATCGACCGGCTACTGGAGGAACGTTCCGCTGCGCTCTCGCTTACTAAGGTGAGGTCAGCGCATTAGAAGAAAGCAATATCAGAAACTTAGCATGAAAATCATATCACCCGAACGAACGTCTCGAACTGACCCGCCTCACCTACGACGTTCGTTAGCTTTCTTCGTAAACCGCTGCTATGTACGAAATGTACAAAAATATTAGGGCCTGCTTGTCGGCACCTAACCGGCCAGCCAGAAACGTGTGTTAAGTTCTCCAAAGTGAGAAACACATTTGCAATTCTTTGAACCTATATTACAAACATACACAAAATACACGCTAAGTGCGTTATATAAAAAATAATACGAGTATAAGTTGCGATACATTTTTGATGCAAAAATTTGACCTTGAAATAATATACATAGGAATATGTATTTTTATAATTATTTTATTGCTTTGTAAATATCAATATGATCTGTCCGAACAACTGTTTTTTATGGTAAAATATATGTCAATCTATCTGTTTAAATAAACCGGCATGAAAATAGAAAAGCCTGTTTTCTTATTTTATATCCCCACGCAAACGGGTAACTGTATGGTGCTCTCTCCAAACCAGGAGACCGTAACACACATAATGATGTACTTACTATATGCAAAATAGACGAAGACAAAGAGTTTTTAATTGATCAGAGGACGGAACGAAAAATGATTATTTCGTTAGCAGACAAGGAATACAACAAGAAGCAAGAAAGAATTATTCAAAGAAAAATAAAAGAACGAGAGCGACTTGAAAAATGAAAAGAACCAGACTCATCTTCCATGATATCTCCATGACTTTTTCAAGTTCAGACTCTGAAGATGAATCACCGGAATATTCGGATTTAGCCGAAAGTAAATCAAAAAAGCTGTATAAACCATTATCATCTCTAAAAAAGGAAATTCCTTTCAGGCTTACAAACTGAACCAACTGCGAAGAAATCCTTATTTTCCAAACATGTTACTAGCGCGTTAGATCCCAATAAGGTTTCTGACAGGGAAGCCCTCAGATTAATTGTCCATATTGCAGCAGCATTGGGATATGAACCTAATTCGTTGTCATTATCACAAGGTACTATTCGACGTAAAAGAAAAAAAGGAATAAGAGCTGTTTTTGAAGAAATAAAGCAATCTCTTTCTTTTGACGAATTCTTCATGATATTTTGGGCACTGAAAAAGTTGACCGTTTTCCAGTTTTAATATCACAAATGGTAAGGAGAAATTACTTAGAGTTCCAAAACTTGTAGGTGGTACCGGCGCAAACACTTCAAAAGCAGCTTTTAATGTACTAACTGAATGGGGTTTGGAAAACAAAGTAGTTGGCATGTGTTTTGACACTACATCCGTTAATAGTAGATTGAAAAATGGAGCTTGTGTAATGCTGCAGCATAAAGTTGGAAAAGAATTGCTATGGCTAGCATGTAGGCATCACGTTTTAGAGATTGTTCTCAGTAAAGTTTTTGTTATTTGCTTTGGACCATTCAGGTCTCTTGACATTTCTTTATTCAAAAGATTCAAAGAATCATGGCCCACTATACGCAGAGAAAACTATAACCCATTAGATGAAGCTGCTCCTGGCAGCAAAACTTTTAAAACTCACTGCGATAAATGTTTGATTAGTTGCCTTAGAAAGTAAAAAGCAGCCCAGGGATGATTACATGCAGCTGATAGAGCTGTCACTTTTTGCTTTCGGTCATACTCCAGATAAAATTCATTGGAGAACTCCTCGTGCAGTACATCACACTCGTTGGATGGCGAAGCTGATGCAATAAAAATTCACTTCTTTCGTAAGGAAGGCGATTTCAAAAAGTTAGAACGTTTTGTGAGCTTTGTAGTTCTTGTGTACGTTAAAAATTGGTTTGAAGCCCCTATGGCTACAAATGCGGCTTGGACAGACCTTTCTCTGTGGAAAGACATGACCAGTTATGAAGTGATTGATCGTCAAGTTAGTGAACTGATTAAAAATTCTATAAAATCTCATCTGTGGTACCTATCGGATGAGTTAGTTGCTCTAAGTTTATTCTCAGAGAAAATATCAAATGAGGAAAAGGTAGCAATTGTCAAGAAGATGGAGTGTGAGCCCACTGGCCGGAAGGTAAGAGGAGATTCGTCACTTTTAACTGAGCAAACCGTTTTGGTTGATTTTGCCAATAAAAGATCATTACAGTTGTTTAAAAAATTAAATATAAATTCATACACCCAAACGAATGGCACATCAATGAACACTACATAAATGACACAAAAATTGCAAAAAACTTGAAAGTTGTTAATGATGTAGCTGAGCGTGGTGTCAAATTATTTGAAGAGTTCGATAAGCTGCTGACAAATGACGAAGAAGAGAAACAGTTAATTTTGCAAGTAGTTGAAGCTAACAGAGAGTGGGTCCCGACCGAAACGACAAAACAAACAGTAATTGAGAATTTGAAGCCGTCATCCTCGAAAAACTAAACCTGTTTATTTACTTAACTCACTTTTTTTTAATTATTTATCTATTTTATACTACAATATAAATTGTTTTTCTACTACGCAGCTAATTGTACTTTATTTGAAATAACCCTGAAAATTCTCGATTTTTTAAATTTGTTATTAATGTTTGAGCACTGTTTTCCAATTGGAATTTTATCTTCAAACTTTCCATACACACTAGTTTTATGACTGGTAAAAAAATTGGGGGTGCCCAGATATCCAAAGTAGTTTTGAAATTTTTATTTCAAAATATGGGCCACCCTAATGCACAACCAAACTGTGATTAATATATCGTGTGGCCAGCACGTACTGCTTGAATACGTCGCGGCTGTTATAATATAGGATTCTGAATAGCGTTCCTTTTACGGTACGATTGGCAGTCGTGTCAGACACTGCAGCCGTGCAGTTGGGGCAATGTATGTTGTACATTTATCAAAGAATTAAAGACAACTCTTATTATATTGTATACCTGTGTATAATATACGATATAACATGGCGCAGTCAGAAACAGGAGAAGTATCAACGAAAATAAACAGCATGGAATTTATAAGTCAACCGAAACCCATGGTCCAGGATGGCGATATAGGTAAAAACTGGAAACGGTTTAAAAATAATTGTAATTTATACGCAATGGCAGTTGGGTGCATAAACTGTGAACAAGAAGTACAAGCAGCGACGTTCCTACATATCATAGGCGAAGAAACGCGGGATATTCTAGAAATGCTGGAATTAGAAGAGGACCAAATGAAAGATGTAATCTGTATTGTTTCTAAATTAGATAATTATTTTCTGCCTTTGGAAAGGCACAAATTTAATGTAAGAAAACAACAAAATGGTGAATGTTTTGATACTTTTTTAAGTGAATTAAGAAAGACAGCAGCGAATTCTGAGTACGGACGTACAAAAGATGATTCGCACACAGACAGAATAGTTTGTGGAATAAGTGATGAAAGAACGAAAGAAAAGTTACTTATAGAATCAAACTTAAATCTAACAAAGGCAATTGATATATGTAAGCCAGCAGAACAGGCAGAGTCACATATCAAACAACTACATGAGCGGAAAGGCATGGAAGTTGGTATAATAACAAGACGCAGGACACATAAGAATAGTAGCAGTACCCAACATTGGAGAGGACAAAACAAGACAAAGGAACAAGGGAGAAGTGGATTCCGACAACAATTGAGGGAGTACAATAACCTGAATGTCCAAAGACAGCAAGGACCAGGTCTGTACAATCCAAATGAAGGTAACATACATGTGAACAAAATTGATTGTAGTAAGTGTGGTAGTAATCATAACCGTAGACAATGTCTAGTATATGTGCTACAAATGTAATAAAATGAATCATTTTGCATAATATTGTAAAACAAAATTTAATCTTAACACTGTAAGAAGTAATGTAGATTGTGACGATATAGATGTAAGTAATATAAAGGAGGGTGATCATAACTTTAAAAGTGTCATCAGTGTTAAGTTTTGTGAAATAAACAAAAAAATAGAATTCACATTAGATACTGGTTCTGATGTGGATGCAATTCCAGAATATCTTTTTAGAAAGTTGAATCTATCATGTAAAGTAGTACCATCTAAAAGTAAATTATTTGGCTATGGAGGTTCAAAATGAGATGTTTTGGGTACCTGTAATATTTTACTTATGATTAATGCTAGAAAATTGAATTTAAATTTCATAATTATTAAAACGAGTGGTCAACAAAAACCAGTCCTTGGGGATAAAACCATTCAAAGATTAGTTGTTAAAAAATTTTTGAAAAAAAAACTTAAACCGACTTCCAATTAAAGGTCGTAACCAAAAAAGCACCATACAACAATTTTGCTCTAAAAAGAAAAAAATAATCTATTATTTATTTTATTTCATTATTTCTTACATAGAACGGATCAAATTTAACTTTTGGGAGTCGGCGCCAAATTTCAAGTAGCCGCTTAAACGATCGGACCGAAACCGTTCGGATAGATATTGAAACAAATGAAACAGCGATAGATGTCGTTTGATTTCACGTTGTAAACGTCGTGCGGCAGGCGGCAGTCAATTGTTGTTGTATTTTACCGCTTATTACGTATACTCTTGACATTGATATATCCAAGATATTCGTAAATAATAGCACCATATATTAGTAACACAGTAGTAGTATAGTAATCGTATAGTACTAGTACAGTAGTATAATATTTTATTAGAGATAACCTATAAGGATGTTTTCTGTTGTTTTAATAAAGAAGGCAAATCATAAGTGTTATGTGCGTGCATTAAAACCGCAGGTAGTTTATTGTTTTTGTATTCATAGTATGATTGTTATTCTTTCTTTTGAATTGTGTTTTGAGACCCAAGTTTTTATGAAAATAATTTCTAATAACAGAACGTGACAGAACGGTAATTTCGTTAAATTTGGACATATGTTGACTTGAGTAACGTATTGGATTGCCTACGAATACAAAGAAAATAATTTGGCGCCGACTAACAAAAGTTAAATTTGATCCGTTCTAAGTAAGAAATAATGAAATAAAATAAATAATAGATTATTTTTTACTTTTTATTGTCGTGTTTGCATTCATATTTCTAGTTCACAATGGGAAGAGCAACAAAGGCGGCCACACGCATGAAAAGAAATCGTTTGCAGGAAACGAAAAAATCAAAAAGATGTGGCTTGAAAAGGCTAAAAGAAGTCAAGCAATGGAACGCAGTGCAGAAAGTAACTCTGTACGTGCAGAAAGACTCTCTGGACTGCGTGAGGATGTAAATTCTTGGTTAAGTCGAGAAAATATGCGTGAAAAAGAGCGTCGTTTGCATTTAGACTATGTGCTATAGACACGGCTCATGTCGATACTAAACAACGTTCGCGTTTCTTCATTTTTTAGAGCCACGAACAAGTTAGTGTGGGAGCCCTCGGCGCATCGATTTGCCTTTCCACATTTTTAGGTTAGAATTAGTAATGATCGCGTCAGACCAAATGTCTGCATATTTTTAAGCAAACGCCGAATTCTTAAACAAATCCTCTTCTTTAGCAATTTTACCAGCCTTTACTCTTCTTTTTAGTTTTTTTTTTACAGCAATAATATGAGGGTTTAATAGGGCTACTGGCGAAACCTCCCTCGGAACAAAAAAAAGGTAATGTGTAATAAATGCACATGTACCATACATTGCAGTTTTAATTCTTCGATTCCTTTATCATTCAAAATTAACTTATTTACTTTTTGCGTCACCTATGAGTAAATTAGATACCAATTTTCAATTGAACAGATTTTATAATTAGAACAGGAAAAATAATAATACCCCTGTCGTAAACCTCAATTTCTGTATTAATCTTTTTCTTTGACTAAATTGGATTACCAGTATTCAAATTACGACTTTGGATTTACTAAAATCAAAGTATATATTTTTTATTTTTGTCCCCGAATCGTCAAATTATTTAATGTACAAATAATAACTTCCACATGAAATATATTTGAAACAACTTCTTTTAAGTCGACTTCGTTCTCGTAATGCAAGCGAACATATTTTCTCGACGGTATAATTGCCTATAGTTTACTTTATGTGACCTCCGATAACAGATTAAATAAAATAACACGACCAACGGATATGAGATGTGAATCCCGCTTCATTGTGCGTTATTTTTCCCGTCGGGCATCGCCTGCTTGTTGGGTTGCTAACACCGATATACCACACATATAATAAGAAGTCGGTTATTAGTTTTTTGTTAATATTAGCCCAGCACTAATCTAATATCGGCTCAGGATGATATGGGACAATCCCGGATGCCCGCTCTATTAAATGCACCCAGAATCATTAAAATCGGTCAACCCGTTGAGTAGCTATGCGCGAACAAAAAAACATACACAACGAATTGATAACCTTCTCCTTTTTGGAAGTCTGTTAAAAATTAATCAGAGTGAGATTAATGCAATTGAGACATATAATCGAAAAGAAGTAAATAATGATAATACAGAGTTATACAAAATCGAGACAATTTTAAATAAACATAATTCTGTGTTCAATGGCATTGGTGAAATTAAAATCACACCTTACAATTTAGAATTAGAAAATACCGCGGAGACCAGTTGTCTCCTATCTTCTAAAAGGCATAGGTAAATTCTCTCCCAATGATAGGTAAATTGTCTCCGATAACTAACAGGTACATAATCTTTTAATCTCATTAATCCCGTTCAACTAAGTTGTCTCTGATGACTGAATCTAATGATATCTTAATGGCATACGCATTTGCAATAGATAATTATCACAAATCGATCTGGATAGGTCAGAAACTTATTGTATACGCCCCAAAAGTTGTGGTTATTAGGTAATTAGAAGCATATAAATAGGGCGGTAAAATAATATTTTCTCAGTATTATTATTTTTACTTCTTATACAAGTTAAATATTAAAATGAGTTTGCAAGTGGTCTCAAGTGAAAAGGGAAAAGTGCTTTTGGTAATAAACGGCCACGAGTTTTCTTTTCAAAAACATTGGCTGGAGGTGCTAAAGGGTGGTCATGTACATCTAGAAAAACATTGTGTAAAGCCTACATTAAAACAGATGGCAAAGATAATGTTATCGTGGATTCGATGTTGGATGATAACCATAATAAGCTACCTAGTCCCGTATTGGAAAGACAGCAGCTTAACAATAAACTGAAAACGAAAGCACAAGACGATCTTTTAGAACGGCCGATGAAAATTATCCATAAAGAACTCAAATCATGTGATATTGATGCTCTAACCGTAAGTGATATAAATCTAGTTAGAAAAAGTATCTACAATGCTCGTCCATCACTGATGCCACCATTACCGAAAAAATTGGAGAAGTTCATACATATTTAGACGAACGGCGAATAAAAACCAACAAAAATGAAGATTTTGTAATAAAAAATGACAGAGCCAGCAATATCGTTATGTTTACATGTAAAAGTAATATTGAATTGTGACTAAATTGTCCTAAATTTTTTTGCAATTATTTACTATATTTGCTATGAAAAATGGTCATTATGTTCCCGTTATATTCTTCCTGTTACCTAATAAGCAAGTTAATACTTACAAGATGGCTCTTACATATATGGAAGATGAAGTACTCAAAGTACCCGGTGACTTTAAGCCTTTTAGAATTACAGCAGACTTCGAAATATCAATCCATAAGGCAATTCGTGCTGTGTTTCCCGGCACTCTTATTAGAGGATGTTGTTTTCACTTGACACAGTCGTGGTATAGGAAAATTCAAGAAGTAGGTCTAAGCTCTGAATACAACAAGCAAGAATCTCAAGTGGCAAAATATTTGAATTACATTTTTGGCTTGCCATTTTTACACCCACAAGATGTAGGTGACTTTTGCCATTGAATTGGGTTCCATCCAGCCAACATCAAATGCTGTTACAAAATTTGCAGACTACATTGTTCCACATACATTGATGACGATTCATTGTTTCCACCACATTTGGGCAGAAAACTCGTTATCGCTTCAAAGAACTACTAATGCTTGTGAATCGTTCCATTCGAAATTGAATGCTTCTTTTTACTTTTTACTTTTATAGATGTTTTATTGAATTTTCAAATCGATTCTTATATCAGACAGAGAAGTTGCAGTATGGAAAAATGTATTTACGATAAAAAAATATTACAGAGAAAGCAGTTTTAGATATTCAAATTCAAAAACTGTATTCAAAAGAGTTGACTATGTTTGAATTTGTTAAAAATATGTCTCATAGGTTTAGAGTAAATAAAAATTAGTATACCTTTAAGCTTTAATTTGTAACAATTGTATCTTATGCCAAAGTTTGGAATATAAACATATAATAATAAACATATAATTACAACTTGGGAGAGAATTTATCTATGACCTTTTTCAAACCGTAATTAGAAAGTGATTATCGGGAGACAATTCGTTTGCAGCCAGAAAATGGTTATGAATTAGATGTCATTCCAAGTAGACGCGTGTCATATCAATTATTATATTTAAAAGGTGAGTTACAGAGAATGGTTAAAGAAAACATAATTAGCGAGGTTACAGAACCAACAATTTGTAAATCCTATTGTTTTAGTTAAAAAACTTAATAACAAAATAAGGATTTGTCTTGACCCTCAACGGCTTAACAAAGCTATTAAAAGAGAATACCATGTTATTCCCACATTTGAAGAATTAACCCATGACTTTGCAGGCTCAAAATATTTTTCATCATTACATGCCAATAAAGGATTCTGGCAAATAAAATTAAATGAAGAAACCACTTCTTCTACACCATTTGGGCGATATCGTTTTCTAAGACTACCATTTGGTTTGTCATGTGCCCCCGAGATATTCCATAGAACGTTTGCAGAAATGTTTAGTGACATTGAAGGAGTTAAAATTTATGTAGATGACATAATAATTCATGCAAAAACGATTAGAGAACATAATACAATTTTAAGTAAAGTATTAGAAGGAGCTGAAGTAAAGGGAATACGATTTAATAAAGAAAAATGTCATTTTGGACTTGAAAAATCAAGTGCATAGGGCACATCATTTTAAAGGAGGGTGTAGAAAAGTAGGCGACCCTAATTTTTATTTTGACAGAAGCGTAGAAAACGTCAACGCAGATAGTATTAATTTTTGTACTTGTAACGTATAGTAATAAAACGAACGAAATTAGAAACACGAGCTCATTTAAGTTCACATTTTGGTGCCGAAACCCGGGAGGTTTGCAAAGAAAGCATCGTAAAGTACAAAACCAAGCATAATGGATTTAGCCCCGCGGAAACGCATCGATCGCAGCTAACGAAACTGGTAAATAGCCTGAGTGACCTGTTAAACACAAATCAACTTGAAGTAAAAGAAATACCGGTGTTACTTGCCAAGATCAGTTCACTAGAATTAAAATTAGCGGAATTGAATCGGAAGTTAGCAGATACTTTCGAGGAAACTCAAATCGAAGCGGAATTCGAGAAAATATTTGAATATGAAGAAATTGCGGTTGAAGCTAAACCGAGATTGGATAAAGGAGTGGTGTCTGAAGCTAGAGAATCGACCAACGCAGCTGATAA
Source organism: Chrysina gloriosa (assembly GCA_038088585.1). NCBI lineage: Eukaryota > Metazoa > Arthropoda > Insecta > Coleoptera > Scarabaeidae > Chrysina > Chrysina gloriosa. The sequence continues at coordinate 70,077,026 of CM076087.1, forward strand.
CGTCCCAAGTAGCAGCCAGGAGATCATGTTAGAAATTAACGCGGGTAATCGACAAAATACACATATACAACGAACGGTAAGAATACCTAAAATAGAATTAATCAAATTCAACGGTGACAAAGTATCGTGGCCAGTCTTTTGAGAGCAATATAGTGTCGCAATTCATAAAAACGACAACCTAGATCAGGGGTCTCCAAACTACGGCCCGCCAGTGTCATCAATCCGGCTCGCGACAGCTAATAGCTTATTGTTGTTGTGATAAGTTGGATAAAAAAACACAGAATGATAATAACTCGGATTTATTTACTTGCTAGGTAAAGCTTAATGACAAGTATAATACGCAGAACATTTAACTTAAACACAATAACTAACAAATAATTGAAATGGATCCAACTAATATTATAAATATATATAAACATTATAACATATAAAATACTAATGAGATTTATGTAGTTGTGATTTTCCACTGACAATAGTTTGTAGTTGTGGACCAATTTTACTTGTACCAATTATTAAAAGAGATTTAAAATGTTCATCGGTTAACTTCGATCTGTAAACATTCTTTACATACTTCATTTTGGAGAATGTTCTCTCACACAACTAAGTAGTATCAAAAACAGCAAACAGCTCACGAGCAAATTTATGCAAATTATCAAATTGTGCCAGTGGAAGACTCCTATAAAATTCCACCAAAGATGAGTTTCGATATTTGTTTTTAAATATATCACTGCACTGTAAATCAATAATTTCCATTTGCAGTTTCTGGGGCTAAGGTTTCAATGTCGGTATCAAAAGGATTTTGAAAAATTTAAATTTTATTCGCAACGACATCAAAGTCTGGGAAACGAGTATCAAAATTTATATTCAAAGCACTCAAAGCTTCGACTGCAAAATCTACGGGAAACGGAGTTTCAGTGGTGTGGCTGAATATTCCACATGTTGAACCAATGTGTGAACCACTTTTTACGCAACTGTTATTGAAACAGTATTATTTTCTGCCGGAACGATTTGATATTAGTGTATAAATCAGGGAGAAGCTGGTTTTCTCCTTGCAACCCCAAATTCAGTTCGTTCATATGTTTTGTCAAATCAACGTAGAATGCTAATTTCCACAACCATTTGCTATTTTGTATTCGGATGAATTATGATGCTTTTCATTCAAAAAATTACTATTGCTCGAAATTCAAAGAAGCGCTGAAGGACTTTTCCGCAACTAAGCCAGCGTACGGCAGTATGATATGGTAAATCAGTTTCTCCAATCTCTCCAGTAAACTCGTGGAATTCTCTGTGATTCAGCCCAGTGGATCTGATGAAATTAACTATTGATGTGACTGGTTTTAGAACTTCAGACATATCCAAACATTTTCCGCACACAGACTGTTGATGAATGATACAATGTGAGACTAACGGTTTTGAACCACCATCATTTTCTACAGCCTTTGACACAAGAGCGACCACACCTTTACTTTTACCACACATGTTTTTGCCTCCATCAGTTGTAATAGATTTCAAGTTTTTCTATCAAAGGTTCTTTTTATGCATGGCATCTTCAAGTCCCTTAAAAATATCTTCACCAGTAGTCGTGCCATGAATACTATCAATATCAAGAAGTTTTTCATACACTTCATAGCTTTTATCTACTCCTCGAATAAAAATACCTGAGCAGTATCTGACACATCCATTAACTCATCCAAGGCCAGAGAAAACCACTCAAGATGTCCATTTTTGCCAGACAGTTAAGTTGATATATTTTCTGCGATTGCTTCTACCCTCCGAGCCACGGTGTCTGCTGACAAACTGACAGATTTAAATAAATTTACCTTTTCGGGGTACATTTCTTCGGCTACTGCAATTACACATTCCTTGATCATTTCTCCATCGCAATGTTTTATTGAAGATGACCTAACAAAGGAAGAAAGGGAAATACAAGCTACGCTGAGAAAAATGGCAAGAGAAGAACGAGTGAAAGGTAATAACGTACAAGTAGAGTACAAGAAGCTGATTATCGATGGTTAAATATGGGACTGGACTGTGGAGGACGGCAAGACCATGAGAAGACAAGAAAAGAACGCACAGAATGAGAGACAGGCAGGGGGAATGATTACTACAGTGGCAAGGACAATGGACAAGGAGTATGGAACAAAGCGAAATGGGGGAAAATTATTTCTAGGAACTCTAAATGTAAGAACACTAAATGAGGAAGGAGCTCTTAGGAAGTTAACGAATGAAGTTAAACGATACAAGCTGGACGTAGTTGCTGTTCAGGAAACAAAACAAAAGGATACGGTGATAATGGAAATAGCTGACTACATATTGTTTGGCAGTGGTGGAAAGGATAAGAGAATAGGGATGGGTTTCTTAGTAAACAGGAGATTGCAGGAATTAATAATAACGTTTAAGACTATTACGGATAGGACCTGTTACATAGGATTAAGGGACCGATACCAAAAAATCACCTCAATAAACGTTTATGTTCCTACTGAGGATGTAGGTATAATGGCAAAGGAAGAATTCTATAATCAACTAGAGAGGGAGTATGATAACATCCCGCGCTATGACACGAAGATGATAATAGGGGATGCAAATGCTCAAATAGGTCAAGAGGAAATATATAGGCCAACAATGGGAAACTAGAGTAAACACGAGAAATCGAAGCATAATGGGAGACTGCTGATAGACTTAGCAACGAGAAAGGAAATGATTATCAAGAGCACGTACCACCAAAGGAAAGACATTTTAAAAGGTACTTGGAGGGCTCCTGATGGCAGATGCACGAACCAAATAGATCATGTATAATAGACAAAAAGGATGAACTATGCATTACAAATGTAAGAACCTACAGAGGAATGGACACATATAGTGATCATTTCTTGGTAGGAATCAGAATGAAACAGATAGTACCGACAACTGGGAGGAAAAAAGCAGGAAGAGATAAAACCTTAAATATCAAAAGGTTACATACTATATAGGAAAAGGAGAAATACAGGAGATTAATAGAAGACGAGGGAGGGATTACAGGAGATGGAAACGAAAGTACGGAGGAACTATGGGGCAAAATAGAACAACATATGTCACGGGCGGCCAAAGAAAGCATGAGTAGTAATGAAAAAGGGAACGTAGACTGGTATGATAGCGAATGCAAAAACGAACTAGGACTGAGAAATGAGGCAAGAATGAATATTTCGCAAAACGGAAACTGGAGAAACCAGCAGATATATCAAGATCAAAGAAGGAGGTGTAAGAGAATATTGAGGGAGAAAAAAGGAAGTTTAGGGAAAAAAATAGAAAGAATAGAAGAAGCTTACAAACGTAAAGAAATTAGGAACCTGTACCGAGGTTTAAGAAAAGAAAGGCAGGGATATACACCAAGAACAATTGCTTATAAAGATAAGAACGGCCAACTAGTAATGGCGGACAGTGCAATTTTAGAACGATGGGCAGAATACTTCCAAGAGGTACTAAACAACGAGGGTGAAGGATGTGAGAATACATTAGAAGACCAAGAAATTATCCTGGAAGAGGAGGAATAAGAAACAAAATACCAGGACTCACCAGATACGAACGAGATAAGAGAAATAATAAAGATCCTGAAAAACAATAAAAGTCCTGGTGAAGATGGCCTGACTGCAGAATTATTTAAAGAAAGGGGTGAAGAACTGAAAACTGCATGATCTGATAAGGAAGATATGGACGGAAGAAAAGTGCCACGTAGTTGGAACAAAGCCGTACTATGCCCAGTACATAAAAAGGGCGCAAAAGCCGACTGCGAAAATTACAGAGGCATAGCCCTACTTAGTGTGGCATATAAAATTCTATCAATGTGCATCAAGAAGAGATTGAAAGGTGAAATGGAGGGCTTAGTGGGAGAGTATCAAGCAGGTTTCCGCAAAGGAAGATCAACAACGGACCAAATATATGCACAAAGAGAGATTCAAGCAAAAAGTTACGAATGTAAGAAAGACACCTTTTTATTGTTCATAGATTACAAACAAGCCTATGACACTGTAATATGAGAACAAATGTACAGGGCTCTGGAAAACCTAGGAATCAATAAGAAGCTAATAAAATTGATACAAATGACACACAACGACACAGAGAATGTAGTAAAGATAGGGGGAAGAATATTGAAAAGCTTTAAGGTGAAAAAGGGACTACGGCAAGGTGATCTACTGTTTCCGCTTTTGTTTAATCTGGTGTTGGAAAAAATAATAAGAGATGCGCAAATAAATAGATCAGGCCTAATTTATCACAAACGTCATTAATGTCTGGAATATGCGGACGATATGGTGATACTGACCAGAAGGAAAGGTGAACTCCAAAGAGTGACAGAAAGTATAGAGAGGGCGGCGAGGAGAATGGATTTAGAAATTAATGCAGGAAAGACAAAATACATGACGTGGACAGATCAAGAATTTAATGAAAATGGCTACCTAAGTATTAAGACAATAGAAGGAAAAGAGCTCAAATTCCAGGAGGTAGAGAAGTTCATATACTTGGGAACGATATTTACAAAGAAACCAAACTTAACGGAAGAAATATAAGCGAGGTTGATGGCTGCGAACAGGTGTGCGTTTGCGATGGAGAGTGTGCAAAGGTCGAAAATTGTTTCGAGAGCTGTGAAAGTGGGAGTTTACAAGACAGTAATTAGACCAGTAGCGACGTATGCATGCGAAACGCGGACAATGGGAAAATCAGAACATAAAAAATCGAAATCTGGGAAAGAAAAATTCTTAGAAGAATTTACGGCGGAAAAATGGTCGGGGATAAATGGGAGAGAAGGACCAACGAAGAATTAAAGGTACTATATGTTAAGATTTAGAAGTACATTTTAAATTTCCCGCTTCATTATATATTAGAATATTGTGTTTGAAATGCCACTGGCCATGGCCAATCTAAACAAACAACATTTTAATAGTGAAAAACAAAAATTGTTATTATATTAGATATTTTTTGACACACTGTCACATCTTACGATTAGTTGTTGCTCATTTTCTAATTGTAACCTTTATTTGTAATTTGTTAAAAGAAAATACAGTCCATTAAAGAATCAGTACACAATTCTTCATAATCATTATTTTGTGGTCCATTCGATCAGGATATTAATCAGCCTAGTAACGTCACACACAGTGAATAGAGGAAGAAAGCATCGCACACAGCGAAGATAAGTTGAAACTGGTACTAAGAAAACTTTAAGGAACACATCCATTCAACATTTAATTATTTAACGCCCCTTTGTTGTCACACATTACATCCTTTCCTGTCATGTCGCTAGAAATAAATGAGCAAATTGATAGATTTATTCGATTAAGGAAGTCAGCTAAGGTCTCTCTTAGAAGAAGCAAGATAATGTAGAACAACTAACGGCTAGATACACACAATTGGACACAATTTGGACAAAATATGATACAAATCAATCAGCATCAGAGGAATTGAATGAAGAAGAATACACAGAAGATAGAGAATTATTTGAAAATACATATTTGGATGTCAAAGCAAGTATTGAAAGTTTGAAAAATAGAATTACATCAAATAATTTTACATTGTTACATGAATTGGAAAACTGTTCAAACATGAACTCAAATTCAAACACAAACATTCAGATCAAGTTACCAGAAATCAGGTTACCTACATTTGAAGGGAATTATGCAAATTGCCACAGTTTTATTGATGGCTTTTTATTCAATGATACATGAAAATCCCATAATACCAGTTATTCAGAAGTTCCACTATCTAAAACTGGCATTATCTGGTAAAGCAGCTTCTCATATTCAATCCCTCAAACCTACAATTGAGAATTATGAAAATGCACGCAAAATTTAGATAGAAACATATGATAAAAACAATACATTGTAGACTCACACTTGAATTCTTTACTTTCGATATCATGCAATCCGAAACAAAACTTGAAAAGTTTTGTATCGATTATAAAGCAACATATAAATGGTTTAAAGTCGTTGAAGTTAACAGACAACGAATTATGGGAACAGACAATTATATTTTGGTTAAAACAACAACTAGATACGAAATTTAAACGCCAATGGGAACTAGAAAACGGAAACAAAAAGATGTTACCAAAATTAGAAAATTTGTTGATAGTTTCAGATGACAGATGTTACACAAATGAGTCAGTTAATGTAAAATCTACACAAAATAGATAAACGTACATCCAAGTTTCATACGCACATCACTACAAGTAGCAAACCCACTACTAAAACAGCAAATAGTACTAAAGAAAAATGTGGTTTATGTCAACAACCACACCTATTGTTTGCATGCACAAAATTTTTAAGTTAGACACCACATCAGAAGTTGGCTTATGTCAAGAGCAACCGCAGATGCTACAATTGTTTAAAGACGACACACATTTCATCTGAATGTATTTCTGGAGGATGCAAAACTTGCTCCAAGAAACACAACAGTCTATTGCACATAGAAATACAGTCTATTGCAATAGAAATTTCACTTTACAAGGGAAGAAATCAAAACAAACACCAATTCAATCAGCTGAAACACAGGCAAGTACATCATCAATATCATATCATTCAACAAAAATTCAAGCTATCACACAAAATACAGTATTGTATAGTTGTCTACAGCACTAGTAATGGTTACTGATGGACAAGGAAACAGGAGAGATTTTTCTCCTTGATCTTCACAGTCCAATTTCGTTACCAAAGATGCTTGTCAGCAGTTAGGACTAAATCCTCAGGGGATAAAGTCAACAGTCACAGGATTTGGAAATAATCTTACAACAGTTACTGAGCAAACAGAACTTCTAATATATTCTAAAGTCAACAATCACAAAGTCACTTTAAAATGTTTAGTTGTAGCACAAATCATTGACAATTTACTCTTAGCGAGTATCCCACGAACACAATTCAAGGTACCATCACACATCCAATTAGCAGATCCGAATTTTAATGAGTCAAAACAACATTGACATGCTCATAGGAGCAGAAATATTTTTGAATTATTCCGCATTGGTCAGTTTAAAAACAACAAACATTCACCAATACTACAGAAAACACGTTTTGGGTGGGTAGTATCAGGCAAGGAACCCCTCAGTGGCTGAGTGGTAAAACTCGCGCTTCACAGTGCGAAGGGCCGGCGTTCGAGACCCGGTAGCGGCAGAGCGTAGCAGTTTAAAATCCTAAGATGGATCTGGTACCTCTAATAAGCTGCGAAAATGAAGGAAATGCCACTGGGCGGGCCAGGAGCGGTACGGTATATGCGTGTTCATATACGGCTCGGTGGCTCCGAACCCTTACACCGAAAGGTAGAAAGGGTAAAAGATTAAGAAGAAGAAGTATCAGGCAAGGTTGAAGGAGTAACCAAGAATACAGTGAATTTTCTCACATTGGAAAAACAGTTGGAGGATTTTTGGAAGCTAGAAGATGTGAGTGGAAAAGATACATTTACTAAAGAAGAACAGGAGGTAGAAGCTCATTTTTTGGAAACGTATCTTAGAAATACAACAGGGAGATTTACAGTCAAACTGCCTTTCAATTCAAAACAACAGAATCTTGGAGAATCACGAGACATTCCAGTCAATCGGTTTTTGGCACTAGAAGCGAAGCTCATGAAGAATGTAAAACGGCAAGAGCAATATGCAAACTTTATAGCATTGGGACATATGCAAAAAGTAGATGACATACCAGATGAACATTATTTTTTACCACATCATGCTGTGCACAAGGCAGAAAGTTTGACGACGAAAACTAGAGTTGTATTCGACGGCTCAGCATTCATGTCTACAGGAATTTCACTAAACAATGTGTTGAGAAAAGCACCTGTGGTTCAGGAAGATTTATTTAATATATTTATAAGATTTAGAATTCACAACATAGCGATAACGGCAGATATCTCTAAAATGTACCGCCAAGTAAGAATGAATCAATTCTATGCTAATTACCAATTGATATTATGGAGATCAAATCCTAAACAACTGCTAAAAACGTACAAATTACTTACAGTTACATACGGAACAAAGACAGCTCCATATCTAGCAACGAGATGTCTCAAGCAACTGGCAATTGAACACAATCAATTTCCATCAGTTTCAAAGATATTAATGCATGACTTCTACGTAGATGACTTGCTTACTGGAGCAGAAACTGAAGTAAAAGAATATCAACTTATCCAGGATTTAAATGTTCTTCTGCGTAAAGGAGGATTTACATTAAGAAAGTGGAGAAGTAGCAATACATCTGTTCTTACAGGTTTATCAGCACAGCATGTTGAAGAAGACATGATGGCAGTAGAAAACACTACTGAAAAAACACTGGCTATGTATTGGAATTCAAGTTTAGACATTTTTCAGTATCAACTCAAATCATATGAATCACAATGCATCATGAAAAGAATCATATTAGGAGAAATTGCGCAAATATATGATCCATTAGGATTATTTTGAACGGTAATAACGAGGGCAAAATGTATAATGCAAAAATTGTGGCAAGAACAGGTAAATTGGGATGAAGCACCAGCATCAACCATTTGTTCACAATGGAAGGAATTTAGACAAGGTTTGAACAATCTTAACACACTGGGTACACCACGGCAAATGACTCACCATAAAGGTTACACAACCATAGAATTACATGGTTTTTGTAACGCATCTATCCATGCATATGGAGCTTGCATTTATGTTCGCACAGCCACAAAGACAAATCAGCATTCAACACAATTATTGTGTACGAAATCACGCGTACCACCATTGAAGACAATTACTCTACCAAGACCTGAACTTTGTGGAGCACTATTGCTTTCAGAATTATTACGAAAGGTATTAGAATCACTAAAATTACACATTCATAATATTTATTTATGGACGGATTCAAGGATCACATTAGCTTGGATATCATCCCCTTCACATCAATTCAAACCTTTTATTTCCCATCGAATTGCAGAAATTCAGAAGGCAACTGAAAATTGGGAATGGAAACATGTACCAGGGAAAGAAAATCCTGCAGAGTTACTTTCCAGAGGAGTTTTGCCAAGCGAATTAATAGCAAATGATTTATGGTTTCAAGGTCCAACTTGGCTCACAGATGATATTACAGACGACACAAGAGTTGACATTTCACACATATTTGCAGATGAAATACTGGAAAGGAAGAAACAAGTAATATGCACAGTAGCTATTCAATATGACATGAGCATCATTGAAAGATTTTCAAGCTTCACAAAACTTAATCGTGTTACTGCATGGTGTTTACGATTCAAACACAATTGTTTACATAGACACAAGCAAAAACCCACTGTTTTTACATTAGAAGAACTTAGATATGCAAGATTAGCTCTCATAATGCTAGATCAAAGGACACATTATGCAGAAGAGATAGCACAATTGAAAAAATCACATATGGTGAAATTAACAAGCAAAGTGAAAACGTTAAGTCCTTTTCTTGACAACAACGAGATGCTCCGAGTTGGTGGTCGAATTCAAGCGGCAAACGTTTCTGAAACTCAAAAGCATCCATTTTTATTAAGTTCGGAAAGTCATTTAGCAAAGTTACTCATAAAACACGAACGTGAAAGGCTACTTCATGCAGGAGCACAATGTGTTTTATATCATCTTCGACTACAATACTGGATCATTGATGGTAAAAATGCAATCAAAGGAGTCATACAAAAATGTATCACATGTTTTAAAGCAAAACCGAGACCCGAACAACCATTTATAGGAAATTTACCCCAAGGACGATTACAGCCATCAACTCCATTTGAAGTAACAGGTATAGATTATGGTGGTCCAGTGTTAATAAAAGATGGTAACCGACGTGGTAGAGTGCATACAGAAAAGTGTTACATTGCAGTATTTGTATGCTTTGTAACGAAAGCAGTACATCTTGAACTGGTGTCAAGTCTCGCTACTGACGCATTCATTGCAACACTTAGAAGGTTTGTATCAAGAAGAGGCTTGTGCAGGCATCTGTACAGCAACAACGCAAGCACTTTCCAAGGAGCCAACAATGGATTGAAGGAATTGAAAATATTTTTTAAAAAGAGCACAATGAAACCAGAATCGTCAAAGAACTTACTTCAAGAGGAATAACATGGCACTTCATACCTCCAAAGTCGCCTCATTTTGGGGGACTTTGGGAATCAGCAGTACGCTCAGTAAAACATCATATTAAAGAGTAATTGGCAAAACATTGCTCACTTTTGAAGGATATGCGACAATCCTCACACAAATCGAATACTGTTTAAGCACAGGTCCTATATGTTCTATTTCAAATGATCCATCTGACTTTTCTCCTCACTCCCTTTCACTTTCTTTTGGTTGATTCAAATACTGCAGAAGAGGTTTACGACGTGGATCTAACGAGGCTATCCAGTAATCGACTGAGTAAGTGGGAACATTTACAAAAAATGAAACAGCACATATGGAAGAGATGGAAAACAGAATACCTGTCTACGTTGCCTCAAAGAAATAAATGGAACAAGTCAGCAACTAACTTGGAAATAGGTGGTATGGTTCTTTTGGTGGACAATCTCCAGTCATCCAGTCGGACGAGTCAGCCAGCTCCATGGTGGTAAAGACGGTGTTGTAAGAGTGGTGACTGTGAATGCAAGAAATGGTGAACTTAAACGTTCAGTAGCATCCTTGTGCAAGTTACCAATTTAGTTTGAAAACCATATGGTTTCCAAGGCGGCCGGCATGTTAATATTTAGAAGTACATTTTAAATTTCCCGCTTGATTATATATTAGAATATTGTGTTTGAAATGCAAATGGCCATAGCCAATCTAAACAAACAACATTTTAATAGTGAAAAACAAAAATTGTTATTATATTAGATACTTTTTGACACACAGTCACATCTTACGATTAGTAGTTGTTAAAAGAAAATACAGTCCATTAAAGAATCAGTGCACAATTCTTCATAATCACTATATAAAGAACCAAGCATAGTAGGGATGGTCAAAGCACAAAGATTAAGGTGGGACACATTGAGAGGATAGAATACAGGAGAACGACCAAGACAGTACTCACAACGTGCAATTGGGGGAAAAGAAGGAGAGGAAGACCGAGGATGAAATGGGAGAAAGAAGTGAAGGAGGACCTGGGAAGAATGGGAATATCGGAGTGGAGACAAAAAGCGCAGGATAGGAAGCGATGGCAGAACGTAGCAAAACTAGGCCTGTAGGGCTATTAATTATTAATATCTCAATTTATTTTGTGACTGGAGGGACTTAAGTGAACTTTCACATTCAATCTATTTAACTGTCTAATATTTCAAAGGAATTTTCGAAATTGTTTTTTAATAACGTCGGGGTGCACCTAATATCGCCTTGTTGAAATATTCTTCGAGGTCGCACGAGTACAATTGCCGTACATGCTAACTTTACTACATTCATTTTGCAATTTACTACCTACTAATTTCAGGCGATAAAATGTGGTTCGTCTGCTTTGAATAGCTATAATCGCCAAGGGTTATGTCTCTGCGGTACAGTTGAACCTACAAAAATCACTTATTTGCGTTGGCATACGGTCCAGGGCGGCTGCCACTGAGACTGCTACAGATGACTGTTCATCGACTGTCGCAGTACGAACTGTGTTGCCTAAGGTGTTAGTCACTGACAATTTTCCATAACAAGTGGATCTGAAAGTGAACGAAATGCATGATGGTATTATGTTGTTATTATACCTTTTATTAGAAGAAAACTAATGGAATTTTACAGCAGTGTAGGGACAAAGAAAGTACTGGGGCGGTATTTACAATGAGATCTAAGGAAGACAAAACAAAAATTTGCCGATTTATATATCATCTAATATAAAAGAAGTGCCTGCAACTTTACTAGTCACTAGCCACTAGTGCGGCCGCAGCGAGGTTCAAATACTCTCGGTTCACGCAAGAGATTCCCCTTTTGGTACTTTTTGATGCCCTGGTACTGTTTGGGCCCTCATGGTTTGAAGAATCCTTCGTCGAAGCGTGTCCTTTAAATGGTTTATTAAAGAACACTGCCGTGGATTGCTTCGCCACTGTGCATGGGTTGTAAAGCCATATACACTGCAAGGTTTACGCGAGAAATACGCGAAGTAAAACTGTTTTAAACTAATACATTTAACACCAACTATAAAAAAATAAAACTTAACACTTTGACTCTGATTCATTCAATAGCGAATTAAAAGGTTTAGATTAACGGTTTTAGCCGAGTATTCTAGCATTTCGATCGCCCCGAACTGAACTCTACTACTGACTTTATCCTTAATTTTAGGGGCTTTTATACTCAAACACAAAGTGGTTGAAGAAAATTCCCGGTAACTGATTGACGTAAACATATCTAACCCTATGAGGAGTACATTTCCTTTAAAATGATGAAGCTGCGAACGTAAATACTTTTCTGACAAACGAATAAACGTAAATGTACAACGCAGCGCATGGTCTATTCATTGGAAAGCATTGATAATAATGTCAATCCTTGGAAAGGACTAAGTCTGACTTCAACAATAACGTATGACGATATTATGGGATAATGAATGCATCGGGCGCCTGGGATTACAATCAGGGTTTCGACTCATTGGCGCCGCTGAAAGTATAATTGCATTTTGACTAAATTAATACATATTTTAAGGTTTGACAAAAATGATACAATATATGTATGCTAGTTTATTCCTCTATTTTTAAATAAAACATACACAAACGGAAGACACAGCTATTTATTCCTTTTTACACCTTGATATATATCACCCGTCATTATTTCCCAGGCGTCTGTTTTAATAACAAACGTCTGAATTGCACACTTCACATCCCACTTCATTACAAGAACCTCACACGGCCAATTCTGACCTAAAATTCGTTTTCGAATTTTGATTTTTTTTTTTAACGGAACACAGCTATTTATTCCTTTTTACACCTTGACATATATCACCCGTCATTATTTCCCAGGCGTCTCTGTTTTTATAACAAACGTCTGAATTGCACACTTCACATCCCATTTCATTACAAGAAGCTCACACGGCCAATTCTGACCTAAAATTCGTTCTCGAATTTTGAAATATATTTTTTTATTATTTATTTTTTTTTATTTTTTTTAATTTCTATTTAATCTCATGTTGCAAAGAGTACGTCGTTTCAACGTCCAGATTCTCTTAACCCTGACGCAAATAGCAGATCTTTCAGCAACCAATCAAGCAAACTATCATTGCAAAGAGCACGTCATTTCAGCGTTGAAGTATGCATAACCTTCACGCAAAGAGCACATCTTTCAACAATGAACCCAACAATAGCTGTCATTGTAAAGAGCACGTCATTTCAACGCCCAAAGATTCGTAACTTTGGCGCAAAGAGCACGTCTTTCAACAATCTCTCTTCCTTTTTTTTCTTTTGTGGGTGAACCATATACAATTCGGCGTCCTTTTGTTACATTCTTACCAATTAACCCCTTGCACTACGCCGAAATTCACAATCAGCCGTGCCAAACTCGGGCGCCTGAGTGGTCCCGAAAAGAGTCGAAGCGGCGAAGACTGAGTGTCGGAACTTTGAACACATCTTACGACCATTCTTATGACTGACAATGAGTGCGAGATAGGCGTGCTCGTGTTGATTTCACGCGGTGGTGCTCTTGTAAAATTCAAAAGACAACAAGATACAAGATAAAATACCTAATCATTCAAGAAAAGGAAAGAAGAGATAAGACCTCATTCAGGCGTTCCTGGTGGCCCGAGATTAAGACCACGAGCACGGCTCGTGATATTCATGTTTGGCCCGAAATGTCGATTACGAGCCTGACTCGTGATATCCACGTTTGCCGTGGAATTGAACAACGACCCTGACTCGTGATATTCAAGTTTGGCCTAAAATTTTCATCACGAGTCAGACTCGTGAAAATAGTGCAAGGGGTTAAAGCTCACATGGGCATCCTATGACGATTGGAAATAGGAACAACATAATCTAGCAAACATTTCGCTAATTCTCTAAATGTGTTACTCAAAATACCTATAGTGGCTAATGGTTCACAGCAAATAAACAATATATAACAACGGCAGTAAAAGAACAAAACATATAATTATTACTATTAAATTGCGTTTTCTTCAAATTCACCTGGCCATATCCGCATCATGTCTTTAGTAACAATTCTTTTGCGGTTAGTAGCTAAATTTCTAATCTCTACGCGATCATTAGGTAACAACTGTAAAATTTCGAAAGGACCTTTATATCTTGGATCTAATTTGGACAAATGTGAATTTCCAGATGGATGAAAAACTATATCGCCTATTTCAAAAATTTTGGTCATTCTTCGCTTTTTATCGAATCGGTTTGCCCTGTTAACAGATAAAGTGGGGAGAAACCGGTGTTTTTTTGTTTGGTTATATTAAGGGTTGATTGCAACTTTGTAAGAACACTCGCCCATTCTGACTTTTTGTCATTTACTTCTACTCTTAGTAAATCTAAAACTGTTGAGACGTATCTCTCCACTTGACCTTTTCCACGCGGAGCACTTTCGGCAGTAAGATGTTGAATAATATGTAATCTTGAAAGTAACTGCTTTACTCGTTGATCAGTAAAATTAGTTCCTCTATCACATATTAATCTTTTAGTAGTTCCAAATATATTTAAATAAATTTCTAGTTTTTCACATGTTTCAGGACCAGAAAGAGTTTTTAAAGGAATTAAGAATAAATATTTGGTGACGGCGTCTATTAAGAGAAGGATATGTTTGTAATCCTCTGATGACGTAGGGAATGGCCCCACACAGTCGCAATGCACAGTATGAAAAGGGATTGGAATTTTATCGATAGGATGTAAGAGTCCCTGTTTGGGTCCGGTATGTTTATCACAATATTTCTTTACGAATCGCGCCATTCGTGGGAACCAAAAGTAATGGTTTGTCTTTGCAAAAGTTTTGTCCGGCCCAACGTGCAACTGTTCATCATGGAAAATTTTTAACAAACCGAGTCTACTTCCCTTTGGTACAAAGGCCCTGTAGATTGGGGGATTTCGATCAGGATTAATTTTTCTAAATAAAATGTCATTTTGACAAAAGTAGTCGTGGGTTAATTCCCCATTAAGTAATTTTGACTTAATATCACAGGTTTCGGGGTCGCGCTCTTGATTTATTTTAAGCCAATTATCGGTTGTAAGAACGTTCACGGGAGCTCTGCGGTCGAGTTGTTCAGGATATTATGGTGGACTCCTACTGAAGTAATCCACGTGTGGAATGTATTTTCCTTTGCGATATTCGATGCTGAAGTTATAACTTTGTAGGTAAAGCCACCATCTTGCAATCCTAGGCAATAAATCCTTTTTCTTTTGAGTTAATTTTAACGAATTGCAGTCCGTGATAAGTTTAAAATTTATTGCTGGTAAATAAACGCGGTAGTGCTTTACTGCATAATAAACAGCTAGGGTTTCTAGTTCATAAGAATGGTATTTACTTTCTTGTTTAGTAGCTCGTTTCGAAAAATAAGAAATAACTCTCAGTGTATTATCACATTTTTGAAATAGAATAGCCCCGAACCCCAAGGAATTTGCGTCCGTATGAAGCTCAGTTTCTAAGGTTGGGTCGAAAGTTGATAAAAGGGGTTGTTGGCTTAGAAACGCGACTACATAATTCTTGGCAATTTCTTGTTCAGTTCCCCATACGAAATCTAGTCCTTTTTTAATTAAATTTGTTATACAAGCTGTGCGCGTAGAAAATTCAGGTACATATTTGCGAAAGTAACTCGCTAACCCCATAAACTGACGGACTTGTTTTATGTTTCTGGGATTGGGTGCATTTAATAAGGCTTCCAATTTCCCTTTATCCGGCCTTATACCATCTTGAGAAATTTCGTGTCCAAGATAAAGAATTTGACGTTCAAGAAATTTACATTTCTTTATGATCAAAGTAAAACCTGCAGAAGTAAGTGAAGCCAGTACTCGGTCAAGTTTCTCTAAACCTTCTTGAATGGTTTTAGATGGGATAATTATATCGTCCAGATACACCAAGGCGTTGGTGTCCTTTAAATTACCCAAAGCTTTGCAAATAGCCCGTTGAAATACTGCAGGAGAGTTTGACAGACCAAAGGGCGAACGTAAATATTCAAAATGCCCATCCGGCGTCACAAATGCGGTTTTTTCGATCGAATTTTTAGCTACTGGAATTTGATGAAACCCAGCTGCTATATCAAGGGTCGTAAAATATTTGTGTCCACCCAGCTGATCAATTTGATCATCTATACGCGGTAACGGAAACCTATCTTTGATGGTTATTTCATTAAGAGCACGGTAATCCACGCATAAGCGGTAACTCCCATCCTTTTTATGTACCAAGATAACTGGACTAGCAAAAGGCGACGTGCTTTCGCGTATGATATTATTTTGCATTAGATCTTTGATAATGTCTTTAACTTTTTCTCGTTCAGACAATGACATGCGGTACAGGTTACAATGAATTATCTTATCACTCTTCAATCTTATATTCATTTCACCGGTTGTAATTGCTCTCACAGAATTACCACTGGTGATAAAGTCACTGTAGTTAGACATTAGTTTTAACAAGGAATCTAAATCGTCCCCTTCTAAAGCTGTTCTAATTTGCTCAGGGCAAATGGTTACGCTTTGAATCTGATGTTCAGGCTTTAATTGTTTTGAGTCTTCGAGGTAAATTCTGGTCCCCCGCGAATCAGTACACATTTTAAGTCCTTTGTGATTGAGTAAATCTCTACACAGAATAGCGTCCGGTTTCGTAACAGAGCTTTCAACAACATAAAAATTTATTTCGAATGCCGTGCCGTCCCGCTCAAGCAGCAAAACAGCTCTTTGACTGGTTGGTATTAGGCTACCACCTATGCTCTTCAGCATGATGAAAGCTGGTTCAAAGCGGCAGCGTAGTTTATGAACGACCTTTTCAGAGATCAAACTACATTCGGCTCCCGTATCAATCAAACAATTAACAGATAAATTTTGTATTTTAAAATTAGTGCAGAAATCATTATCCAGGTCTAAGCAAAAATTATTTATTTTTGAAATTTTTGACGAATTTCCATTTTTGTTATTCTTAAAGAAACATTTTTCAGAACTATGCCCAAATTTTTTACAGATGTCGCCATTTTTTTGATTTTAGGCAGATTCGAATTGCTCGAATTATTATTGTTGTAAATAGCGATCGTGTTTTCGAGAGCCAAAATTTAATAAAATATAATACAATACAATATAATATAATATAATATAACAAATGTACTTAGACTTAGTCTGCAGTTGCGTTTTGCGATTGACATAGTCAACATTTCCTACAGGATTATTGGCATATGCAAATTGTGCTTACTTTGTAGGCTTTTGCACGGTTACTTGTTAACTGCCCATTAACGAACCTAATTTTTTATTATTAGGTCGTTTATAGAGAGTCTTCTACATTTGTTATATTATATTATATTATATTGTATTGTATTATATTTTATTATTGTTGTAGTTTGTTAACCTCCGCGATTTTCAACAGTTGCGGCTGATATGCACAG
Organism: Chrysina gloriosa; assembly: GCA_038088585.1. Classification (NCBI taxonomy): domain Eukaryota; kingdom Metazoa; phylum Arthropoda; class Insecta; order Coleoptera; family Scarabaeidae; genus Chrysina; species Chrysina gloriosa. Next base: position 70,094,470 of record CM076087.1, read on the forward strand.
GTCTTTCCCAATTGTAACACACCTGTTCCTCATTGTTATTTTTAAATGGATCTGGTCGTTTAAAACCCTTTCCTTGACTGTTTTGTTTGTTAATTTGATAATTACTGAGTAAGTTAAGTAATGCTGAAATAGAATTCACGTTGCTATTAAAAGCCGCTGTTTTGACATGGGCATCTGATATATCACCAGTAATCAGCTCGATTATTTAGCTATCGCTTAAATTAAAATTTGAACACTTCAATAGCGATATTTTCTTTCTTGCGTACTCACAATAACTCGTGGCTTGGCTGCTACTGTACTGGCTTGCCTTACGTAATCGCTCGCTAAGATTCTTCTTTGCAGGATATAATTGACATAGTTCAGCTCGAAAACTAGCCCAATTCTTGTCTGCTGGGTGCCAGTTGTTGTACGATTCCTTTGCATCAGCCTCCAAGACACTCGAAGCTCTGCAAACCTGTTCAAAATCGGTCCACGCAAAAGTGCTGGCCAAAGCTTCCACGTCGTTACACCATCCGGCGGCCCCCACATCACTTTTTCAGGGATCGAAGACGGGAACGTTCACTGATACGGAGGGCAGAGCTTGTCTCTCAGCTACGGCTTGTTGGGGACGCTACTGCATTTCACGGAGAACAGCCGTTAACACATTGGTTAATTCTTCCATCTTTACTAAAGTACACGAAGCACACGCGTAGCGATTTTCAGGCACTCCCAATCTCACAATCCTTGTGGTACTTTTAGCGGACCGAATCCCACTTCTGATGTTAGTTTATTCCCTATTTTTAAATAAAACATACACAAACGGAAGACACAGCTATTTATTCCTTTTTACACCTTGACATATATCACCCGTCATTATTTCCCAGGCGTCTCTGTTTCAATAACAAACGTCTGAATTGCACACTTCACATCCCACTTCATTACAAGAAGCTCACATGTACACTTAATATTAAGAAACATAAAATCCTTAACAGGTACAGACGTGTGAGCATCTGGTACGTTTTCCCTTTATAAGGGAAGATACATATATGTAGGGATATCGCAACAACACTACAGTTGAATTTTTTAGTAAAAACAAATAAGTTAATTTTACCTCAATTGACAATTAATCAGTGTCATGCCCACAAATGACATGTTTATATATCTAAACTACTAGATAGAACACGAAGTATCTACTTGTTGTGACTGACTGCCCATGTCAGAATCAATTAGATCCCTCGTCCCCATCACACTCTACATCTCGGCCATCCTGTAGGTGGTTCGTCTCGAACTGCTTTCCAGAGCTTTAGATGGTCGGCGCTGGTAGTAGTACGATTTGGGCCTTCATGACGTCCAACCGTTTCTACATCGTAGCGGTCTGGTCCTGTATTCTTCACAACTCGATACGGGCCCAGGAATTTAGGCAATAACTTCGACATGTTCTGGAATGCGTTTTTCTGATGGCAACTAAATCACCAACTCCATATAACTTGCCTGCTTTCCGTCGCTTGTTAAAGTGTTTGCAGTTTTCTTCTTGAACAATCCTTATTTCGTATTTTGCGTGGTTTCTTAGGTCATTTCTCCCTTCTAAAAATATTTTGGCATGTTCCGCTTCGATGAGTTCTTGTATCTTAACGTTTTCTGCTGTGGTCATTTCCACGCCATATAACAATTTCAAAGGCGTCATATCAATACTGCGTTGATAGGTACTATTTAGTGATTCTTGTACCTTTCGTACATTTTTGTACCAAGTTTCAGGTTTCTCGAAAGAAAGTTTAGCGAGGACGGGGATAAGAGTGCGGATAACGCGCTCTACTTGCCCATTTCCTCTTGGCACGCCGGTTGTTATTTGTGCATGTTTGATGTTCTGTTCCTCGCAATACTTTCTAAAATCGTTGGAGGTGAAGGCTGCTCCTCGATCCGAAATGATTACCTTGGGGTTACCAAATGTTATTTCTTGTAACTCGAGCTTTTCTAAAACTTCTTTGGTGGAAGTTGTTTTTGTAGGATATATCCATGTAAACTTGGTAAATGCATCGACTACCACGAGCAAATGTTTACAGCCTTTACCAGTTTGCAGTAGTGGTCCTAGATGGTTAACATGGTAAACCTGAAGTGGTGTTTCTCCTTTCTCAATCAGATTCAGCAATCCTTCTTGTTTGCCGGTTTCTCTCTCTACTAAAATACACGGAACACAGTTTGTAATTACAATTCGAATTGTGTCATTGACATTCGGAATATAATAGTCTCTGGTAATGAGTTCTTTCGTCTTTTTAGCCGCGAAATGCCCACGTTCGTGAGCATCTTTAATGATCTGCCCCTGCATGTTCGTTGGCACAACCAATAGCAAGTCAACAACAAACAATAGCTTCTGTCCATCGTGGTGTTTATATAAGAGGTTCCTGTCCACCCCGTAGTCTTCGTATGGTTGACTTTCCAGTACCTTCATAACAGTTTTTAAGTGTTCGTCGTCTTTCTGTGCCTCTATTATTCTTTCGAAAAAATTTGCTTCGTAAAGTCATTGTTATTGGATTTCTGCTAAGCGCATTGCAGTGTTTCGAGATCCTGCACGATGTTCGATGGAATAATTGAATTCTTCTAATAGTAGCGCCCATCTTGCGACCTTTGTAGACAAATCTATTTTGTTCATGGTGACCGCGAAAGCTGCACGGTCCGTCAAAATCGTGAACTTTATTCCCACGAGATAGACTCTGAATTTTTTGACAGCTTCGATTGCTGCCAGCACCTCTAGCTCATAGCTGTGGTACTTTTTTGCACGTCTGTAGCTTTTCTACTCCAGTAGTAAACAGGATGGAGTTTGCCATCTTCGCAGTCTTTTTGCAGCAAGACTCCTCCAAAATCTTCCTGCGAAGCGTCAACATGAAATTCGGTTTCGCTGTCATAGTCAAAAATTTTGAGTACAGGGTTGGTCGTTAGTTTTTCCTTCAGTGCTTTAAATGAAATTTCTTCGTCTTCACCAAATTGAAATTTTCTGTGTCCTTTCAACATGTTTGTTAACGGTTTGGCTATTAACGCATAATCTTTCACGTGTTTTCTGAAATATCCGGTTAAACCTAGGAAACTCTACACCTTTTTCAGCGTATTAGGTTTGGGAAAATTGGTAACTGCTGCGGCCTTCCTACTTGTAAGCCTTACAGTACCGTTTTCTACCTCATGCCCAAGATATTCTACTTTGGTCTTCATAAATTGGCATTTCTCCCACTTTATTTGTAAGCCATTTTCTGCTGCGGTTTGCAACACCTTTTCGAGCCTTTGGTAAGCTTCTCCCACATCTTGCGCTGGTATTATAAGATCCTCCATGTAAGAGAGCACTGCTCCCTCTTTCATGAGTATTCTAAATATTTCGTTTATGTATCTTTGGAACACCAACGGCGAAGTGGAGAATCTAAATGGAGTTCTCGTGAATTCGAATTGTCTGGCAGGCATCACAAATGAAGTATATTTTATACTTTCTTCAGCTACGGGCACCTAAAAAATCCATTTTTTAAATCTAGAGTGGTAAATATCTTGCCTTTTGATAACTTGTCAATTTGATCTTCGACTACAGGTAACGGATATCGATCTTTGATTAATTTTCTGTTTAATTTCCTATAGTCTATACAGATACGAGTTGTTCCATCTTTTTCTTGACTAACACTATGGGGCTTGCATATTCGGACGTGCTTGGTATGATTATGCCGCTTTGAAGCCATTCGCTCAATTGTCTCTCAACTTCTTGATTCTCAACAATCGAAAGCCTTCTGGGTAGCTGGTGGACGGGTATTTCATCTTTTAAAATAATCTTGGTAACTATTTTTGTTTCCTTAGGTGGTGTTGTATTCTATATATTTTAAAGTAATATTTACATAATAATATTAATAATATCAATATATGGGTGAACTAAGTAAAAACACAACTAGCAATGTTATTCTAACGGCCTATGTATATGTATTCACTTTTTCTGCGCACTCTTCTGCTCGCTAGATGGCGTCTTCTGGAATAAGCGGATGAATATATTCCTAACAGGTGGTCTTGGCAAATAACTCGCTACCATCTCTTCTATTCTGCCTAATTGTTCTGTATTGCCCCCATCCAGACATTTTTCTGTATTGATTAAAAATACATCAGGCATATTTATTTCTTGCTGTGTGCTTTGCGGTTTCGTTATCTCATTAAGCTTAATCCCATTGATTCCCTTAGAATCTATGGCTAATGTCACGTTTTCTAATATAGGTTTCCCTATAATTAATTTCATAGGCATCGCATCGTCCGAGAGTATATGAATGTCGGTAGTAAAGCTATATTGGTCAATGGTGATATCTGTAGTAAACTTGTCTATTGTCTGCACTTGATTTTCCCCAATCCCTTTGATTTGCAGAGAGGTACAGTCGCATTTCGGAGCACCTATATGTACATAAGAACTGGCTGCTAGTAGATTTAGATCACTTCCGGTATCTATGAATTCATTTAGGGCATACCGTTTGTTTAACACTACTTGCATATATCCGTGCAATTCGTTTTTGTCTTCCAGTATTACGTACGTTTCTCGTTTGATCGTTGTATTCTACCTCCTTTCTTGCAATTTCTAGAAATGTGACCATATTCGTTACATGCAAAACATTTGAGTCCCTTTTTCTCGTCATGACAATTTCTGAACTGATGCCCGTTCTTGCTGCAGTTAAAACATCTAGAAAACTTCTCACCTTGTTGTTTGCTCGTACTCTGTCGCGCTTGACTTTCTTTAGCGTTTTTATTCTCTTTCGTCTCTCTTCTTTCTTTGGTTTGTCTTTCCTTCATTTTTTGGTAAAGCTTCAACTTGTCCTTGAAATCCGTCAACGACTTGCTCCCATATGGGACAATTTTATTCACTTCGTCGTCGATAATGCCTTCTGTAACATATTCTATCAAGGTAGTATCCTCAATATCTCCTTGTGCCGCTATCTCTCTCATACCCAAAAAATATTGCAGCAATGTCTCATTTCCGTGTCTTTTCCGCATGGAAAGGGTTTTATGTAACGTTGCGCTATTGGTAAGCCGACTGAATTCGTTCTTCAACTTTGTTTTCAAAATTTCCCACGAAGTTATACCTTTTTCGGCGCGTAAAAATAGTAAGGCTTCTCCTTTTAGCAACCTTTTTCCGTATATGAGTTTCTCCACGTCGTTCCACTGCATTAACAAGCCAGTTTCTTCAAACTCCGAAATCCACTTAGCAATCGGACAACTTTCTTCTCCATTGAACGTCGAAATGGTTCCTCTACGTCTTTATAAGTCATCATAAATCTAGGGGTTTCTCGTCATAATTGTGGCGGTACTTCATTTTTTCTGTTACGTAAGCTTCCATTATCTTCATTCTCGATTTCGTCGTCATATGATGCAACATCGTTTAAGTCGTCATCTTCTTGTTTATCGTCTTTGCGATTGTCATCTTTGATTTGTGCGTCTTTTAATATTTGTAAATCGGACAATGTTGAACATAATTTATCGATTAGTTCGTCTTTATTTTTTGCGTCGTTATCGATCCCTATTATGTTACAAATATTGTTCAAATCTCCTAAGTTAAGCTGTTCATTAACAAAATTAATCTTTTTCTGTAACTGTTCTCTATTTTCCCGTCTCGAAAACTCAAAGCCATTAAATTCTCGCAATAGTTAGAGGTAATAGACCTCTATCTCCCTCGTTTTCAAATACAAATTTGTGAAAAACTTTAATTGCTTTAGTATTCGCTTTACTAATATTTTCTTCTATTGCAGCAATTTGGCCTAAAGTCTCCATAGTATTTACAAATGCGTATATACTTGAAATATTTTATTTGAAAACTTAATTTACGGCTTTGCTTTTGCTAGTTCCCACGATATAAAAGTATAACGTACCCGCCATTTTTCGCTTTTACACCACTCGTTCTTCTTGAGGTTTTTGCTCCTGCAGGTGTGCGATCCAATCCCGGACTGTGCCGCCAAAAATATGTAGGGATATCATAACAACACTACAGTTGAATTCTTTAGTAAAAACACGAAGTATCTACTTGTGTTGTGACTGACTGTCCATGTCAGAATCAGTTAGATCCCTCGTCCTCGCCACTCCCTACATATATATATATATATATGTAATATGACTGGAAAACTACCTCCCACCATTTGCAGACGCGTTTCGCGGTTTACCGCTCATCAGTGCAACTTTTGTGAGAAGTAGTTTCCATTATCGACTTTCGTCTATAAATAGTAGTATGCTTGATGTTTGTACATATGAGAAATTCAATTAAGGAATTCCCCAATATGTATCAAACGTGCGTATTTTTGCAGTTTCTACTCTACACGAGTGTACAACTACTTTTCGTACATCCTCACGCAGAGCTGCTGTTACGCTTGATCGGGTAATCCACCCTGGAAAATGTGATATGTAATATGATTGGAAAACTACCTCCCACCATTTGCAGACGTGTTTCGCGGTTTACCGCTCATCAGTGCAACTTTTGTGAGAAGTAGTTTGATACATATTGGGGAATTCCTTAATTGAATTTCTCATATGTACAAACATCAAGCATACTACTATTTATAGACGTAAGTCGATAATGGAAACTACTTCTCACAAAAGTTGCACTGATGAGCGGTAAACCGCGAAACGCGTCTGCAAATGGTGGGAGGTAGTTTTCCAATCATATTACATATCACATTTTCCAGGGTGGATTACCCGATCAAGCGTAACAGCAGCTCTGCGTGAGGATGTACGAAAAATAGTTGTACACTCGTGTAGAGTAGAAACTGCAAAAATACGCACGTTTGATACATATTGGGGAATTCCTTAATTGAATTTCTCATATGTACAAACATCAAGCATATATATATATATATATATATATATATATATACATCTTTCTATCACTGTTAAGCCAGCTGAAGATTACAATCCTAAACCATGCTTAAATAATAAAGATAGCCACTCAGTCGAAATATATATCAGTATACTAGAGCCTCAGTTGGCCTTGTGAATGTATATACATTTAAAACTTCTTAAAATTGAAAAGATGTATATAACGCTATTTCTGTATATAAATAGCATAATCCTGAACCAAACCATCCTTATAGCAATCTTGAGCCAAATTATACATGAATCGGTACATTCATTGACTATTCTAAACCAATCCAGTGTTGCCAGGTTTATCGACCATCTTTACGATTTTCATCTACAATACTTCTGCCAACCGGCGCGAAGTTAAGTGAAAACTTAATGGAGTCCCAACCTTAACGAAAGCAATATTTTGAAAAATTTATGAAAAATATAATAATTTAAAATTGACAGTCTTTATAAGAAGTAGATATGGGAACAAAATGAGGTAAATACGTAATAAAAGATTTAATAGTAAAAATAAAGTATTTCCAAATACACAATTTTACAACTTAAAACAAATTATTACTAGTCCCTAATTTTCTTAATTCGAATTAAATTTTTATTTTTATAGTGTAAATATTATACACCACTTCCTTAATACATGTCCATTTACGGTTTTTTAATAAATTGGGGTAACAAGACACAAGCTTCTCAGCCTCTAATCTTTTTCTAGGTTGTTTTGTTTAATATTATTATTATTGTGGCTATACACTCCCGAAGAGGTTGAGACTCCTATTCGGATCTCTAGATCTTCTGATTATATGCTTTCACATAATTTCTTCCATAGTTTTCTGTTTTTCGTTTTTGTTGCCAAATCATGTGTCCGGTCCTTCGTATATCCTGCTCCACTTCCGTCATCCATGTACTCTTCGGTCTTCCTCTCCTTCTTCTGCATCCCGGCTTTCACTCTGTCACGTTATATATTACCGCTCCTGCACCCGCTCTCCATACATAACCGAACCACCTTGCTCTTGATTGCTTAATTTTTCTCACTACATCTATTTCTATTTCTTGTGCCAATTCCTCGTTTGTTCTTCTTCTGTATTTCATTTTCGTTTAGTCTAATTGGTTCCAAGATAGTTCTCATTGCTTTTCTCTCCACTATTCTTAGGTCCTCATCATCCTTCTTTGTCATGGAAAGCATTTCTCTGGCATACAGCAGTGTTGGTCTAATTATTGTTTCATAGATCTTCAGTTTGCTGTTTTTGCTTAATGTCTTACTCTTTAATAGCTTTCTATTTGCATAAAAATCCCGTGTGTTGTGATTATCTTCTCTTTGATTTCTACTTCACGCTCGCACTTATTGGTGATTGTCACTCCCAAGTATTTGAATCTCTCCACCTCCTTAAAAGCATACTTTCGTATTTGGATTTTCTTCTTTTCGCATTCTCTATCTAGTCTCATTATTTTGGTTTTTTCTTCTTTGATTTTCAATTCCATTTTTGCGCCATCTGTGACTATTTCTTCCAGAACCTCCTTCATTTTACTCCTGTTTTTTGTTATTAATGCAATATCATCAGCGTACGCAACTATCTGCTCTCCTCTTGTCCTTAATGTCCCATTCTTTATCCTTCGGAGTACATATTGTAGAGCCAGGTTAAATAGGGTTGCTGATAGTGCGTCTCCTTGCCTTACTCCTTTATTGAAATCAAACTCTTCTGTCTCCCCTTTCTGCGTTAAGACATTCGCTATTGTTTTTTCCCTTGTCATTATTATTAACCTCCTCAATTTTGCGCCTATACCCAGCTCCTTTAACGCTCTTTTTAGTTCATTTCTATTAATGCTATCGAAAGCTTGCTGGAAATCTATGAAAAGCAATTCTATTTCTATTTTGTAATACTGAGCTTTTTCCATTAGTTGTTTTTATTGTATGTATTGCATCTATCGTTGATTTTCCTTGTTTAAATTTGTTCTGATTTGCTTCACTGTGTCCTTTGTTACTTTTGCTAATCTCCTCTGCAGCAGTGTGGACAGCAGCATTGTTTAATATAATCTTTTTAGAAATTTACAATTATTTTTTCTGTTCTGTCGACCATGACTGTCTCAAATAGTGATGGGTCGTTATTGAACTATCTGTTATTTTAGAACCGTTCTCGATCCAGAACGACTGGAACTGTTATCTCGCTGGGCAAAGAACGGTTCCTTTCGGACAATCTCCAGCGTACGCGGTTGAAGAAGAAATTACACATCATCATAGGACTTCTTTCCTATCAAATATTTCTCCACGATGATTATTTTGCGTGGGAAACTTCCGAATGAATGAATTGTGATTACTTGATTATTGTTCCTATTTCCTAACTATAAAACTGTTGTTCGATGGATCAGCTACGGATTGTAGCAAACGGATGTGTCCACAATGAAAACAGACTTAAATGTTTTTGTTATATTTATTTTACACGATTTGTGTAAACTAGCGTTGAATCGTGAGAAAAGAAAACTGTATAGGAACTTCTAACGAAAAACTTAATGTACGTAGGATACAGTCACATCATCAATACACAATCATATAACTCGGGGAATCACCAAAATGTTAGAACTAGTAATGGGAAAGTATAACATTGGGGAAAAACAAACTATGTATCAAATCAAGCAAAGGCCGCCAAAGGCGATGTACGCATCACATGTTTTATTGATTTTATGATGCGTTATCAAATAGAACTGTCGAGTACGAAACAACGATGACCTGTTATATTGGAACCGTTACTTCAAAATAACGAGGACGGTTGGAACTGTTCTTTTAAAACAACGGGTTTTCCCATCACTAGTCTCAAATATTTTTCGCGAATGCAGAGAGAACCGCTATGGAACAAATTCAAACTACTGTGCAACAAAAAATGTCAATCAATTTCTTCGAGAATCGCTAGGCTAATTTTCCGTTAAATTAAAATAGATTTGATACTGCGCTCAAATAAAAAAGGCAGTTTACAGTGGTTACTTGGCTAGAGGTGTCGACAAAATAGTTATTAGAATTCAAACTAAGAGACAGATAGACAGACTTCATCGACCTTAATTACGATACAAACGCACTACAAAAATGTTATAAAAGCACCCGTCTATGGAAAATCGAAAAGCATAAATCTTATTTTTAGCATGTACAACATGATCACTTGCTTTATATCAAAAAGTATGTTAAAACTACCTATTAGGAATTTTTAAAGAAATAAACAGGTACGTAAGAAAAGTCGAATATTTACAAAATTGAATGCGGAGGAAGCAATTATTCTTATATCGGACAGACACAGTATACCATCGTATCGAGACTATTCAAAGAGCACATGGCTGGTTAGCGCTATAGAAAACTAGTATCCTCAAGCGTAGGTCACCATATTAATGATACAGGGCATAGTATCCAAAGAGAGAATTTAAAATTATACATAAGACGACAAACCTTCAAAATAGGGAGTACAGTCTTTTGGTCGGTCTGTACTGTTAGATTTATTATAAATTTAGTAATGAACACTAACAAGAAACCACTGGTAAGTGTGTCTCACCAATTGAAATGAAACTTTGTGGGTTTATAGACAGATGTAGTGTAACAACAACAGTAACATTTTTAGCTGCCCAGTCTCACATTACCGAGCTGTATAGCGCCCTAAGCTCAAAAATGCCCTTTCCTCTATGACTCAATAACTCAGAAACTATCAGAAATATAAAAAGAAAGTTAAGGCAAGATTTAAACTGTTTTACAAAGGAGAAGATGAATTTATTGAGAATAAGAAAATCTAGTAGACTGTGAAAAACAATCTCACAGTGTTTACTTAGAGCAACATTTTATCTATCATTTGATGTTCAGTTGTTGAAATTACGTTCGTTACAACTCTCAGCTACTTATTTTTGAAAAGTAAAATAAAATGGAATTAGCCAGAGAGCACTTTCGAATCATAATTTACTATGATTTTAAAAGAGGTTTAAGCGCTTATGAGTGCAAAGAGAGTTTAGATTCAGTTTTTAGTGAACAAGCATCTTCCTTGACTACAATTTACCGATGGTATAAGGAATTTTAACGCGAAAGGAATTCTGTTCAGCATCAAAAAGGAGCAGGGCGTGCTGCTGTTAAAAAATAATTGAAGAAGACAATAAAGCCACTTATGCGGTAATAGTACGTAAACTGAAAATTGGATCCTCAGCTGTTAAAACAATCATACACGATCACCTGCATTTAAAAAAGCGTTAAGTCGTTTTGTGTCACATTACCTTTCTGACTTCCAAAAATCAGAGCGTGAGAATTCGCCATGAAACTGTAAATTTATTAAATAATGGCGCGAACCAAATTTTTCTAAAATAGTGACAGGTGGCGAAAGTATATTTCCCTTTTCGACCTTCTTACCTCCCAAGAGAGTTATGTATGAATACATAAAGATTGGGAAACTCCTACAATGACTAAGAAGCAGCGAGTTATGAGAAAGGTCATTTATGCGGTATTCTTCAAAAGTACGGGCTTAGTAAATACAATTAAGCTAGATGGACAAAATAGAGTTACAGCTAAGTGGTATACTGAACAATGGTTGCCTGAAGTGTTCAATAGAATTTCAGACCAGAGCATTATGCTCCACCATGACAACGCTGCAGTTTTTGGCTGAAAAAAATATAAAAGTAATAGAACATCCGCCGAACTCACCTGATTTAGCAATGTGTCAGTATTGGCAATTTTTTTAACTTAAACAAAATTTGCGAGGTAGAAGGTTTTCGTCTAAAGAAGAGATTGATACCGCAGTTCACGCTTATTTTGAAGGTATTCCGAAATAATATTCGTTGGGAGCTTTTAAACAGTAGAAAGATATAATGATCAAATGTATCATTGCTGAAGGGAATTACTTTGAGCATATTTAAAATAAAATTCTAGAAAATATTAACCGTGTTCTTTATTCTCAATAATTTCAGCTTATCCCTCGTACATGCTTGTAACGATAATGTGAATATTTTCCCTATAACAAATATACATGCATATGTTTATGGAGGTTACCCCTCACCATCTTATTATAGGGAAAATGTTTATCATTGTTAAGAGCATGTAAAACAGTTTGAACCTTCCCTTAACTTTTTCTGATTTCTCATATAGCTTCTGAGATACTCAGTCTACCAGCGAAGGGTAGTGTTAAGTTTAGAGCACCCTCGCTAATGCGAGATTGGGCAGCTAAGAAAATGACTGTTGTTTTTACACTACATCGGTCTATAAACCGACAAAGTTTCATTTAAATCGGCGAGACACACTTACCAGTATTTTCTTGTAAGAGGATAGTTTATGAATCGGTTTTGCTTAAACTGTTTGCTATATATTATTATTATATCAACCAGAATAAGTATTTATATAGGTTAACACAACCTGAATTATATTCTTTTACTAGCTATGTACAATATTAAACTCATGCAGTAACTTCTGGTTGAAATGCAAATTTAAGTAAGCAGCAATAGAGAATTACTATGACTTAAACTTCCATCCTTAATTGAAATTACATAGTGGAAGTTACTTTCAAAATTAAATTTTAACAAAATTTTGATATTTTATAACGGCCAAGTTCAACTTCAGATATGTATGTATTTGATATGGAAGCCGTTACTTATCGAATGTAATGGCATATTTTCTATTGTCTATCTATATACAATTACTTTAAGTAGATAGGCATTTAGGTAATCAGAACATTCTACTTCGTTTCTTAGTCCTAAATTAAAAATATATTTTGTTCTTCAAGATATTTTTCACCGTTACAAACAAAACTCTAGCCCTAATCTAATACGAACCTAATGTAAATACAAATCTATTAGCGTACAGTGTTGCTAAATAGTCTGGTTCAGGTGCGTAGGACATTGCCGAAGGATATACGATACATATACAAATATCCGAGGCCAGAGCCGCCAAACGAGAAAAGCGATCTACTACTTTTTGATATTTCTATCAAAACTGAACCATTTCGATACTTTACCAGACATACATTGACGCACTTGGAGACGTTCTAACACGTTAAACAATCCTGCGCCATATATATATGGCCCAGGATTGCGAAGCTGGCTCAGGATTGTACATTCATATTACTATTCATGGCTCAAGATTGTATGGTTACTGTATATATATATATATATATATATATATATATATATGTAAATATGTATATATATATATATGTAAGTATTGCACTTATTTGTTAGAAGAAGGATATAACAGTGGATCTTCCTCTTCTTCAAAGAAACAAACGAATATTTTGCATTTTATGAAAGTGAAAAGGTTTAGTTTAGATTAACAGTATTACAAATAGCTCATTCATACGAGAGTCTTTTCAACAACAAGCATATTCACTACCAAGGAACAACTCTAGAGTAATGGTTCTCATTCATGCGTTTTATGACAATACCAAACGTGAAACTATTATTGAATTAGATTCTATAAAAAAGAATAGGAAAAAGTTATCTATAACTTTAGATAGATATTTAAATAGGTCATAGATATTTAGACATTAATGTACGCCACTTAGCAGAAGATTTCAATTTGGGATTAGTGCTAGTAGCTGGTTCCTGTGATGCTCAGAAAACATTACAATTGGTATCTGAAAGGCTACAGAATTTCAACTTGCATCTAGAAACTGACATAGTTGCAGCAACAAATGAGGGTGCTGCTGTTATGAAAAAATTGGCAAATTATCATCTATAATTAATCAACTATGTTATTCACACGCCATCCACTTAGCAGTTATTGATGTGTTATATAAACACAGAGAAATAGCTGAAGCTGAAGTAGATGTTTCAAGTAAGTAATCGGAAAATAAAGACGAATACAACGATTATGAAGATTTTCTCTATTATGTTTGTAACCAAGAACATCCTATTCCTATTTTGTCTGACAATTACAAACAATGAGTTTCACAAATTAGGAAAATTTGTAAGTTCTTTAGAAAATCTCCAGTAAGAAACACCATTCTTCAAAATTATATCAAACAAGAAAAAGGAAAGGAATTAAATTTAATTCCTGATTGCAAAACAAGGTGGAATTGTATAGAGGACATGATTGGAAGATATCTGCAGTTTTCTGTTGCTTTACCATTGAATGATATTGATTCTTCTTATATGTAATGATGCCCTGAAAACTATAAAACCAAGCTCAGTAGCTAGTGAACGAGTATTTTCAATTTCAGGCAATATTGTGTCCAAAATAAGAACAAGACTTACCCACCGTTCAGCGGATATTTTATGTGTTTTAAAATCCTATTTTCTTAGGAGAAATTAAAATTAGTGAAATAAGTATAAATATTATTTGAAATTTTTGTTTGAGTTTTCGTTTTTGTGTAAGTAATGTGCAATCCTTAATTTTTTTTTATATATTTTGACTTTGATGTTGATTTAATTTTTTGTTATTTTATATAAATTAAATAAAATATTTTTCCTTGTTCTATTTTTAACAAACATTTGAAAACTGGCTAAAACCGTTTTTTGGAAGTCTGGGAATTCGAAAACCGGTTTTATAAAAAATCGGTTTTTGTATAAACCCTAATTTGATGTATCTCGAATAATAATTTTTGCAGGCGTATTTCCCGTAGAACGATTCGCGGTGTTTTTCATGGCAAATTCAACATCTGGTAAAGATTGATCCCATGTTTGTGGAGAATTAGATACTTTTGCTAGCATCGGAATTACGCTGCGGTTAAAAATTACCATCTGTCCATTAGCTCTGGGTACACCTGGCAGCTAACACGTGCGAAATGCCGCATGAAGATTGAAAAAGCGTTAGAATACGATGTAACGCGATCCTTTACAATACATTGTTCTTCTCTATCCGCTCCTGGTGTACTATCACAAAAGATGGTACGGCATGTATCAGGCGATTATTGTGCTCCAACATTCTGTGCCATCTTTCTTTCCATTTGGCATAAAATCCCTTCTGTTTGTTGGTATTCTTCTCGTTATCCCATGCTTTTACCGAAATCGCCATAAACCTTTTAGTTGGAAGTTTCATTCTTATAACAGCAGCGTACATCGTTTTAGTCATCCAGGGTAAGTGTATTTTGAAGAACCAAGTTTTACTATCAAAAGACAAATTTCGAACTCAAGTCCTTCCTTTATCAGGTTTTCTTGAAAAGTACGTCTTTCGTCCTTCGTTTTCGCATCGGCTTCAGTAACTACACCCAGTTCCACTTCTTCCTATACTAATACTATGTCTATTTTCGACGTCCCTCACGGAAAAATCTGAATCTACTATTTTTTCCCTTTCACATGGCGTTTTTGGCGGTGTTTCGTTGAAATCAGAATCAGGGGTTTCTAGCGCTAAGGATGATATTGGTGTTTTCGGTACTGTGGATAGATTGTTAGAACTCGCCTGAAAACCAAACGAATCCCGTATCGATGTTATCAAAGGTTGTGCGATTGCTTTGCTGATCTTTCTCCCAAACTTAATGGAATCCTGTTCAATCTCATGTTCACCTCAATATCATCTTTTCCGACATAATTTATATTCATAAGGTTTCCCGGTATTGATTGCTCATTAACTGCTACTGGTGGGCTTAGGGTAATTTTTCCGTCCATAATGTGCACATTAACTCCGCTCCTACATAAGAAACCTCTATCTAACAGACATCTGTCGTATCTACGTGGTATGGCAGAATCTGGTACTACATAAAAAGTTAAATTCAATGACTTATTACACACATTTACAACAAAATGAATAACACCTAATATTTCTAACTTCGACTTGTTAATTCCCTCAACAGACATTTCAGGAAAATTGCGACATAAATTAATGTTTCTTACTACACTGCTACGTATTAACAATATTGGACTACCAGTATCTAGAATACAATTCACCGACAGTGTATGTGGGTCTTTACATAAGAAAATCGGCACTGTATATGCCTCAAATGGTGCTGCATCAACTAGAAGAGTAGGATTGCTTATGTTACTTCCGTTGCCGACATATCATTTGTACCTGCATTTTCCGCGTGAGTAGTATTTCTTTCATTATTCAAACTGATGTTCTGAATACATTCTTCGGTCGGCCGAATTTCGTTTTGAAACTTGTCGAAACTGGCTTTACTAAGGTTTCGCGTCATTTTTAGTTTAGGAATTTTATTCTGTCTTGGTCCACGTGGTTTTTGCTCGATCCTCAAACTTGATCTCAAATGCCGATCCCGGATCCCACATCTGAAGTTGTAGGGGGCGACGTTCTTTAAATAAAATCACTCACGGAAACTTAAACGTCTTTATTCTACTTCTACATAAAATAATATTACATAAGGTACCATAACCACTATAGATAAAACACTAACTCCCACATATTACTCAGATCTCCAAGTAAATACGAAAAGTTATCTGCTATAGTTTCTTTATTAACCTAACTAAAAAGATCATATATTCCTTCTGTGTCAACATGAATCCAAGGTTTGGCAGGTGGTGCGACAATTATCGGGATTCGTTAAGAATCGACCACAATCGCAGACAATCGTACTTCCTGCTGTTAATAGATGATTAATACGTTGACGCTGGATCAGCCGCGATCAGCTTCCGTGTTACTTTGTTTTTGATTTTTTAATTCGTTATTTTCCACCGTCTTGTACCGTTTTTCATCGTGGAAATGAGGGACAAATGTGTTTTGTGTGGGAAGAATTCTATGGAGGTTGTAAAGATATTCTATTTTCCGAGAAATTTTGAGATTTACGTATTGATTTGTATACATAACCTTAAATAAAAGAAATAGTTCTAAAATTATGTATCTTTAATCAAATTTATAGATAATCAAAATTCTAGATTGTAAAGTTTACAAAACAATAATAGAATAGAAGATAATTGTTAATGAAAATGAATAAATTGATGAATATAATTGAACCAGTAAATCTTTTTTTTTTTTTTTGGTCTTATACTGTTTTTCCACTCAACCATTTAATTGTCAATTATAATATATACCTAATAATAATGAAATATGTTTTTAGGGTAAAAATATGGTTTGATGCACTGCATTTTTGAATCCAAAATCACACAGAATTTAAGGTTATGCATCGACGATTTTAATTTCTCCATATATGAGCAAGAAGCTCTATCGTGCTGCAGCACCTAAACCCGTTCAAGAAGAAAGGAAGATTTTGGATCCAGAAACGTATCCTTTTACGTATTATTATTAGCAGTACTTTCAGTGCTACATATATTTTCCTCTTTTTCTCTATGTTGTACACTTTCATCAATAAAATTGTTGAACGCAATTGAATTACTACCTATAAATAATACTACTATCTATAATTTTTAAAATTTTAAATTTTCAGGACTGTTACCACAATGCACTGGGAACTGTTGCTGTCATATCGATGAACCGTTTAATAGCTTTAATGCAAGTGCCCGAGTACCCCCAGACGGGAAGCCATTCTGCTGCTGGGTCACCTGAACTTACAAACATGGGGAGTTTTGAAACACAGCCATTTCCAAAGTCGGATATGGAACTATGCAGCAAAAGGCAGACTGGTTGGAAACTACCATCACACATTGACTGGATACACTCCATTAAAGCTCTTACTGTAATATGGTAAAACATAAAGAGTAGCGGAATAACTGGTATCTGACCTCCAACTTTTAACCTTGATAGGCCTGAAAATTTATTTGGTGCAAATCGTCTTGATTGTGGCTGCTAACCCAACAATTCCACAGTTTATTACTTCTTTAAAGACTCAAGTCATTAATGGTCTCATAAATCTAAAGTTGCAAGAAACCAATTGTGAACAAGATGATGAGAGTCTTTCAAGTAATTTACAAACTTTACTCTACGAAGCTGAGATGATTGGGAGAAGTAATGTGATGAATGATGATGAAACCCACAATACATGTCACAATGACATAAGTTATCATATTGTCGAGGAAATACATGAAGCTCTTTCTTCTGGCAATATAAACATTTTATCAGTGGCTTATGTTAACGGTTCTTTTTTGCCAAACGGATTCTGGCTGATAATAATTGTGATACATGTTTAAGTCCTTCTGACTGTTCACTATTACGCAATCAATTTCAGAGAGTTCTCTGAGCAGCAGAATAAATTAATATATACTTCGGAGAAGTAAGTTATGTCTGTCGGTCATGCAAATACGTCGCTGTTTAATTATTTTATTCCTGTACTTATTATATCTTTGATTTAATTAATATTCACTAATTTTTTTAACGTAAAACGCTACTGTAATTATATTTTCTTTTCTTCTATATTGGTTTTAGCGTTTAGTTATTTGATTCCTCTACTTATTAGATATTTCTTTTCCTGTATAATATACATTTTCTTTTAAAATGTTTGTTTTCATCTTGTACCTATTATACCTACATGTATCATCGGTTTGAAGGTAAGACTCACTAAGTTACATTTTGATCCAAAATAAATTATTAACACGTAAATATTTGTAAAATACATGTTAGCAAGTATTTACGTGTTAATAATTTATTTTGGATTAAAATGTAACTTGGAGAATGTAATCTTCGAACCGACGATAAGCAAGTTTAATATTAATTTAAAATTCCCGCCAATTTTAAAATTTCGCGGCTAGTTGATATCTAGCGCCCTCTTTGACACCCTCAAAGCTTGCTGTGTGAAATAGATATACATCTATCTATCTCATCGGATAACTCTCGAGCATTGAGTCGGGTATTTCTAGGGATAGATAATAGTCTATGCTAATGCCTGTGATAACGCCCACGCTTGCTTGTGGGTATCGAAGCGAAGTGAAATTATTAAATGAGTGACGTTTTACTAAGTGGTGGCTCGTGACTTTTTGCGCAAGGGAGACTACTGTAACTTAACTGTTCTCGGTCAATGTATCATGTTTATATAATTAATATAAAAAGGGATCAAAATAATATATAATTTATTGTTTAGCAAGAACCACGTAGAGGTAAGAGTAAAATCTTGCCGGGATAGGGAAATGGATCAAAGGTGTAAGGTGACAGGTAAAAGGTAATAAAGGATAAACTATTAAACTAAAAATAAACTATAAAAATGATAACAGACTCTTAGCAAACTAATAATAAATAACAAATATAATAGTAACTTCTAAAATTCTGTGGTAAATAAAAATAGGTTATTGATAAATAATAGTAACTAAATAGATCTATGTTTTTTAAAAACTAAAATAAATATTTTTTGAAACACTATTGCTTACTCTTTTCGATAAATTAGATAAATAGAGATAGAGATAAATTTTCGATTAAATTTCTAAAATTTCGTAAGAAATTTGTATATACTCTTGTATTTGCGATTCATAGGACAGTATATGCCTTTTGTGACTAGATTCTGTGTCAAAATTTAAATTATTATATGTCATTAAAATAAAGATCATTATTTGTATATTCTTGTAAAGTTTGAATAAGGACTAACTACGATTACGCGCAAAATGGATTTCAGTTAATTTATTCCCCAGTATTGAAAATGTAATCTCGGTTTGTTCAAAAATCGGTTTAAAAGTCTCTAATAAAATACAAAATTTTGTGTTGGTTAACCCTACAGTGGTCGCGCATCTAAACGAGACAACTGTGGTCGCGCGGACTACATACGTAGTCCATTGAAATAACTTTTGTTTTGTATATAACTTCTTTATTTTACTTATGAAATTATAATCAGTACAGCATGCTTAACTATATAAAATCAGCAAAACTTAGTTATAAACTCCTTTTTATAACTATTAAACAAAAACAAAAATACTTCTCTAAATTGGCACAAAAATAACAGCTTTCGTATTGATTGAGATCACAATTAAATGTAATTATTAAAATTAATATTTATAACATTTTCTGCACAGGAAAGACACATAATCTTGGAATGATCCCCACAATTAAATTTTTTGCAGGCAGTGCACGACTTTCTGGTGTTTTTATTGCGTGCTCTTCCACAGTCGTGGCAACAGCACACTACATTACTCGACGTCTTCTCTGAAGCTGGTGCTTGTTTTTCTTGGCCTGTAATACCTAGGAAATCTTTAATTTTTATTGTCAAAGACCTTGGCAACGATTTTGAGTTAATTCTTTTCTGAGCCAATGGTTTCATCCAACCCAAGGATAAGTCGATCAGGAAGTCACGACGGCATACATTTCCATAGTTTTGGTTTGCTGTGTAGATACAAAATGCATTTAGTGCACTCAAGTTATTATTTCTGGCTTTCGAGTATCTCCAGTAGTGTCATCAATTTTCGCATCGTTGTGCATTGTTGACATGAGAATAACCACTTTATTGGGTTTCGGCACATACCATTGTGCATGGTTGGTGGAAGCCAAATCTTGAAGAAGATGGTGGATTTCCTGTGGCGACACGAAATTCACGGGGAATTTCTCGTTTATCTTTTCGAACAGTCCCAACCATAGTAGTGCCGTTTTCAAAAAGTTGTTTCGCAACTCGAAGTGAAGAAAACCAGTTATCCATGGTATTCATATTTTTGTCCAGTACAGGTTGAGCCATTCTCATGACGACATCGTATCTTTCATTGCTCAAGCGAAACGGACCCTGTGGTTGTTGGTCCGCATATATTTCTAAATTGACTGTATAAGGATAATGGACGTCAACCAATGTAAATATTTTGATTCCATATTTTGCCGGCTTGCTTGGAATATACTGCCGGAAAGCTCAGCGTCCTTGAAAAGCTATCAGCTGCTCATCAAAGTCATTTTACCCAGTTGGTACAAAGTAACGTTGAAAGTTGGAAAGAAACAATTGAAAAATTTCTAAGCTAATTTATCTATTGCTGCACGAACTTGTCGGTCTTTCATTGTCGAAGCGCAAAACCCTTGTCAGAAATTTGAATCTTTGTTCAGACATGGTCAAACATATTGCATCAATTCCGGTATGGTTTACGTGTTCAAATATTTGAGCAGTACTTGATCGGCTTATCTTCATTACTCCAGCCAATAATAAAATGCCTATGTAACCTCTGATTTCAACTCCGTTTGTGTTTTTAGTGTCTCTTTCTCTTGCATAGTTGTTCTTGATATAGTTTATTTTCATATTGGTGTATTTGGTTATCAGTTCAATTATCTGATCATCAACGAAAAGTGACATGTAGTCTTGAATAGCAGTCTTTTGCCTGGCTATTCCTTTTGGACCGGGAGGAATAAACTCTATATTATGCCTACGGGTTCTTCCTCTGTTTTGAGGAATTGTCTTAGACCATATTGTGTCATCTACTCCGGTATAATAATCATCACGGCGCGGTCTTCGCTGAGGTGGTTCCTCATCTTCAGAGCTTTCGCCCGATCCCTCACCTCTGATATCTTGCTCCTGCTCTGATCCTGATTCGTGATTCTGCTCTTCTAACTGATCTACTTCCTCGTCCGAGCTAGACTCAGCTTGACAATCATCGATGTCGGAATCAGCTTCTCTCAACCACGCCTCTATCTGTGCAGCTTGTCGATCATCCATTTTTATCCTAAAACATAATGTTAAATCAATCTCCAATAAAATAACATAACAAAACAATATTTAAATTACATATTTATGACAATTTTAACATAAAATAAATAAAAACAAAAAAATATGAACTGGAAAACTACTTACGTAATTGGTCGCGTGGACTACGTGTGTAGTCCAGGAACTTTGCGGAGCTACTAATAATGCGCCCTCACGTAACCGGCGCTCCTGATGCACTGAGTCTAGTGGCACAAGAAACTAACGCTTACCGTTTACGAAATAGAACTGATTTTGTATCAGTGGACTACGTATGTAGTCCACGCGACCACTGCAGGGTTAAGTCGAATTCTTTAATCGTATTGCCTCTCGTATAGTATTCGTATAATTTCTCAAATCATCACCGTGGATTATAAAGTCAAAAACTTCAATTAATTTGGTTTTATGTAATTGTACCGTAAGTCCTCTTCTATTAGAGGTAGTTGGTAAGCTGCTGTGGCTTATAGTATCTAAAATGTTTGTTCGTTGGGGCAGAAAATCCGCTTAAATTAGAAAAAGCAACTGTAGGTTCTTTATTTATATTACGGGATTTACCCAAAACTAAATTTAAAGCGTGAGGTGGCAATGTACAAAAAAAAAAGCTTGAGGAGCAATTGTTTTTATTTTACATTGTAAACCATTTAAATGCCCTGCCATAACAGATGCACCATCATTTGTTTGAGCGATTAATTTTTTTAAATCGTATTTTTCGCAATGAGTTTTGACGACATTTAATAAAATAACCAACACAACGCTTCGACAAATAATTTTATTTTAAAATGATTTTTATTTAAAAATCATCAGCAGAATACGGAATATCAGATATTAAAGTCTTGTAAATCTTGATCTTGGTTTTCTTCGTTAGTGTTTTGTTTTTCAATAGTGACCTATTTCGTCCAAACGCTTGTAATCCTTTTAATATTCTTTGTCTCACCCTCTCTTTCCCATTCCTGTCCATTATTACACCTAAGTAGTTGAACGATGAAACTTTCAGTTCTTCCTATGTTCATATATTTTGTTTTAGCTTCATTGATTTCCATACCCAGTTTTCGTTCTTCCCTCTCCAGACGTTCCAGGGCTAGTGTCAATCCTGTTCTTGTGCTACCAATTATTGTGACATCGTCTGCATACACTGTTATTTGCAATCCATCAACCATTATATTCTTTTTGTCTAATTCGGCTTTTCTAATAGCACTTTCTAAAACTAAATTGAATATTGTTGGAGATAGCGGGTCTCCTTGTTTTACTCCTTTGTTTACTTCGAACGAGTCTGTCGTTGTTCGCATGTATCTCACTTTAGCTTTTGTATTTCTGAGACTCATTCTTACCAGCGCCCTCAATTTTTGTGACATTCCCATTGATTTCAATGCCTCTATCATTTCATTCCTGTTGACGGTGTCAAAGGCTCCCCTAAAATCAATAAAGACTAGATATATTTCTCTGCCATGCTCCCATGTCTTCTGGATTATTTGCTCTACCGTGTGTATAGCATTTATGGTCGATCGATTGGGTCTGAACCCATTTTGGTAATCACTAAGGATTTTCTCTGCCTGTTCTTTCAATCGTGTATTTACCAGATTCGCCAGTATTTTGTAAGTGGCGTTTAGCAACGTTATTGGTCTGTAGTTCCTGCAATTTTCTCTATCTCCTTTTTATAGATAGGCACTATTACTCCGGTGCACCATTCTTCGGACATGCTGTTTTGCTTCCAAATTTCCTTAATCAGATCGCTTATTTGTATTTGTAGTTTATGTCCTCCGTACTTGATTAATTCCACTTCTATTTCATCTTCACCGGGTGCTTTGTTGTTTTGTTAGCCTGCTGATTTCCTGCAGTATCTCCTTGTCATTAGGGGGTTCTTCTTTCTCGTCTTGATTTTCAGTTATTTGTTCATCATCCTCTTGTGTACTTGCTTTTCCTTCCGTATACATGGCCTCTTTGTATTCTCTCCATATGTTTCCTATTTTGTCTGGACCCTGTTCTGCTTTACCGTTTATATCTTTCACGCTTCTTGTTCTTACTGCTTTATTATTTAGTTGTTTCATATTTCTATAGAATTGTCTTGTGTTATGGCATCGGCTTGAGTGTTCTATCTCTTTCAGTTTCGAATTTATCCACTCATTTTTTTGCTTTTATATATCGTGTTTGTTTCTCTCCGTCTCATATGTCTTCCTGTCCTCCTGTGTTTTGTGTTAATCCAATCCATTCTGGCTACATTCTTTCGTTTTCTTGCCTTTTCACATTCTCCATCAAACCACTCCTTCGTCTCTGCCTTTTGTTTCGTTGTTTTGAGTGTTTCTTCAGCTGCCTTGGTTATATTTTTCTTCAGCCCCTGCCATGCCTGCTCTATTTCCTGTTTGCATATTGTTGCACTTTGTAGACTGTTTGTAATTGTTTCTTCTAATTTTCGCCTTGTTTCTGCGTTTTCTAATAAATCCACCTCCCATTTCTTTGTGTTCTTATTTCCCCAGCGTTGGTGCTTCTTGTTTATGCCTTGTATTATTGCTACCACTAGATAATGGTCTGTTTCTGCTTGTGCTCCCCTAAATGTTCTCGTGTCTGTTGTTTTGTTTCTTACTCCCTTTGTTGCTATTATGTGGTCTATTTGATTTTCCGTTGCTCCTGATGGATGGCTCCATGTGACCTTGTGCTTTCTTAGATGTTCGAATTTGGTTGATAGAAAAGTCATGTTTAACATTCCCGCTAGCTGACTTAGCCTGTGCCCGTTGTCATTAGTGTGTTCATGAATTGTTCCTTTTCCCTTTCCTGCCACTTCTTTCAAATATGATTCTCGTTCGAGTTCTGCTGAAGCAGAGTACAGTCCATGGTGAATTGACTGCGGTACTAAATCCAAAATACGGGAAGTTTTCGAAGATTTAAAATACAAATGAATACGTGAACAGTGCAATAAAGTGAAAGAGTCATCCTAAATAAAAATTCTATTAAGGTAAGACAAATATTGCCTTAGATCTCTTATAAATCGTTTATAAAGCACATCGATAAAAGCCAAGGTCCGACGGGTCGACCGGCCGACGGCTTTACGCGGTGTCCGAACTTGAGCAAAAAGCGGATAAGAGATAAATATATATACAGGGCTAAAGAAAAGTTAAGAAATAAGGTATGGAGAGTGATACATCGGAGGATATAGGAATAAAAGGAGGAAGAGAGCATGATGAGACTTACGAAATATTCAAGAAAAGCAAGAAATTAGCAAGAATACCACAAAAGGAAAAGATGGAGAAGGGGAGCTAGTGAATATGATGAAAGAACTGATGAGAGACGTGGAGGAAATAAAGAGAGATCAGAAGGGGTACCAGGAAGAATTGAAAGTGCTGAGAGGGGAGAATGAAAAATTGATGACAGAAAATGAGATAATGAGGAAACAAATGATAGATATGGAAAAGAGAATGTACAAAATGGAGAAGACAATATCAAAGAATAATGTGGTGATGATAGGAATGAAGCTAACGACGGAGGATAAGCATGATATGAAGATAGGATTAGAGAATTTTATGAAAAGCACAATGCAGGTAAACATAAACATAAGAGAAGTGATAAAGATGGGAGAGGCAGTATACAAGATGGAGTTGGAAACTACTAAGGATAAAGACGCAGTGATGAAAAATAAGAGTAAACTTAGACAAATAAAGGAGAGAATATATATAGACAACGAATTAACAAAAGGTGAACAAGAAATACAGAGGGAGCTTAAACAAGTGGGAAATAAAGAAAGAAAAGACGGGGAGAAAAGTAAAAATAGGATACCAAAGAATTACAATTGAAGGAAGGGAATATAGATGGGATAGAGAGAAAGGGGCACTGCTTGAGAGCGGACAGGAAGGCGAGGGAGAAACTCAAAAAACTAAAAAGAAGAAGAGAGAGCGGAAGAACGAGGACGACCATGGCAAATGAGATGGAAACGGAAAAGGAAAGGAAATTGGAAAAGATTAATCTAAGCAGAAAATTGGGAAAGGACAAGCAGAATATTAGAAAAACACAGATAAGATTGGCAACGTGGAATACAACAGCTAGAGAGTTACACGAGCATGATATAGACATAGCAGTGGTACAAGAAATTAGATGGAAAGGCTCGGGTGAAATAACAAAAGACAAGTACACATTTCTGTACAGCGGGAAGAGGTACGGGGAAATAGAGGAGTGGGATTGTACGTAGGGAAAGAGTGGGTAAATCATATAATGCAATTTAAACCAGTGAACGGAAGATTGGCAGTTCTGAGGCTGAGAATGCAGATTAATAACATCTCAATTATTAATGTATACGCACCCACGGAAGTCGCATAAGAAACTGAAAAAGAAGTACCGAAGAATGATGAAATTATAATATTAGGGGACGCTAATGCCCAGTTAGGACAAAATATTATATACATTCCAATAAATATCCTGGCTGTTATTCTTTACACACAAAAAAACTTATAAAGCAGAAAAATAACAAATAATCCTACAATTTATAATAAATATAAAAGCCTTTGTTCTAAGTCTAAAGAAGCAATTAGTAGTGATTATAAAAAAAATGTGTCCTTTTCACAACAATCACTTTGTCAAGATATCAATGTCGTTTGGAACTTTGTTAAAGTTAAACAAAATGATAGTGGTATACCCTCAAAACTTACACATACGTAATGTTACATCAGACAACTTGAATGTATTATGTGATTTATTTGCTACCTTTTTTGAAATTGTGTATAAACAATATGATTCTGTTGAATACATCATCGCTGGAATTGGGAAAACAGGTGGACTCGATATATCTTAACTTCTCAAAAGCGTTTGATCAAGTAGATCACAAGCTATTACTTCAAAAGCTTACGCTCTATGGAATTAATGGAAAACTACTCGCATGGTTATCATCATATCTACAGAATTGAGTACAGGTGGTTGTAATATCACATGTAAAATCTAAACCGATTTATGTCACCTCCGGAGTTTCACAAAGAAACCACCTGGCTCCTATCCTATTTACACTCTTCATTAATGATCTTTACTCATCCTTCGAATACTGTAACTATTTGTCTTATGCACACCACAAATTTTTAAGGAGGTAACGAAATTATATCATTCCAAATTATTACAGAGAAACTTAAACCATGTCCTTCTATAGTGTAAAAATAATAACGTGCACATAAATAATTCCAAATGCCGCACGATAAAAATTTATCTCCGTTAATTTTTGATTAAAAATTGAATGAAATCACATTGCAACCAGTCAGGCAAATAAGTGATCTAGGCATAATATTAGATAGTGCACTGACCTTTACCTCTCACATCGATGCAATTATAAATCGGTCTTTACGTCTATGTGACTTCATTAAAAGAATATTTGCAGACTTCACAAATGTTATGGCAATGATTACACTTTTCAACCCGCTAGTTAGATCTACCCTAAAGTACTGCTGCATTATCTGGTCACCCTACTGTATCACACATATTAACAGGATTGAAAATATTCAAATAGAAATGGTAAACTTTGTACTATACAAGCTACAGATTAATAAAGATCATTATGAATGCACAGAAGGGCTCACACTATCGGGTATTAATTCCCTTGAGTGTCGTGGACGGATACTCTGCTTAAAATATGGTTTCTGTTTGTTTCATAATGGCATCGATTCTCCACAGCTGCTATCCGAAATAAACTTGCGGGTACCAACATTTAACTCCCGCGCTCCGACTTCATTTCATATTCCTTTCCATCGAACACTTTATGGCTAAAATAACCTTTTGCATAGGCTGTTGAATTATCTGAATTCCTTGGAAGATATTGATGTGTTTCACAGTTCTTTTGCCCGCTTCATAAGACACGCCATGGACAGTCTGTCGAAATTATGATCAGTGTTTGCCTAAGATTTAATTTATATATTATGTACGCTCTGGGTTGTATTTATTGTTTTGATGATTAGCTTCTAAGTTGTCACTCATTTATTGTAAAGCTTCATTATCAATATTAAGATTGTACTATTTAGAATTTTCTGTAAACACTAAACAAATAAATAAATAAATAATGATAGTTCTACATGAAGAAGATTTATTGTGACATTTTTATATATCTTTACTCAGTCTTAAGTACAGTAAAATGTGAACTCTAACGTGAAATATGCTTTACAGCCAGTAACTAGCTAGAAATATATCCTTCTATTTTCCAATTATAACATTAGTACATCTTAACTGTGAATACGAAAGTACAAATCCTCTATTGCCGGAATCTGGTAAGTCATCGCCATCCGTTACTGTGGTCAAAACAAATGGTTTTGAATAAGCTGAAAATTTGACACGGTATTAATATATATATATACGTCATGTAACGGTTAGCTTTACTTGTTAATGTAGGCAAAGCGTTACCACAAAATCTATCGGTATTTGCGGCAACGCCATTTATATATGGATCTGGTACTACGATGAAGTCAGTTGTACAGTTGGTGCCATTCAAATAATTTGCAGGAGTTGCAATCAGTCCGGTTCCAACAGCTACACTAGTGTTACCAGATACGGTAAAAGAATAGATATCAGACGTTTGACCCCATTGTATTCCACAATAGCCTGCCGTCATACCAACACAAATACCATAATTAGTATTAATTAGTTGCCTTGTACCGGGTTGTCCATTAAGTAAAGGTAACTACTGGCTGTTGTTCCATAGTTTAAACTTCTGACAGTGCCAGATAAATCGCTGTAATACATTAAACATCCGGATGGTGCTAAAATACCAAAAATTATAATAATATATTAAATAATTTATATTTCCGTTGATGAACCTCTCGTTGGACAATCGCAAGCTATTTGTGCAATTTTGAGTTTCCACGATCTCGCTACGGAAGCGTCGCTTGAAGTAGATATTACTATTCTAATATTTGTGTCTGCGTTAAAATCAACATAGATATGTAGACCACTATTTTCTCCACATATTGTTGGTATATTAGATGCGCCACCTATAATATTCATAGCATCAAAAACACAACTTCCATTATTATTAGGTTGGGCTAATGTCAAAGACAAAAAATCGATTCTGACCTGAAAAAGAATTTTGCAGTACATTTTATCGAACAAAATCATGATATAGAGTATATAGACCATTAGGTTCGTTTTATAATGGCGTGTGTTACATACCTGACATATTGAAGGATTACACTTTTGTATAGTAAATGCGCAGACACCTCCAGTAGTCATTGTACTTGGAAACGCAGGATTCACAAAGTATGTGTTGTTGTATGAAGAACTACCTCCACAAGTTTGTTGAACTGCATAATTGAAAAAACATATTTTGGTCTAACTAAATAAACTGAATATAAGAATGAATTTAAGTTAATTCATACTAAGCTTTTAACTGTAGGCCAAAAATATTATTGTACAACTTTGGATTTCAAATAGGAATTACTTTAAAAAGTACTGCGGTGTTGAATAAAATCTATTTAAAAATACTAATTCTGATTTCTTTGTGATCTATAATTAGCACGCATTTTATTGTTGTTCTGTTGGTTCGTCAACGTAGGAAAATGACATGTTAAACGAAGCTTTAAATATTGGCTTGTTTCTCAGCAATGTATCTGTCAACAGTCAATGCTTTTTGTAAATCATAGATACAATTCAAAATAAGGTAAGGGACATTTCTAGGAATCAAACACATTGGATCGAAACTATGTTAAATACAGATTTTACATAAAACAGAAAACAGATTTTACATAAAAGTGTGGCCATTGTAGTTCTTCAACCAATGCTTAATTATACATATACTTACTAACACAACAAACTCCTATATTACTTGCACATGAACCAGACGCAATACCGCCAATATCAGAGCACTGTCGTTTTGTGTAACAAGTTCCATCTAAACCATCGGCTCCTGCGCAAACACCGTTCTGAAAGCGAACTACACCGACGCCCCATAATGACGTCCATCCAAAGAAAACTACAAAATTTGAATATTCAAAATCCTACTATCTGCATCGGTTATCAAGCCTTACATTTGCCGTTTCTAGAAGTTAATTTCTTTTCGATAACTTCGTCGTAATATCCAATAACGCCTTCAAAAGCTAGTAAAAGTATTACATTTACAACATTCATCCTTCACGGTTATTATATTACTAAACCCATTTGATTATAAAAACTGCTCTACTTTTCATAGTTGTGCTAATTGCAACGGCATTCTATTGGGCCATTTACTGTTAAACAAATAGGTATGCATATTCGTTTTGCTAGCGGTAAACACACTACTGGTAAAATATGGTATCAAAAATTTCAATAGTTGTCTTTGATACTATTATTAAATTTCTTTCTTTTATGCCAGGTATGAAAAGATAAAACGGAAATGTGAAAAACATGTAGAAGAAAAGTAGCTAATATCAAATAAAACACGTAAAAATGAAGCTGGACACAACATACACTGAAAAACCGTTTTGATCAAATCTACGAAACTTATCTTGTTAAGTACTATCGCAATTATATCGTTCTTTGGTTTAACTGTTTCAACAAAATTGAGGATATTAAATTAAAGAACATATTTTGTTTAAAAAATTGGAACAATGTAGTAAAATCTTTAGTTAACAGAAGTGAACAGGATAAAATATGAAATTGTTAACATGAACTTTCTATTTAGTTACATCAAACAAATGGTATGGTTATAGGAAGCAGATAATTGTTGGTCTCAAGATTGCGTATACTCACCTGCATTTTTTTTTTTCATGAAGTTAGCTGTGTCGATGAAGCACACCGACTAGTACAAGCCAGGCAGACAAAACTAAGACTTGTAAATGGAAAAGAATACGGTTTTATAACGCCGTTAAGTATGTATATATTTCGTGACCTTTTTTCAGTTATACTTATCTTATATGATAGTTCTCTACCATAATTAGCTCAATTAAATAAGAGTGATTGAAATATAGTTATATTCTCACAAGGCTTACAAACTGGATAAATGTATAAACAAACATTTGCTTTTTATTCGGGAACTATCAACAAAATAATTAATGACTAGGATTTCTTGATATATAGGATCTGCAATTTTTTTATATTATAAATAACTGACTTAAGGTGCAAACACAAACTATGAAAACACCCAAAAAACAATTATGTCAAAAAATCTTTATCGAAACCTAAACAATTCTGTTCAAGGACCGAATCAAAAACCTAGCTAAAGGCTTTCTTCTTAAGAAATGCAAATGTGTTTTTAAAATCAAGGTAATGCACCAGATATTTGTTCTGTTTTGTAACAGCGGTCATTGCATCAAAATCATTATTTGAACAATACTTATATTATAATATATAACCTCTTCTTTAAATATTGTTTTTCTGGCCGATGTAACAACCATCACAGGCTTGACAGTTTATTTTATAAACTACATTACGAAAAAATAATAAAATATAAACCTAATAAAGTAGGTATATAACAGAGGTATTAAAAATAATGATAACAAAAGGTATAAGGCTATTCCTTGTAAAAAAGATTTAAGCGAACAAATAAATTTTTTTTTATAAAAACTATACAAACATAACTTTCATTCCAAATTATAATAATTATAATAACTCTTTTTACTAACACTAAATCTAAAATAAATAAACAAAATCAAAATAAGCCAGGCTGGTTAACGCGTAAACTTTACTATCAATTTTAGTTAATCATAATGTATGACGGACAACTATTTTTTTTATTGAAAATTACCTTTACGGGTAGCAAATTCTCCATTTCGTCTTGTATTAATTTAGTTTCGGCGTGCGTAAGAGCATCAGATTCGTTGTTAAACATAAACTTGATTACTCTACAATATCTTACTGATGATAGATGAGAATTTTGCCAAGCACAAACTGTATTTATTGTATTTAATATTAGCGGTACAAATGAAAACACGAACAAAGATGTTAGAGAATTTTTGCTTATATTTACGGTGTCCCTAACTTCCATTTACTAATTAAATTTATTAAAACTATTGACATTACTTTCTAAAAGACGGAAAAAATCATCTTGACCCATTACAAAAGATTTTACAATGAAATCTAAATTAGATATATTTATAAATAAATACACTAGATTATGTTATATCAATTATATGATTTTCTGGATTGCAAGTACTTTTAATCTTTTGGATACTATAATATGAAGGCTACATATAATGTCCTGTATCCATTTTACGTTTTTGTGTTGGTTTGTACGAATCGTTGGTATATAGGCTTACAATCACTTACAAAGATTTTCTCTCCCGCATACGCTCATTGTTTGTCAAGATTTACGTATATTCTTCGGTTGAAGAATTTATCGCCCGCATAAGATTAACTTTTTAGTCTCCTTTGTCAGTTACACGTACAGCTACTTCAACAGTATACACAAGTTTACTGTGTGTGTTACGAATTTAATAAATTCTGCACTTTTCTTCTCTTTGTTGTAGAACTTGTTCCATCAAAACCTTTCATAAGCCTACCAGGTGCAGTAAAGAGCCATTCCACAAACTTTTTAAGAAAATCTCTACCTTTCTCTAACTCTTATCTCAACGATCACTGATTTTAAATAGCAACTTTTATTTTCGCCACACTAGCACTTGCAAGTTTTGTTGAGCCGTAGCTGGATGTTATGTGTTTAAAAATCTGTTAATTTCTACTTTTGTTATCATGAGTTCACCACATATCAATATACTACATTCTTGTGACTGTGTGAGTTACCTCTAGAAATTGAATATTTTTATTAGTTGTGCAAAAATGTATAGAAAAACGTAAATGTCATGAATAACTACATTAACAATCCTACCTTTAAAAACTATGGAATCCTATTAAATAGAGAACAATAATTAAATGTCGACAAAGATAAGTAAAAATCATAAACACTATACACAGACTATGATACAAGGTTGTATCAGTCAGTACAGTTAACTATTGCATTATAAAATGGATAATGTACACATATCTCTAGTATATGAATCTATTCGTGAAATAATCACTTCACAGACGTACAAAAAATAATGTTGATTGATTGAGTGCAAAAATCGTAATGCATAAATTGTATTAGGGACAGACGTTTTATACTCTGATTTTATTTACTTAAAACTAAGAATGCAGTTGTGTAATTCTTGGATTTTGGCGACATTATTATTCTCTAATTAATCTCGAACAATATGTTCTTAACTTATTCCGCTACCGCGTACATTGTTGAACCACGACTTCATCTCTCTCGGAGGAATCTTTAACCATCGTGCAAATCATTTTAAAAACCTGTTGAGTACACGACTTTAAAGCATCTAATGATATTTTGATCAAGTAGCTGAAGCGATGAGGTCATATTAGGTGGTAAACAAACCAGTTAAACATTTTATCTTCTTTGACTACTGATACAAACTGCCCAGAAGCGCTATTATCAACAGTACTTTAAATGGTAATTCTTATTTCTCCAAATATTTTCTCACTTCCGAAATAAAACATCGATGAAACTATTTCGTAAATTAAACCGACGCCTTTCGATTTGATTGCCAGAAATAAGGTAAATAATTGGTATCTTTATTTTTAAGAGTACGGGGATTCTGTGCTCGGTACACAAGTCCAGGTTTCAACCTGGACTTATTGGACTTGCTGATTAATCATATGATCAGCTGCAATTGTACGAAGTAGCAACGTCAGTCTGTCCTTAATTGTTTTAAAGCCTGGTGCTTTCTTTGCAGTCTTATGAATGTAAGTCCACTGGGGCATTTTTTTCCAAATAGGTCGGTTTTATTACAATTAAACACTTGCTTAGGGTGATAATCTTTCTCGGCAATAAGTTTCCTGGAAACGAGGCAGCAGCATCGGCCAATGCAGTTTCCTCCATTATTTTTATGGCTTTAAGATTAAACCGATTTTCTAATTTATACAACCACCCCCACCTGCTACTTCCTTTCTTCTTCTATTTGATCTTGAGACTGCATGAATAGAATCAATGCTTCTTCTTGTAATATCTACTTTTGCAGTTTGGGGCACAGTGCAAAAACAAGCTCGCATATTTTTATTCTTTTTCAACACATCAACGATTCGTTTGTATTATACCATAGATCTTGGCTACGAGTGCAATAAATTCTTCTTCTATTTCATCATATCAATAAGTTTTGGCTAATACTGAGTACTTTACTGGTTTTTCTTTTTCAGTTTAGAAACCATTGTAAATATTTTACAATTTACTTTCTGGTGTTTAATCGAATTTATTAAATATGATAACAGACAAGCACTATCTTCTGAGGTAATTCTATTAGAACTATCACGTTTCAATATGTTTAACTTGCAGGTGAGCAGGCGTTTGATAGTTTCGCACACTATCGAACCGTAGATAAGTGAAACCGGGGATGCGGAGTCGGGGGATACGGGGTACTACTGTGTAATAATTCTTGAATAACTACTGTCCAAATTGATTTTCGAGTATAGATTATACAGAATGATCAGGATTGATTCAACGTAGTTGGTGGGCTTTATGTCGCCGATTTGTGTTGTCTGTCAAAAAGTTTATTAAGTGTATTAAAATAAATAGGAAATTAATCACGTACGCGTGTGTACAGTGTATTCTGTAATATTTCCAAAAAATCATATAGTACAGAGAATATAGAACGAGAGAATGAGAAAGGTGAATGAAGACGCTTGCATCGAGCAGTGGTGCCAATCACTGTTATCGTTACCGAACTGTTTTCAGTCGGCATTGGCTACGCACATTCATATTATTGCGCAGCAGGGTAGGTGGCAAGGCAATATTGAGTAAGAGATTAATCATGTAGATAGTCCATTCTTATGAGAAAATTCACAATGACAATAAAATGTAAACAGTTCTTATATTAAACCTTGTGTTACAAGAGGATTATAGTATTAGGAACCCTCAAGATTTTATGTAAATCCAACTTATGTTGGAACGCTATTTCGAGTGTGCCTTAGATGAGTCTGGTATCACCTCTGAGCAAAAAGTTGTTGAGTGTGTTTTGCTACGTGACATGAACGAGACGAGCTCTTCACGAGTGGTTCAAAGCATCTTTCCTGATTTTCAATTGAAGTGTACAGCAATGACTTCTCTCATCTCTTCTACAGCTGTTGTGGTCGCCATTTCCGGTTGCTTCGTATCTGCTGTGCTTGTTGTTTGACCAATTCGTTATAGGCGATGTTAGGAAGCTGCTTCTTGTTAGCAATAAAAGTATATATCTTCTTAAAGCACACTAGTTATCAATTCTTAATGATTTATTCACTTCTCTTGAATATTTATTGCTTTGTCCAGGGTCATACGAGTTCCGCTCTACTATGGCTATGAACATAATTTTCACTTTCCGCAAGCCCACCAGTGTTGCTAGATTAGTTCTGAGTAATTTGGAAAGTGTAGTTGAACCCTTCTTGTAGCATGCAGTAAGGTAGGAGGGGACACAGGGGGTCGCTTAAGGATTTTTTATTTATATTTTCCAAAACAAGTAACTAAGAAAGAGTCAACCTAACTATTTCTAGTACATATAGATTACTTTAAGGATTCCCAGCTGAAAATTTTATTGAAAGAGTAATATACACTAAACTGGTCCTATGTGCCCCTTAGTACTGGGGCATAGAGGACCATATACAAAGGCACAGAGGTTCATGTGTTGAATAGTTATTTTTTA
The DNA here is from genome assembly GCA_038088585.1 of Chrysina gloriosa. Taxonomy (NCBI): domain Eukaryota; kingdom Metazoa; phylum Arthropoda; class Insecta; order Coleoptera; family Scarabaeidae; genus Chrysina; species Chrysina gloriosa. The sequence continues at coordinate 70,129,292 of CM076087.1, forward strand.
AATTGGCTTTTGATAAAAAGACGTATTATATTGTTTGGAAAAATGTATTTTAAGATACCTACAGGTTACAAAGCAAAAAATATTTCTGATACTTTATTTTTGTCAGAAATCTTAAGAACACATTAAACAAATAAATTCGTCATCGTTCTCCGACACTCCTGCGCAAGCATCATGTGCCCATCCTTTGCTACCTGACATTGAATCCATCCCCCCTCCTCTTGACTCGCCATACCTGCTTGGACTATATATGCATATGGTGTTAGTGTCTTCACTATCACTACTTAAAATCTCCACTTTCTTTTTCACGCCTATTTGGTTTCTTATAACGAGCTTTTCTTTGGCATGTTCAGTAAGTTTTCTTTTCACACCTTTGGTGTTTTTGTTGTCCTTCGGTACAGAGGATCGCGGTGCCCCGACACCATAATTAATTTTCAAATGGCCGCTGCTCGAATCGACGTTTATTTACACTTAGGGTATATAGCTTATTTTATAGCGAAATATTCTCGCTTTTGTTGTTTATGATAAAAGCTAATACTACACAAAGGATTACGCAACAATCATACTTGTTTTAGGTATAAAACTTACTATTACCTACCTTAAAAATGAAGTGCTATCTTTGACATAAACCAAAAGATTACGCTACTTGTAAGAAAATTAATTGAGTCAACCTGTGCGCCCCGTCGGTCCCCTATGCCCCCTCCTCCCCTAGATACAATTCATCCCTGGAAACTTGCATGATTTATTGGTAGATAGCGTCTATTCAAACTTCATGTGTTTTGCGGCGTTATTTGCCACGTTTCACATGTTCCACTAGGATGACATTACCAGGGAAGTGCAGAGCCTCCTTCACATTGGCAGTTAAGTCTGCTTGTAGTCTCCTCAAGGTTCCAAGTTTCAGAGCTTTCTCTATACATCCTACGCCCGTACAGTACTTCCGCCAAGTGTCAGCTTGCGCCCTTCTAATTGCTATGCTTAGTTTCTGAATATGGCTTTATATTTGCTCCATCCGCCAGTAGAGAGAGATGGCGGGTTCTAGATCAGCCTCCCAGCCTCCCGGAAGGTAGGTAACACCCTGAGCGTGCATACGAGGGTTAAAACTCATGACAACCCCCTCCCCGGAAAATTCAAAACTCCCCGCCCTTCTGGTCGGTAAGGTAGATACCTAGGGGTGCCGGTAATACAGGGGACTGTATATAGTACCGCTTTTGACCGGAAGGTGCCGCTTTTCGGTAGATGCCGGTAATACAGGTGGCTGTGTGTAGTGACGCTTTTGACCGGTAGGTGTCGCTGTTCGGTAGGGCGCCCATGTAGTACAGGTGGCTGTATGTAGTGCCGCTTTCGATCGGAAGGTGTCGCTGCTGCTCGGAGTACAGGAAGCTGTAGGTGGTAACAGGCCTAATTAGGAAATTAAGCTTGTCACCAGAAGATGGAGGATCAGGAGGCGTTGGTCGAAAGGTTTGTAAAGTTAAAAGATTACGTAATACCATGACATCACAAACCGGTTTCAACGGTACACCATCCAAGTACTGACCCCGCGCGTCGCTGTTTGACTTCGATTATTACATGACAGCCGCTATTGCCAATGTGCTGATTGTTCCTATATATTACGTAATATTACGCAATATCATTACAGTCACAATCAGGTTTAGATGAGAATTTTCTTTGTTCGAGTCGATAATGACGTGCGCACCAATCAGATCGCAGCATTTCTGACGGGGTGGGGCTTATGATTGATACGAAATCGTAAGAAATAAAACGTTCACCAAACAATCGCACTTCTACTCCAGACTTCGATGGTATAACATTCTCCGGCATAATGAATCGAGAAGAACTGCGATCAGCACTCGATCAGCACATAAATGGATTAAAACGATTACGGTATCAAGTGAATCTCTGCTGCATCACAAAAGATTTTCACTGAATAACGCTCAACAGTGCAGGAGATATTAGACAAAATGCGAAGAACTATGAACAGCACCAATTTGTTCATCGACATTCGGATATTTCTACAACCATACGCACTAGAACCTAGTACTCAACTAAAATACGCAGAAGCTATAACTATATTATATTGAATAAAACACGTTGTTATAAGCATTATGAATTTTATTTCTAGAATAAATAATATTTACAATAAGTGTACAGTGCTAAAATAATGTGATATTACTAATAAATAAGAACAGCGTAAGTATTACTACAACACACTATCTTTGTTTATCCAACTGTTGTGAGAGTTATCGAATCCCAGCCACTTAACGTAAATTCGATCTCCTTTTCTACGTAAAACTTTTTCAACGAGGTATACGTTTTCATATTTGGGTCTTTGCAATTCCTGTTCGTAGAAGCTTCCCAGAATCGGCCTTCCGCTAACGTCTTCGATTAAATATGTGTTGGGGTTACCCGCCTTCACTTTAACGACTTTGAATAGCTCCGCGCTCCAGTTTGGCGTATATGATTTGGCAAAAACGCTCTTGTATTTACTAATACGAACAACGTCACCTACCTTCAATTTACCCTTTGGTCCAAACGCATCGATATTATTATAAAAGGTCGACATCAGATGGGCTTCGTTGACTGATGTAACATTACGAGGTTTCATCTTAATGGTTCGATGTTTCGTATCGCTGTACTCGTCGATAACCTGGAGTAAAATATCTATCCATTTATACGAGCTCCTCAAACTGAATTTCTTATACAATTTGCTCTTGATTGTTCGAATAACCCGCTCGGCATTGGAAGCCTTCTTAACACTATACGTGCAATAGTGGTTTATGGAGTAGGTTTTCATCAACTCCTGGAACTGTCGGTTATAATACTCCTTCCCCGCATCAGTTTGCAAATTTTTGGGATCCGGTTTTGAAGTAGAATTTTACGCATCGCATCCCTGACTTCACTAGCACCCTTGCTCTTTAAAGGCTCGGTCCACAGAAATTTCGAGAAACAGTCGACGACAATTAAAATATATTTATATCCGCGATTTTCCTTGCTATACGGCAGAAACTCCGCCAGGTCACTTTGCCATAAGTCATCGAGTCCTTTAATAATTATACGTCGCCTGATAAAGTTTCTTCTAGCCGCTCTGTGCAGTTCGTCGACTACGGCTTTCTTAACTTTACTCATCTTAATTTTTTACAACGTTAACAGTTTTATCGATAGCGTTAATAATTTTATTTATAGCCACTCCCCGCGCATCCGCATCCACTATCACACGTTGCACGAGCGTATCTAACTGCATTATTTTAGATTCCATCCTTTTATTCGTTTCTTTTATTTCCGCTAATACTTTATCCATACTATTTATCTGTTTCGATAACATTTTTCTTATATTATCAACATATTTCGACATATAACTTTGATTAACACAATCCTGACTCTGGATGGGGTCTGCCACAAATCTAACACGTTTTCCCCCTACATCTACATCTCCTTCGGGCGTTAAGGGTAAGCCTAGAGGTCGCTTCAGGTTAATATGTTTAATCGTCGAACCGCCGAAGCGGCCATAACGTCCACACTTGTCGATACTCATCGCGGAAATGAATACAATTGGGCAATGGTCGATTATTTATTCTATAACGCCCGCTTCACGAAATTCTTCTATTATCGACACGATTTCGTTGTTATGACTCATATTACCCGCGGCCTGGGATGCCTTCAGAAGTCGCAATCGGTCCACTAATTCGTTTATATCATTCCAATAAACATACTCGTAAGGTGCTTTCGATACAATCATGGACATGTGTCCTTTACCCTCGGTGGTCAATAAAGGTTTGATAATATTCGTATATTTATACGCTCTATTCGCTCTAATATATTTTTCCGGGTCGAAGTCTCGGTGCAGTACATTCGTTTGTAGCAAGATATCGCGATAATTATTTTCATCGATGTCATCATAACCGCTAGATCGTTTCTTAAACACTAACTCGTACAAACCAGGAGTTCCTTTATACAATTTGTTTTCCACTTTTATATCATCTCCTATAAAATCCAATGTACTATACCCAATTTTAAATCGATTTGCGTGCGGGTCTAAAGTAGGTCCAAAGGTGATATCGTAGACGTTGCTCGTATCGCTGATGAGACCCCTTATGTAGGTTCGAGGTAAAACATTGGAAGCGTGCATATACTCATACATTGGACTTTGCGGTTGCAGTAGCGATCGCTGAACTGTTCGCTGAGGTGTCTCGAGCGAGAAAGCTGGTGGGTTCCCGGTTACAGAGAATTCCAATTCACTTTCACCATCGTCCAACAGATGTTTCTTCACCTCCAGCAAAGGTTCTTTAACGGACCTTACCTCCCGTTTTACAGCAACATCGAGACTTTTTAGCGGATCCGTAATGGGTTTAAACGTTTTTGGAAGAGTTCGTCGGCTTTCAGGTGCCCAAGTTTTAGTTGCAGATGCTTTCTTCTAATCGCCTTACCGGCTTTTATTATTTTTAATTTTAAATTACGCTCCGGTTTACTGGACATATTATCAGAAAATCCGATGTACGTGTAGCAACAACAACAGTCGATAAAGTACTGAACGTGGTGAACGAGCTTATAAGTATTTATTCACGCAAAAGTCGCGAGAAGCAGCGCCAGATGAATTGCATCAGACATCCTGATTCGTTTACAAGTAGATATACCAATCAAAATTCTTCCTATACCGGCCCTTATTTAAATCTCTATCCTTGTCTATCACCAGGAAACCGTACCTCTCTTTCCAACACTCTGCGCACATCAACTTAAATTGATCGAAAGACATATCGGTCCCCACCTGGTCATCGTATACGTGTCTTAAATTCATATCGTCCTGCTTGAAAAGTATTAAAAAATTTACATTATCTCGTATCAGATGCTTCGGTATTCGCGTATAAGTCTGACATAAATAAAAGCTGTCGATGGCTTTGTGACGTCCCATCGAGAAATACATACGGATTTTATCCTGCTTGTCGCAGGCCACGTCATCGAATATAAACACGGAATTTTGTCGAGCGTCTGAGGGGTCCATAACAGCTTGGCTATCATTAAAAGTATAGTACTTAATTTCGGGGACGCGTTTCATAATATTCACTAGGAGCTGATATTTCGGCTGATACAGAGACTTCGAATATACGTACACGTTATAGAACTTCAGACCGTTTTCGTCAATCAACAAACTTAGCATAACGTTTGTCTTCCCACAGTTTGAGGGACCGCTAATAATGCAACGCACCGTATTCGGCAGCAACTCGCCATGTCTCTGAGGATGAGAATCCTCAGAATCAAAATCAATCACCCGCGGGTGATGTTTCTGCTTGACGAGCCTCATACCGACTACGGTATTATCATTCTCGTTCTCCTATAAATAGCGGTCCTCCAGTTATCACAGTCATTTCAATGTCGAGCTACAAAGAGGGAAGAGGTCTGGTCAATTCTTTAATTAATATTCTGCCAGTGGAGCTACATATCCCCGGATATCAGTATTGCGGACCCGGCACAAAACTTCAAAAGCGGCTAGCGCGCAGTGATGCCGGCGTAAATTCGTTGGACGCGGCTTGTAAAGAACACGATATTGCGTACGCTCAGAGTAAAGATCTAGAACGCAGACACCGGTCGGATAAAATACTTCAAGAACGTGCATGGGCCAGAGTGAAATCTAAGGACGCTAGTTTCGGCGAAAAAGCAGCGGCTTGGGCAGTAACTAACATCATGAAAGCGAAAAGGAGATTGGGTGCGGGTTTAAAGTTGAAAAAGAAATTATCACCGAAATTGAAACCGTTTCGTGAGATTATGAAAAGTAAAGATGTACTGAAACGACGTAAAGGTAAGGTCGTAAGAGAGTAAAAGCACTCCTGGACGCCTCCAGAGCAGCCGTGAAGAAAGCTGGTGGACCTGAGAATACACGCATTCCTCGCATCATAGCCATACCGAAAACGGGCGGTATACTACCCCTTATACCCATTCTAGCCGGCTAGTCGGCTATCGGAAGTCTGGCTGGTGGTGTGGCTGGTGTCACGAGTGCGGTAAACAAAGCCAAGCAGGTACAAAAACAACTTGAAAAGGCGCACAGACATAACAAAACAATGGAGTCCATCGCATTGGACAAAAAAGGCGAGGGAGTGTTTCTCAAACCGTATCGTAAGGGAATGGGTCTGTTCTTGAAACCGTCAAATAACTACTAAAGCGACTACCGCGTAGAGCTCTGACGGACGTAGACATCAACAATATCGGGGCTCATATTCCTTATTTCCGAGGCGTGTTTATGAGAGATCTTATGCCGAAACGCTCGCGAAAATTTGAATGCGCGGTAGTTAATTTGGATTCGATTAAAGGTCCGGGAACGCACTGGGTTGCATACTGTAAAGAAGGACTAATTGTAAACTACTTTGATTCCTTTGGTAACCTGAAACCGCCTCCCGAATTAATAGACTACTTCAACAAAAGCGGTCACGTGAGCATTCTATACAATCACGTTAGATTCCAAAACTACGATCAAGTCAGTTGCGGTCATTTATGCTTAGAATTCCTAATAAATAGTCTGTAAGGCGGAACATCGTCATCAGTCATGTCTCACACGGTCACCTTAGTTGGTGTAGGCCACGAGCTCTCAGCAAATTACTATCCTCCGATCGATCTAGATCCACACTATGATTATGCGCTCGGATTAATTAGCTTGCACACCTACAACACGATTCCAAACGTTGTTGCGGGAAATAACAAATTTTACTACGACGATAAAGTAGTAACCATCCCCGTGGGTTCTTATGAAATTACGGATATTGATGAGTACATAAAGACTTCCATGCCGAAGAATTCTATTTCGATTAGACCCAATAATAATACTTTAAAGGTAGAAATCGAGAGCAAATTCAAAATTCATTTCAATCGGGAAGATTCGATAGGGCGATTGCTCGGTTTTAGCGGACGCACGTTGGAGGCGAACCGGAAATATGAGTCCGACTTGCCAGTACAGATTATAAAAGTCCTAGCAATACGAATAGAGTGTAATATAACTACATCCGCATACCACGACGCACGTCCATCGCACACGCTGTACGAATTCTCACCTCAGGTGGAACCCGGCTATAGTATATACATCGAACCGCAGCACGTCATTTATCTACCGGTGAACAAAACAAGTATAGACAACATAACCTTATCCTTGTTAGATCAGAACGGTGACCCCGTTGATTTTCGTGGGGAGCAAATCGCGATACGTCTAGAATTAAAAAAAATTGTAATGGGGTTGGAGTTTATTACTCGAAAGAATAAAATAGGAGGTGCAGCATCGTCTCACGTCATTCCCGAACAGACCGTTCAACAATTAACACATGCCAACATCGCGGTCCTCGAGTCCATAGGTTTGAAAGTGATCAACAATGGAAAAGTTGGAGATATTCGAGGGCTTGAATTTCGACGAAACTATAACAAAGGAGGAGTATCACACTTACTACCCCAGGACAAGCAATTTTAATTTAAACGATGAAGTACGCATCTACATTCAGCATCAAGACATTTACACCTTACCATGTGAGAGTTACATTTACATCGAAGGAAGGTTTAATGTAGACGTAGCTGGAACCGGAGTCTGCACTCTGACCAATAATGCCTACGCATTCCTGTTTGAACCGGGGACGCTATGCCATCGTGTATCACATGTACGCCTCCTTCCGTCCAAGCTATTACGGGCAGCCTAGCGAACCGCTCATGAACTATAACAACTTTAGAGATTCCGCCCTCTATGTCATAGACTGCTCGAAACAAAACAAGTCGGTAAAGTCGAGCGCTGTAGGCATTAAATTGGAAATGGAGTCTAAAGAGGTATTTAACAAGGACACCGTCGCGTACTGCCTCATTATACACGTCACATCCTATTACGTCACAATGTCTGTTCTTCCCCGCTTTATTACCCAGAGACTAGTGTTAAAGGTAGGTATTACAATTTAAAAACGGTTTAAACTTTAACAATTTATTTAAATAAAGAAAATAATTATAACAAGGTTTAATACAAGTTGATAAACATTTACAAAATAGAATATAAAACTGAAAATATTCTTTTAACAATTCTTATAATGTATAATACAATATAAATATAAATGGTGATAAATATTTACAAAGCATATGATAAACATAAAAAAGTCCTCTTCTAATCGATGCCCAACTTCATGATTTCATGATCGTAAAATACGGTATTATAGGCGAAGTGAAGCGCTTCCAGCATAAGCAGAGCGTTCATCGAATTCTCATGGCAGGTTAAAGGCGATTTTACGTTTTGGTATAGATCGCCGTCCATTTTAGTGCACATGTCCCAAACAGTGTTGTAGAATTTGATAAAGTCGCCCCCTTTCAGTAGAGATATTTTCTGATCAATCAGATCCTTCAGAAAGTATATGCTATTGTATGTCTCACGCGACACAACCATTTGCTGATCGCGACTCGTCAGACGGATCACATCGAAGTCTTTGTAGGTGCTAACTTCCATCTGATGATTAGAACTGGTTCCCTCGTTCTTGCAAAACTCCTTCCATTCATTGTCTGTGAAGAATATGCAGACGTTGCGTGATTTCAGACGTACCAGGGGCACGTAACCTGCAGCAGGGCTGATTCCTACATCTAACCACTTGAAGCAGCTTTTATTAAGAGCATATGTCGACTGTCCGAGCAATTCTCGTTCGTGCACGATTGCTTTCTCTTTCATTCTGAGAGCGTTGTCGATGAACTCATTGGCTGTAACAATACACGATTATTAATATTTTCCCAAAAATAAGAACGGTTGAAAATCTCACCTTGCTCCATAGCGAAGTATTGATGTTGATGGTATGGGTGCTGACTGGATACTACAAGTGCAGTCGCGATGAGTTGTCTATTATTGAGGTAAACGTCGCAATTGATGTTGTCAGAGTTGGTGGGGATGGTAGTGGGGAAAATCTGTAACAAGATGACATTTAGTTTGTTTCTAGACGTTAATCACATTTGCATACACACCTTAAACTTGTTGGTCCTCGATGGCGTGGTGGCCCCAGGTATACGTATGAACGCCATCAGCATGGATGAATCGTTTGTCGTCCAGGGGTGATAGGGCCAACTTCCTCTGCTCTACTGTATAGATGTCATGGAGAGCTGTTTTGAATATGTGTTGGGTTTTATATAGTAAGCTTCCATTGGTCAGGCTCTCCATGTAGTCACCCATGCTGATGTCGTCCTGGACCACGCATTTTTGGATCCCTTTCGCCCTCTTCACCTGCTCCCCACCAATTCGTAGACCATAGATTTTCGATCGCAGGCCTACAAATTCTTCGACGGCTTTACCGCCAGCCTCATCTTTAAATTTGCCCGGTATGGCTTTATTTAGTCGGGTGATGCCATACGGGTTATCATCGTTGTAATTCGATGTGTCGAAGTTGTGTTGATTTTGCTTTATATCCTCGTAGACATCGTTCGTTTCAATTTGTAGAATGAGGCTGTCAGTGTCGGTGTAACATAGAATTGCTTTGTCGTTGTACATTCCCTTCAATTCATCGTAGTAAAAGTTATACATCAACAACTTTGACAACTCCAGTACAGCGAAACCGATGTAAATTGGTTTATTGTATGTCACCTTCAACTTTCTCATTTGAATAGCAACAAAGTTTTCAGTGAATATGCTCACGCTTTTAAAGTTTTGCTTCGCTATTAATGAGCGTGCTCCCCGTCTTCGCCCCAGGTCTTCCCAATGGGTTAACAGTTTAACGTCTACCCGTTTGTCGACGTTTTCCATTGTCTTGTCGTATGCGGCGTTGTTCATTGGCTTGAAGAAACTCTTTTCAAACTCATTCGTTGCTCGTTGACGAAGAGAGGTATTCAAATCGATGTATCTTTTTAGCCACGCTAACTGCTTGAATCGCAATATTCTATGGACGTGGATGAGCTCTAGTCCTTTAGATATGGCTTGTTTTAAGTTTCTGTGATGAACGACGTAGTGGTGTTTATCGCGCAGGTTTGCTATCAATTTTCGATTGTGAAACTTTGATGTCGGAGGTACGATACTTTCAGGAAGCAATGGCAAATCGTTGTGAGCATCGTGTAGCTCTTTGGGGTGTCTCATATCCACCTCCAAAAAGTACCCCGTTTGCTCATCCTCATCTAACTTGTCGATATCTAGGCTTTCGATCTCCTCCCGCCTCATCCACTCGAATTTACCGTAGGGTAAGAATTGGGACATGGCCCATCCATACAGATTGTTGGCGTCCAAGTCCATCAGGAACGTGGATGGAACGCTGCTGTCGTAACCGGGGACGTATTTATTATTAGCCTTCGCAAAACGCAGGCTGACTTGCGACAGACCACCTCGAATGCTTCTTTTAATGAAGTGGTGCATTTCCACGTCTGTCAGAAGCTCCAATTCGATCCCGGTATACTTCAACATAGCATCCCATGTCAGTCCCGGGCTGGTGTAATAATGCACCGGATCAAGATCGTAGGAACGCTGGCATACTTTCCGAAAATTCTCGAAAATGTCGGTGAGCAGGAGAACGTCTGTCTTCAAATATATATTTGAGTAGTTCAGCAAGCTGGTGCAATGGAAAGTATTCCATATGTTTATGGCATGCTCGTATTCCTGATTGGTTATATCTTTCTCCGTCAGACTGTTGCGAAAGCTGTGTTGGGGCGGCAATGCTGCTTCACTCAGCGTATCGTAGCTAATGATATGGTTGTACGGGAATACACCTTTTCTGATAACCAACCTGAACTGTTCGTCGTCCTCAAAATGCGCTCTCACGTGCTCGAACTGATTTTCGGCGAGATTTTCCGCCAGCTTTTCGATGGACGATGGCATAAATCTTAACGAGTCTACAAACCTCATTTTATTATTTACAGTTCTAGATACACCGGTCTTATCCATGTATCGATCCACCTCGATCTTCTTCGTGAAGCTAATATATTTTTCTTTATTAAGGGGTATGACATCGATTTCTTCACTGTCATCGGCCAGTTGACGTATGAGCAGATGACTGTCATACCCACTTAAATTGTGGAAGAAGATCGGTACCACTTTGCCGATTTTATAGTTTAGATTGCAGCATGAGTGCGCCGCACCTCGGAATCGACCAGTCAAATGACAGTGATCGACCACTTTGTCATCATTTAGATCTTTACCGCATATATGGCATTTTGCAGCGTCGGCGTATGCCTTCAACTCGTTATCGGTGAGACGATTCATGCGCTTGGGGAACTTCATGTGTTCTTCATACATTTTTAATGTCCTCGGACAATCGCTGTATGCAGACGTCGGGGCAATCGAGCCCGGCATAGCTTACAAATTTATTATATTTGCAATCGAATGAACATACTATGTTGTACGCGAAGCTATACGCCTGATGTAGATGCGTTTTACTGGTGTATGCTGCCTGTGGTTCGGTTTGGCAGGTCTGCACAGGCTTCAACATACATTCGAAGTCGGCGTATACGACGAAAGGTAGGGCCATTTTTCTATCATAATTCACAAATTTCAGGATGTTTTGCCGTACCATCTGACCCATTCTATTTTTTATATCCTCTGTTGTTGGCATGACGGTGAGGATCTCATTACATTCGCCTTCGGTATGCCTTTTGAGAGCCTCGTTGGTTGTAAAGTAGTTGAGGCAACCGTCGCAGAAATATTTCCTCTGTTTCTTGTGGGATAGCAATGCCGATACCAACCGCGACAAATCTGTTATCAGCACATAGTGGGCCTTCTGTGCTTCTTCTACCAGCAGCACATTCACGTGCGTATCTCGTTTTGTCTTTGTTAGATACAGCGGTCCCACGATTTCATGTGCTTTCGTCTCACCATTGAATTCGAGGCCATATACATTTAAAGAGATGTTGTTTTGTATCTCGATGCGGGGTATATCCCTTAACTTCGTCGGGAAGTTGATGCCTTCTAGATTCAGGATGGTGGAATAGTGCGGATAGCTCGCCGTTCTATTCCTATTTGTATTTGCTGGGCGAAGGGCAGCATTGATAGCCCACGCGATGCAGGCTTCGTCGTTATTTTGTATGTTAACGCAAGCCTTTTTATTCACTATTTCTTTCGGAAGTTCTATGTAGGATGATCCTCCCAGCGGTTTATATGTATTGACGTTAACCTCCACATGTGATACGGAGCCTAGCGTCCATCCCGAGTCTCTATTCTGAAATTCCTCGGCCTTAGTCTTAATTTTGCTGGCGAGCTCTTCGTAGAGGTCCTCAAGATCGGCTAACGGGGTCACCACGACGTATTTGGTGTTAAAAGATTTTAGTTCAGTCACTTGCTCCTCCCCGCAGTTCTTCGTGTACCAGGCGAATAGTTCTAACTGCAGTTTCACTCCCTGGTTCAATCTCATCATATTATCGCCCACCAGCCTACAGATTTTCTGCCAGCAGTAATGTTGGAATGTCTACGTCGACAGCCCCTACGACTTTATACTTTCTTATATTATTCTTCATGCTCGTCTTCAAAATGAAGACGCCTTCTTCTAGCATGATAGCGTTATTCGCTAGATGCGCCTGCGATCGAAGGTGGCCGTTATGCAATGCAACCGTTGGAAAGGATTGACCGCAGCATTGAGAAACTTGTTCCGGCTTGCTGGTGGATGGTATGGCCTTCTGTCTCTTATTAATCGGTTGGGCTTCTACAGAAACCTCTCGCTTCCTGCCCGCCGGTTCGGTACTGTGAGTATTTTTCATATGGCGAGTCAAATTATCCTGTCCTGAATGTCTCCTCGCATACGGAGCACGTGTAAGACTTTCTGTTTAGACACGGATGTCTCTCCAAATTGTCCTTGCTGGCGTATCTTTTGCGGCATATTTCGCACTCCATCTTAACTATAATACGGTATCCTATTAGGAGAAGCATGCGGTAAAATTAAAATAACTTACCAGAAATATGCTGGTTCAACCACACTGAATATTAAATATGTATAAATAAAGGATAAATATGATATAAATGGGATAACTATAAACACGATAAATATGAAAATAAACGGGATAAATATAAAAGGGATAACTATAAACACTAACACTAAGGATAAATATGAAATAAACGGAGCAACTAGAAAACGGATAACTATAAACACGATAAATAATAACGATAACGATAATAAAGTAATAAGGGCTGATATAGATGTAGAGAAGTAGTTGTTCGCGAGTTAACGGCTGGAAGGCTGATACTGTACTGTGAAAATGATGAAAACGCGCCCATTTTATACGATTTCATCGCCGATCATAAGCCTCGCCCCGTCGTAAATGCTGCGCTCTGATTGGTGTTCACGTTATTTTTGCATCGAACAAAGAAAATTCTCGTCGAAACTTGTTCGTGACGTCATGTTATTGCGCAATATTAGGTAATACCCCGACGTTGTGACGTAACGCGCTCTGATTGGCTACCGATGAAACCTATAAAGGCAAGCGCGCTCGCAGATTTTTCATTAAGACAGCTGCAGTACGAGCGTACGTACCACCGAATCACTTGCTAACACGCATCAAGCGATTAACTTTGAAATGGAAGCAGCCTCCGAGGTTGGGGATGCAATTGTTAAAATAACCGAGAATCGAGGAAGCCTTAGCGAAATACGGATTGAAGTAATCCCTCACCTTCCCGTTCAAGTACTAAGAAAGATGGTCAATCACTTATCGCTGGAGGAGCACTGGCGTCTTATACCGGATTACAGGAAGACAAAATTGCAAGATTACCTGCCTTGTTATAAACATTACAACACATCCGAGTCTACTACACATATCGATGGACCGCCGCCTCCAATACGTAAATGCTACGGTTGTATCAACCCTGAAACGAGCGAAGAACAAAACTTCGAAGATAAAGTCGTCACCTATGAACGTATTAAGGAGACTATAGCAACGATAAGGAGAAATCGCGGTGGTCTTAAAGGAATTAGCGATGAAATAATCCACCAGCTACCCGTAAACGTGTTTCGGATGTTCGTAAGTTCATCATGGATAGAGAGAAAATGGTTTTTAATGCCTATAAGCCTAAAGGCGAAGTTACAGGATTATCTACCTTGTTATAAGCATCATAACGACCATCCCTACGACGACTTCTTCGAAAGTCCACCAGATACAAGACACCACTGTAGCGTTTGCGGGGATCGTTCTTTCGTGTATAACGGAGAAAGCGGGGATGAGAGCTAGATGGAATTTCGTTATTGTGTACATGGAGGTCATAGGGGCCTCTCATCAGACAGCGAGGATGAAGATCAGAGAATTGTTAAAAGATTTTGTTATGAGAAAAATAAGTCTATTATAAACAAAATAGATAAATATAGATAACCAATGTTCTAATGTCTTAATAAATAAATAAATAACGCTTCATTAGCTCGTGTTCAAAATTCTCGTCTAAACCTGTTTGTGACGTTATGGTATTGCGTAATATTACGTAATATATAGGAATGATCCGCAACAATCAGCACGTTGGCAATAGCGACCCTCATGCGATCACCTAAGTCAAACAATGTTGACTGCGGACAGTACTTGGATGGTGTACCGTCTGTGTATTTAAAATGCAGCAGTTATAGAACGTTCTCCTCCTTTCATCGAAGTCAAACAGCGACGCGCGGGGTCAGTACTTGGATGGTGTACTGTTGAAACCGGTTTGTGATGTCATGGTATTACGTAATCTTTTAACTTTACAAACCTTCCGACCAACGCCTCCTGATCCTCCATCTTCTGGTGACAAGCTTAATTTCCTAATTAGGCCTGTTACCACCTACAGCTTCCTGTACTCCGAGCAGCAGCGACACCTTCCGATCGAAAGCGACACTACATACAACCACCTGTACTACATGGGCGCCCTACCGAACAGCGACACCTACCGGTCAAAAGCGTCACTACACACAGCCACTTGTATTACCGGCATCTACCGAACAGTGGCACCTTCCGGTCAAAAGCGGTACTATATACAGTCCCCTGTATTACCGGCACCCCTAGGTATCTACCTTACCGACCAGAGGGGCGGGGAGTTTCGAATTTTCCGGGGAGGGGGTTGTCATGAGTTTTAACCCTCCAACCGGGGCTGTGGCTCCCATTTCCACACACGCGCGCTCGGGGTTGTGACTACCTTCCAGTATGCACGCTCAGGGTGTTGCCTACCTTCCGGGAGGCTGGGAGGCTGATCCAGAATCCGCCATCTCTCTCTACTTCCGCCGATTCGTTTTGCCGTTCTTGTACCTCTGGCCGGAATTTGTCGCATTAGCTTTCTTTGTTCCGAATTTATCAGTTGAATCAAGAATAAAATGTTCTATCCTTAAATCGCGCAAAAGAATCATCAAACGGAAATGGGAAGCGAATACAAATATCAATCAATAAAATTTTAGAACCCAAGCAAAGAGATTCTTAATATTTGACACAAACTATTAATTTTCTTAAAACTGAACCATTAAGTTTTAGAGAAAGGTAAAGCTTTTGAAAGATTACAATAAATTATTTATGATGACTAGAACAACGAACATTATGCACTTTAGACTGTAGGTGATTTTTGCTTCCAAATTTTAACAAATTTTTATCACTATTATTCATAAAATTATTAAAAGTGTATTTTCACTTGCACTATATTGTAAATACTTATATACATAAACGTAAAAAGTGGGTAATTTTGATCAAGTTATTTATTGATGCAGTGTAACATGATGTTCTGGAATTTACCAAACATGATTGTATATCCTCCCAACACACAACTTAATAAAAATTACTCATTTTCAAGTAAAAAATATACATCAATTATAACAGTGGCCAACACACATTTTGGTGCCTCGGATTTTTAAGTGTAATTAAGCAATCTTGGGGTGTCTAATCCAAAAGTGCCGTCAGATTTGTTCTATCATATCTAGTTTTCGAAATTCACTCTTTCTGCCCTATTTAGGAAAAATTCACCAAAATTACATATAATGTTTTATTATATATATAACTTTTAAAATATTACTGTTTGATAAGTGTTAACTGAAACACAAAATAAAGTTTTCTTGTGGTAAAGCATTCAAGGATGTACCGATTATAAAATGACCAGGAGTCATTACCTCCATATCGTTACGATCATGGGATAAGGGGTGAAGGAGTTTGCAGTTGAGAATAGCTTCTACTTAGGTTAGTACAGTATGAAACTCTTCATAAACTAATACTGTTTTGGACGCAACACGTTTTAAATGGGTTTTCACTGACTTTATCGTAGCTTCCCAAATTCCTCCAAAATA
Organism: Chrysina gloriosa; assembly: GCA_038088585.1. Classification (NCBI taxonomy): domain Eukaryota; kingdom Metazoa; phylum Arthropoda; class Insecta; order Coleoptera; family Scarabaeidae; genus Chrysina; species Chrysina gloriosa. The sequence continues at coordinate 70,145,455 of CM076087.1, forward strand.
AGGAGAATTGGTCGGAATAAATTACCATTATATATGATTATTCACAAGGTATGACCGAAAGGAGCTGTCGGACAATATATCACGCAGCTCTAACATTTCATTGTTCGCACCGACAAAGTTGGTGGCATTATCGGAGAGAACGGTATGGCACAACCCTCGACATCCAACAAAACGCTTTAAAGCTTTGAGAAATAAAGTGGTGGTCAAATCGCCAACTGGCTCAATATGGACAGCTCCTCTCTTATTATTCCATTATCATCCAAAAAAGGGTTCAGTGATAATAATTTGCTCTTACGTGATAATTGTCGTTTGTTTTGCAACGAGATAATTTCGTGTTGAAACTGCGAACCTTGTGCTAATTTTACCAATAACATTCGAGCTTCGTTCAACTCTTTATTTGATATTTGTGTAGTAGCTAGAATAACTGGAATACAAAATAAAGATATTTAACTGCTCTACTGCATGCAACATGATTGGTTTTTAATTCTTCGTTCAGATGTATCGGAATTAGTAACTACCCCTTGAAGCCAATATTCTAATTCTAGACCAAGATATGATAGCCTGTGACGGTGGGCAATTTAACAAATATCTTGGTGATACACCCCTAGATAAGATATCCGCAGAATTGTTCTCAGACCTAACATGTTTCCAATTAGATTTATTGGATAATTGGTGAATATTTGCGATTCTATTGCATACAAATGTTTTGTCTTGGATCTTTGTTAATCCAAGACAAAATAAATTGAATAAGTTGAATCGGTCCAATAAAACGTATCCAAAATTTTCGCGTCAAAGGCTGTGATTGTTTTATGCATCAAATTTGCTAATAAAAGAACTCCACATAATTCTAATTTAGGCAAAGTTAATGGTTTTATGGGTGCTACATGGCTGCCGATCAAATTACGTGTCTGGGTATATTCAGTTGACATAAAAGGACAAACTCTTGTCGCAACTTGAACCATAAGTGATTAACTTCAGTAAAAACAGGATGATCCCAACCTACGCCACATTTCCATAGTTGCTGCATTAAACATTTAGCTATGGGTATCACTGGACCGATAAGTCCCAATGGATCAAATAACTTTACTGTAGCTGAAAGCAACAATCTTTTTGTTAACATAGATACTGAACTTTGATTGGAATCACTGAATATAAACAGGAATGTATCGCTGTTTGTATAACACCTAACGTTTTGCAACTCTTGTCATCGGAGATAATATAATTTATATCATCCGATTGATGAATTGGTAGGTTTAATATCTCTGGTTTATTGGAGATCCATTCTCTCAAGTTGAAGCCGGCGCTACCAAGGATCATTTCCAGTTCGCTGTTCAATTTTATGGCGGAAACATCGTCTGCTGTACCCGAAAGCAAATGATCCATATAGAAATCTTTGCTGATTACTTTATTAGCGGCGGAAAAACTTGAAGCACTTTCGATCGCGAGCTGTTTTAAACACCTAGTAGCCAAATAAGACTCTGGCGAGGTTCCACACGTGACTGCCTGCAATTCAAAATGTCTTAAATGTTTATTTGGTTGTGATCGCCATACTATTCTATGAAATTTGTTATCGTCCTCGTTAATCTTTATTTGTCTGTACATTTTCTCAATGTCAGCCATTAGTACTATATTGTTTTCGAAATTTAACAATTATAGAGAATAAATCGTCCTGTATACATGGACCCGTCATTAATATATCATTCAAGGACTTATTATTGCTTGTTTTCGCGCTTGCATTGAATACGACTCGAACCTTTGTGGTTAAAGATTGCTCTTTTATTACTGCAGGGTGTGGCATATAATAACTTAGTTCATTAGGGTTTGGCAGAATTTCTTTCAAATGGCCTAAAGCTAAATATTCCTCCATAAATACAATATAATATTGCGAATGATTATCTGAGGATTTATAAAACTTTCTTTCGAGATAGTTAAATAGTTTTACAGCGTGATCTTGTGAATTTCCAAGAGCCACGTTACTGTCTTTAAACGGTAATCTTACTACGAATCTACCATGTTGATCACGGAAGGTATTGTCAACAAAATGTTGTTCGCAAGCTGTTTCCTCTTATGTGTAACAGGTATTGTTTTCTAAAACAGCGTTTTATACTGTCCAAAATTGTTCTAATTGTTTTGATAATTGTTTGTTTAAATTTTGTGATAAATTACAATGGGACTTTCGACCGAACGAAATAGAATTGGACCTGAAAGTAACCTGCCCAAATGGTACGCTTGTAAAATAGGTGAATTTTTGTGAAGTCGCACTTGCCCATATTTTAATAAGTCCCAAAATATACCTGCTCCTAATAAAAGATCAATTGGGTCAGGTTGGTGAAACGTTGGATCTGCTAAGACATAACCTGTAGGTAAATTTAAATGTTCAACTTATAGTTTCATTTGTGGTACATTTTCAGTTATATGATTTATAATTAAGAAACTAAGTTGTCTTGTAAAATTATTATGCGTGGAATGAATGGTGCATTGCGTTTTCTTAGTTATCGTTGCTGATGTTAAATTGACTCAGCCTATTGCCATTGTCTATGGAACGTAAGTTTAGTGAGTGAGAAAAGTGTTTGATAATAAAGTTAGATTGGCTTCCACTATCCAGGAGTGCCCTACATTTCATAGGATTGCCTTGAGTATCAAGGATATAAACATTTGCTGTAGACAATAAAATATAATTATTGTTTTGGCTAAAGTGGTTTAGCGATATGCTAGACGAATTTGTAACGAATGCACTCGTACTTGATTCACCGTATGATTTAAACTGCAATGCGATTTGCTAGGACGTCCTCTTCGTTGTTCGACGAGTAATAATTTTGTGTATTACGGGTGTGTCTACTCTGCTCAAAATGTAGAAGTGTATTATGTTTTTTAGAACAGGTTTTGCAACTGCTAGCTCTACACACAGCGCTGGTATGTTCTGGTCTTTAACAATTAATGTACAAATTTAATTTTCTTACTTGTTCGAGTCGACTTTTTGTAGGCAGTTCAATGAATTTCTTCCACGCTAATAATAAATGCGATCCCTTACATAAATTGCAAACGTTGTTTGCTGTGGTTATATGAGAAAGTTTATTTTCATATTTTTTATGAATACTAGGAGGATTACTTCTGTTTTCTATAGTTCTGAGCAAATTACATTTATCACGTAAAAAGTTCGTAAATTTCGTAATATTGGGACATAGATCACCTTTCGAGAACTCTTCCCATTCTTTCTTTGTGCTGTTATCTAATTTAGATAATAGAAAAATAAGGTAGGCATTTAACTGACTTTCAGTGTCTGCTAGACTATTTAAAGCTCGACTATGCAACAAAAAACCATCAACGAGCTGTTATAAGGAAGCATGTGATTCACGCGTTACATGATTCACCGAAAAGATGTGTTCTATATGAGTGTGAATAATCATTTTTTTGTTATCGTAGCAGTCGCGTAACAGAGACCCACGCTACGTCATAATTCGATCCGGTGATTTCTAAATTATCTATTACGGGCGCTGCTTCACCTTTTAATGCAGCTTGCAAATAATAAAATTTCTGAATTTGAGATAAATCGGAATTTTTGTCAATTAAAGCGTCAAAACTATCTGCAAATTTGATCCACTTGTCGTAATCACCATTAAATAATGGTAATGGGAGTTGAGTTTCGGACGGCGAACGATACGGGCGTAGGACACGTGCGGTGCGGCGGTAAGCTAACTCGTGTACGAGCTTTATTCCGGTAAACCGATCGTAAGTACCGAAGAAAAGACAGTTGAGGTGGAAAGAAGAAAGTGGAAATTAATTTAGAATTCATATAGGAAATAAAAACTAATTATTTAGTGCTAATAAGCGTATGAGTGGGTCTTAAGAGAAGAAATAGACGAGTGTGAGAGAGATCGTACGCCGAGTTGGAATAACGCGGAGTGCGCGCTTCAGTGACATTGTGTGACATTGGGTATTTGTAAACAACAATATAAGAGGATGGATTGTGATGATTACACATCAGGAGATGGAAAGAGAAGAAGGGAAGAAAAGGAATTGCAGGACATATTTAAAAAATCAAGAGAAACAGGAAGAACGCCACAAAAAGATAAAAAGGATAATGAAGAAAAGATAGATAAACTGACAGAGATGATCAAGGAGCTAATGGGAGATATCAAAGATGTAAAAAAGAGCAAAGGGTATACCAACAAGAACTAAGGGAGCTAAGGAAAGAAAATGAAAAATTAAAAGGAGAAAACGAGCAATTAAAGAAAGAAATGAATAATATGGAAACAAGAATGAAAAGAGTAGAAAAAGATCAAATACGAAACAATGTCATTGTATCGGGGATAGATATGCAAACAGAAAACCGAGCCGAAAAACTGAAATGGAAAACTTCTTAGAGAGGAATATGAGACCAAAAATGCAAATTAAGGAAGCCACAAAAATAGGAATGAAGGTGAAAAACAAATACATAGAATTAGAGAGATTGTAAAGGTTCAAGACAAACGAAAGAATCATATATGCTCAAATAACCCTTGGGGAAGAAGTATTCCATATAATAACGATATATGCGCCAAGCGAAGATGCAAGCAAAGATGAAAATGACCAATTCTATGACGAACTAGAAAAGACTGGATGATACACAAAGCAACAACATAATATTGATGGGCGATATGAATGGTAGAGTGGGGAACCAGAATAAAGAAAAGAAAAAATGGTTAGGTCAAAAGGTCGAAAAAATAAAAAACGAAAACGGGCGGAGAATAATAGATTTCTGCATAGAAAATGATCTCATAATAATGAACACAACATTTAAACACAAATGGATACATAAATATACAAGGGAGGAACCTTCTCGGAATGAAAACTCTACTATTATATACTACATAATGACTAACAGGGGTATTAGACGATATGTGAGAGATGTAAAGGTAAATAGAGAAGCGGAAATCGGAAGCGACCACTATCTGTTGCTGAGCAAATGGAAAATAACACTAAAGGAAAAAGAGGATAAAGAGAGAAAAATTGTAAAAGGAAAGATTAATTGCTACAAACTAAGGGAACCACAAATAGAAAAGAAATACCAGGAAATACTAGACATAGAGTTAGGGGAAACGCAGACGATAACAGGCATAGAAGAAAAGTGGAAAAAGCTTAGAAGGCCTGATAGAAGCAGCAAGAGGACAGGTAAGGATGGTGGACAGAAGATATAAAAGAAGCAGTAAAGGAGAAAAAATCAGCATGGAAAGCTCACATAAATGCAAAAGATGTAAGAAATTACGAGGAATACAAGAAGAAGAGGAAAAGGGTGAAGGAATTAATAAAGGTAAGCAAAGAAAAATCCTGGAGAGAATTTGGAGAGAAAATTACTAGAAACTACCAAGAAAATCAAAAACTCTTCTATGGAGCGATAAAAAATATGAGGAAGCCAAAACAATATATTCTTATAACGTGGTCCGCTGTGACAGAAAGTTCGATGTGGTTCGTCGCACCAGGGGTGGCGGTGTATTAGTTGCATTTGCTGATTGCATTGTATATGAAGTGTTGGACGTTTCTGCACTGCATAACGCTGTTCCTCTTGTAGATGTAGTTGTGTGTAGATGTAGACTCAATGGTTTTGTATTTCTTGTTTGTGCAATTTACATACCGCCTGATATACCGTGTGATGATTTTGAGCTATTTTGTGATACGTTTGAGCAAATGTTTGCTACTGAAACCCTCTTGATTATAGGTGATTTCAATGTCCCTGGCTATTCTACAAATACATATGTTTGCCCTAAATCTGAGTCGCTTTCGTATCTCTCTAATATATTAGCACTTAAGCAGTTTAACAATGTTATAAATTTTAATAATACCATATTAGATCTTGTATTATCAAACATGGATGGTAATTGGGTGGTTTCTGGATCCGATGTTCCTTTTGTGCCTGAGGATATGTACCATCCGGTCCTGGATATTAACATTGAAGCTTTTGTTACTCCGAAACCTATTACTTTTCCATATGCAGGAGACAAATCGTATAATTTTCAAAGGGCGGATTTTCTCACATTGTATCAAGAACTGTGCACCACTGACTGGTTGTTCCTGGAGTCATTTATGGTCATATTTAGCTATAGAACAATTTTATTGTGCTCTTTATGGTGTGCTTGATAGATCTGTTCCGAAGAACATTAAGACTAGTTCGTCATTTGCGCCATGGTTTACTCCTGAAATTAGACGTAATCTGAAAACTAAACATTACTACAGACGTAGATGGCTTAATATTGGAAATGATCGTTTTCATTGTGAGTTCAGAAGACTTCGTACGCTTATCAAGATACAAATTTCTGACGCCCATGAGGTGTATATGGGGAATGTTGAATGTAGTGTCATGCATAATCCCGCTGATATCTGGAAATATGTGAGTCGAAAGCGTGGAACATCTAGGATTCTGGGCGTGCTTCACAGTGATGATGATGAATACACTAACCCAAGGGATATTGTGAAAGCATTTGCGGATATTTTCTCCAGCTATTACATTGACGAGACTCTTACGAGCTGTTCTAATGATGATTCCTCGTTCTTGCCGTCCTTCGGTCTCCTTTGTATCTGAAGATGACTCAATCTTAACCATGTCGCGATTTACTGAAAAAATACTGCAGGGGAAGATCAAATACCTAGCTTCTTGGTGCGTGATGGGAGGTATGTCTTTGCGAAGCCCCTTGCTATTCTTATTAACCTTTCGATTAAGTCTCGCTGCTTCCCAGAACGCTGGAAAAGGGCTCGTATAGTTCCGGTGTTTAAGGGCGGAGACAAACAGCTTCTTAAGAACTATCTTCCTAATTCAATTATAAATAACTTTTCCAAAGTTTTTGAGCAGATGATACATACAGTCTTATACAGTAACACCCGTTCCTTTCTATCACCAAATCAACATGGATTTTTGCCAGCGCGTTCAACTGTTACTAACTTAGCTTCCTTCATGCAATATGTCTCTGAGGCTGTTTATGGTCGTCGTCAGGTGGATGTGGTTTATACGGATCTTTCTCGCGCTTTTGATACTGTGAATCATCGGTTGCTGTGTTTCACGTTATCTGACTTTGGAGTTAATCCTGCATTCCTTAACCTTATGACATCGTACTTGAACAGTCGTGTGAGCTATGTGTATTTTAACGGCTTTAGGTCTCATGAATTTATTGCAAAATCCGGAGTACCACAGGGGTCTTATTTGGGTCCTCTGTTATTTCTTTTGTTTATAAATAACTTACTCTCGTGTTTTTCCTGTGAAGTCTTAGCTTATGCGGATGATATTAAATTGTACTCTGTTGTTGGAACGGATTATGATGCTGATACTCTTCAACATAACATCGATAGAATGGTTGGATTGTGTGGTTTGCGTGGGCTTATAATCAATATTGAAAAATGTTGCGTTATCACTTATACTCGTGTGTCGCAGCCAGCCATGGCACACTATAGGATGGGAGGCATCGAACTTAGTAGAAACCACAAAGTTAATGATCTTGGAGTTCTCTTCACGAGTGATCTTAACTTTTCGGAGCATGTTTCCAATGTGTGTGGTGAGGCAAGTAAAATGGCTGGCTTTATTGTACGTATTTGCAGACCTTTTGATGATGTTCACATGATTAAATTGCTATATTATGCATATGTGTTATCAAAGTTGGAATATGCGAATTTGATTTGGTACCCGCATCGGATTTGCCACCGCATGCAGTTGGATCGTGTTCATAGACGTTTCCTGAAGTATTTGTTGTTTCGGTTGGATGGTGCTTACCCCGGGGAGGGGAGGGGGATGTGACCAGAACCGTTTGCTTCAGCGTCATGGAGTGCATTCGTTGGCGTTTAGGTGGAAATTTCGCTGTGCAAAATTCTTGCGGGACTTGATACATGGTACAATTGATGCTCAATACTTGCTTTCGCGCGTGTGCTTTTATGTTCCGCGTACTGCGTCGAGACATGCTTCAACGTTTTACCCAGTCGTCCCTAGGACGGAGATATTGCGGCATGCACCTGTGACAGTTATGTGTAGGAATGCAGATATTATTTTCGATGATGTGTTTTGTTAGTTACTGTTTTATTACCGCTATGATCTATTTGTGTATTACATGCGCTATTTTCATTATCATATTGTATTTACCCTGTTACTGGTTTTACTGTTGGGTAATTAAATAAATGTTATTATTATTATTATTATTAATATACATTGAAGAACATGAAGGATGAAAACGGTAAGGTGGTGACTGAAGAAGACAGGATAATGGAAGTATGGAAAAGATACTTCCAGACACTAGTACAAACAGAAGGAGAGAAAAATACACAACTAGAGCGAATATATCAAGAAAAGAATTTTATAGAAGGGCAGGTACAACAGGACATAACAAGGGAAGAATTAAAAAAGTCATACATCTGATGAAGAACGGAAAGGCTCCGGGACACGACGAAATTACCGTGGAAATGGTAAAGGGACTTAGTGAACTAGGATTAATACAACTACTCGAACTACTCAACGAGGTCAGAATGGAGAAAGTGACACCCGAGGATTGGAGATTAGGAATTATATGCCCAATTTACAAAAAGGGAGATAGTAACAGTGTTCAAGTTACAGAGGCATGGGTAGCACAGTAGGGAAATTATATGCAAGGATATTAGAAAGTAGACTTAGGAAAGAAATAGAACATACATTAGAAGAAATACAATGCGGATTTAGGAAGGGACGAGAAACTCAAGATCAAACATTCATTTTAAGACAAGTAATAGAAAAAGCAAGAAAAACAGGCAGAGAAATCCATATATGCTTCATCGATATAATAAAAGCATTCGATCGTATAAGGAGAAGTGATGTATGGAGAACGTTAGAGACAAGAGGTGTGAATGAGAAATTAATAGACTGTATAAAGAGCACATACTACATAACAAGAAACTACTGAGTTAAGCTATGCGGACGATATGGTGATATTAGGAAACACGGAGAGACATCTGCAAGAAAATGTTAATATAATAAATGAACAATTAAAAGAAATAAACATGGAAGTTAATATAGACAAAACAAAAACAATGGCAATAAGCAGAGAAAGTCTAACACATAACATAAAAATAGAAGGACATAGAATAGAACAAACTAGCGCGTTTAAATACCTGGGAGGGATTATTAACAGCGAGGGGTCCTTAGAAGATGAAATAAATGAAAAAATATCAAAAACTGCAAAACTTTACAACATGATAAAAACACCATTCTTAAACAACAAAGAAATACCAGAGATAGTAGAGGCAGAAGTGATCCACAAGGTAGTGAAACCAGTACTGACACACTCATGCGAGTCATGGGCTACAAACGAGAGACAAAGAAGTAGAATGAACAGCGTAGAAATGAGGTTCCTAAGACGACTAAAGAATAAAACTCAGTTGGATAGGGTAAAGAACGCAGAACACAGAGAGGAGTTCAAGATAGGGCCAATCGAAATAACAATACAGCAAGGGCAATTAAGATGGCTTGGCTGTGTTATAAGAATGGGCGAATAATGGTTGGCAAGACAAATATACGAATCAAAAGAAATGGGACGAAGGAGAAGAGGAAGACCGAGGAAGACATGGGAGCCAGAAGTACGAAGTGCATACGAGGCAAGAGGAGAGAAATGGGAGGATGTGAGAGCAAGATGCAGGGAGAGAGAAGAGTGGCGACAAATGTGGAAGAGGGAGCCAGGAAACTCAGCTCCACACAACCCGACACTTCACGGTCAAACGGGTTTCAGGATTAACTAAAGTAAGTAAAGTTTATTACTATTGCTAATATGTGCGAGTGTACTATTTTGTGATTCCATAATTTTAGTTTTAGCTAATGAAATTATTTCAAAAAATGAATTCTCGAACTTCCTAGGCTCAATATTTGAATTCTGCTGTGTGTCTATGCTCTCTATTTCGAACTGAATGGCTTCAAATTCGTTAACGATATTTTGGATCATTTGTGTGGGTTCTTTTAATTCTATCAACATTGTCGGCCGATATGTGTCCAAAAATTACTGAAGCTCTTTGTGCTACTAACTTGCGTAATTGCTCGTCCATAATGACTTTAAATATGCTTACTATGACAAATAAATGAATATACAACGTATTGTATGTATTAATAAAACAGATTTAAAGTAATGATTGTAGAAGTTATTGGTGGAACTAGGAATGTAGATAAGGAAATGTGGGAACGATACGAGGTTTGCTGAATGCCACGTGCTCTTGCCAGTGAGGTACTTCAATAACTTCTGTCTGATTCGTATCTGGCTCAAAGGACCAAAAATGTATTGTATTGTAGTAGAGATATAACAATAATGTGTAAAATTTAATTTCAGTGGACTGTATATTGACACATGAAAGGAGTGACATCCAAACGTCAAAAACCAAACCATGCTCATCCCAGTGTGCGAAAGTTAGAAAGTATCTGTTCTACTAATTTGACGTAATTTGCTGCTTTATGATTTCCAAGAAAATTTTTAACTACTTCAACAACAGAGCACCAGGCATTAGACTCACGATCGTTTATTGATTCCGTGAAGTGCGGGTTATTTAAAAGTTGCCTTATCTGAGGACGAGAAAAAATTCCAGCCTTCAGTTTTTCTGTGCTGAGCCTTGAAATTGTTTGTTTCGAATACTCAAAACACGGTCCATCTCGAGGTAAAACTTTAACGAATTGCTTCATAAGTCCTAGCTTGATATACAGTGCCGGAAAGATGATTTTGTTTCTGTCAACCAAGGGTTCGTTAAAAACGTTGCGTTCTCCTTGACCAAAAACATTTCTTAAAGGCCAGTTTCTGGTAATCCAGTGCAGGGCATTAACTCTGCTGTCCCGAAGGCATAAAAAGCAAGAATATTTTGTGTAACCACTTTGTTGTTCGAGGAGAAAGTTTACCATTTTTAGATCGACACAAATCACCCACTGATGCTCTTCATTTTCGTTTTGAACTTGCCATAAAACATTCGGTGGTAAGATCAGAAACTGCTTCTAAATGTACGGCTTTCTTAGCTTTTTTTCGCTTTATGAGTTGGTGCTGAATCCTCCTGGAACGTCCACTGTTTAACTTTGAACAGAGTATCGTTTAGCGGTTTGACTACATGTTCTAGGATGTTCTGCTGCTAAACGGCAGCTGATGTGTATACTTCCTGTTCACAAAAATAAGAGTGTTAGAGTCTATCATCAGAAACACTCCAGCAAACCATCACAAATCCACCTGTTTGCACTCCCGAAATTTTTCGGATAGTTTCTTACAACTGTGAGCATACCTTCTATTATTCTGCTTGTTAAATTTGTCTTCAACAGTAAATATATTATTATCTGTAAACTAAATGTATATATATATATATATATTTCGTGACCTTTTATACTTATCTTATATGATAGAGATCTACCACTAATAGGTCAATAAAACAAGGCTGGTTTGAACGATAGTTATATTTTCAGAACGTTTACTGACGAAGGTGTTCCGAAAACGTTTGTAAACGTTCTGAAAATATAACTATCGTTCAAACCAGCCTTGTTTTATTGACCTATTAGTGGTAGATCTCTATCATATAAGATTATCTGTAAACAGAATTTGACGGTACAGACTACTAGCATACATCTGCAACATCCGCTTCGTTTTTGTTATTTAATTTGTTTCAAATTTTCTAGAAGAGTTGTTTTGTTACTCGATGATATGCCCGAAGTTTGGGGCTTGTTTTATCGAGCGGTACATGAATCCGTTTAATATTCCAATTATCCTTGACATAATTCCTTGTTTACGCAAGATTTTTTGGAATGCGGGCTTTGTTACGGTCTCCTGATTTGGAGAGAGCCCCAAGCGTTTTCCCGCTTGCATAAGGATATAAAAAATCAGAACAGGGTTCTCTGTTTTTATGGCGGTTTATTTAAACAGATAGGATTGACACATTTACAATATAAAAAACGATCACAAAAAAGAATGTATTCCTATGTCAAGGTCAAATTTTTACAATACATAATATATACGTGCATATACATTGGCATGTGCATCCTACAATTATTAAATATACCGCATCCACGAATAATTATTTACGCATCAGATATGAATAACGATGGAGCACGGACTTAACGAAAGTATAACCACAGAGAAGTAATACAGATTTACAGTCCCATGTAAAAGTACGGACTCTAGTGGGTTATCTAGCATTACGGCGTTTGTTTATAGACAGACGCCTTCCCTAGCGCACACTGTCAAATTTTGAATCATAAATTCTCTCCGATTGGTTGTTACTTTTCTCTTCAGGTTCCTGGATGCAAGATTTTTAGAGTATGTACGGGTGGTAGGAGACGGAATCCTCGCTCGGCATTCGACAGACGCTTTCTTTAGGACTCACTAACAAATTTTCAATCATAAATTCTCTCCGAATCGTTCCTGGTTTTCTCTTTCGAGTCTTGGGGATAAGTACTTCAGAGTATGTAAGGGGGTAGGAGACAGAATTTTCACTCAGTACTAGACAGAATTTCAGAGTATGTGCGGGAGGCAGGGGTCCGAAAACAGGCCTGACAATCGACAGACTCTTTCGTCAGCGCACAGTAAGCAATTTTAAATCATAAATCCTTCCCAAAACGAAGTTAGCTTTTTCTTCAGAGTCCTGGAGGCAAGAATTTCAGAGTATGTACGGGGGACAGGAAACAAAATATTCACTCAGTATTCTACAGGCGCCTTCACCGGCTCAATCTAAGCAATTTTGAATCATAAATTCTCTCCCAAGCGAGGTTAGTTTTCTTGTCAGATTCCTGGGAGGCAAGAATTTGTGAGTATGTGCGGTGGGTAGGAGGCGGTATCATGGCCTGGAAATCGATGGACTCTTTCCTTAGCACGCACTAAGCAGTTTTGAATCAGAAATTCTTTCCGAGACGATTTTAGTTTTCTCTTCAGAGTCCTGGAGGCAAGAATTTCAGAATATGTACAGGGGGTAGGAGGCGGAATCCAGGCCTGGTAATCGACAGACTTTTTCCTTAGAACGCCATAGGCAATTTTGAATCATAATTTCTTTCCGATGCGATTTTAGTTTTCTCTTCAGAGTCCTGGAGGCAAGAATTTCGGAATATGTACGGGGACAGAAGCTAGAGTCCTCACTCAGTATTCTACAGGCGCCTTCCACGGCACCGTCTAAGCAGTTTTGAATCATAGACTATTTCCGAATCGGTGTTGGTTTTCTCTTCAGTGTCCTGGAGGCAAGAGATACGGAGTATGTACGGGGAGTAGGAGACAGAATCTTCACTTAGCATTCTACAGCCGCCTTCCACGGCACAATCTAAGCAATTTTGAATCATAAATTATTTCCGAAGCGAGGTTAGTTTTCTGGTCAGAATCCTGGAGGCAGGAATTTCAGAGTAAGTACGGAGGGTAGGAGGCGGCATCCGGGCCTGGTAATCGACAGACTCCTTCCTTAGTAGACAGTAAGCAATTTTGGATCATAAATTCTTTCCGAAGCGATTTTAGTTTTCTCTTCAGAGTCCTGGAGGCAAGAATTTCAGAGTGTGTGCGGGGGACAGGAGACAGAATCCTCACTCGATATTCTACAGGCGTCTTCCACGACACGATCTAAGCAGTTTTAAATCATAAACTCTTTCCGAATCGTTGTTGGCTTTCTCTTCAGGGTCCTGGAGGCAAGAATTTCAGAATATGTAAGAGGAGTAGAGGACAGAATCTTCACTCAGTATTCTACAGGCGCCTTTCCGGTCACAATCTAAGCAAGTTTGAATCATAAATTCTTTCCGAGACGATTTTAGTTCTCTCTTCAGAGTCCTGGAGGCAAGAATTTCAGAATATGTACGGGGGTAGGAGGCGGAATCCAGGCCTGGTAAACGACAGACTCTTTCCCTAGCACGCATTAGGCAATTTTGATTCATAATTTCTTTCCGAAGCGATTTTAGTTTTCTCTTCAGAGTCCTGGAGGCAAGAATTTCAGAGTATGTACCGGGACAGCAGACAGAATCTTCACTCCGTATTCTACAGGCGCCTTCCACAGCACCATCTAAGCTGTCTTGAATTATAAACTCTTTCCGAATCGTTGTTGGTATTTCTCTTCACGGTCCTGGAGGCAAGAGTTACAGAGTATGTACTGGGAGTAGGGGACAGAGTCTTTACTCAGTACTCTACAGGCGCCTTCCCCGGCACAATCTAAGCAATTTTGAATCATAAATTCTTTTCGAAGCGATTTTAGTTTTCTCCTCATAGTACTGAATGCAAGAATTACGAAGTATGTGCGGGGGACAGGAGACAGAATCTTCACTCAGTATTCTACAGGCGCCTTCTGCACAATATAATCAAAGATTGCCGTTGCGTATGTAACGGCATAGATAAAAATAGTAAACAACGTGGCATGTAATGATGATAGTATTGTATGTCAGGCATTTAAAATAAAGGCCTTATCAATAAAGAACGCTTAATTGCTTTATTTGCAAGTTAGCATTAGTAATACACCTTCCACGGCACTATCTAAGCAGTTTTGAGTCATAAATTCTTTCCGAATCGCTGTTGGTTTTCTCTTCAGGATCCTGGAGGCAAGAGTTTCAGAGTATGTACGGGGAGTAGGAGACAGAATCTTCACTCAGTATTCCACAGGCGCCTTCCAAGGCACAATCTAAGCAATTTGAATCATAAATTCTTTCCGAAGCGAGGTTAGTTTCCTCTTCATAGTCCTGGAGGCAAGAATTTCAGAGTATGTACGGGGCTAGGAGACGGGATCATGTCCTGGAAATCGACACACTCCTTCCTTAGCACACACTAAGCAGTTTGACTTATAAATTCATTCCGAATCGTTGTTGGTTTTCTCTTCATGGTCCTGGAGACAAGAGTTTCAGAGTATGTACGGGGGATAAGAGACAGAACCTTCACTCAGTTTTCTACAGGCGCCTTACTCGGCACAATCTAAGCAATTTTTAATCATAAATTCTTTCCGAAGCGAGGTTAGTATTTTCTTCAGAGTCCTGGAGGCAAGAATTTCAGAGTATGTACGGGGGACAGGAGACAGAACGTTCACTCAGTACTCTACAGATGCCTTCCCCGGCACAATCTAAGGAATTTTTAATCATAAATTGTTTCCGAAGCTAGTTTAGTTTTTCTTCAGAGTCATGGAGGCCAAAATTTCAGAGTATGTACGCGGGACAGGAGACAGAATCCTACAGGCTCCTTCCACGGTACAATCTAAGCAGTTTTGAGACACAAATCCTTTCCGAATCGTTCTTGGTTTTCTCTTCAGGGTCCTGGAGGCTAGAGTTTCAGAGTATGTACGGGGATTAGGAGACAGAATCCCTAGTCAGTATTCTACAGGCGCCTTTCCCGCCACAATCTAAGCAATTTTGAATCATAAATTCTTCCCGAAGCGAGGTTAGTCTTTTCTTCAGAGTCCTGGAGGCAAGAATTTCAGAGTATGTACGGGGGATAAGAGACAGAACCTTCACTCAGTATTCTACAGACGCCTTCCCCGGCACAGTCTAAGTAATTGTGAATTATAAACTCTTTCCGAAGCGAGGTTAGTTTTCTTGTCAGAGTCCTGGAGGCAAGGATTTCAGAGTAGGTACGAGATCAGGAGACCGAGCATTCACTAAGTACTGTACAGGCTCCTTCCCCGGCACAATCTAAACAATTTTGAATCATAAATTCTTTCCGAAGCGAGGTTAGTATTTCTCGTCAGAGTCCTGGAGTCAAGAATTTCATAGTATGTACGGGGGACAGGAGACCGAACATTCACTCAGTATTCCACAGGCGCCTTCCCTGCACAATCTAAGCAATTTTGAATCATAAATTCTTTCCGAAGCGATTTTAGTTTTCTCTTCAGAGTCCTGGAGGCAAGAATTTCAGAGTATGTACGGGGAACAGGAGAGAGATTCCTCACCCAGTATTCTACAGGCACCTTCCACGCTACAATCTAAGCAGTTTTGAATCATAAATTCTTTCCGAATCGTTGTTGGTTTTCCCTTCAGGGTCCTGGAAGCAAGAGTTCAGAGTATATACGGGTAGTAGGAGACAGAATCTTCAGTCAGTATTCTACAGGCACCTTCCCCGGCACGATCTAAGCAATTTCGGATCATAGATTCTTCCCTAAGCGAAGTTAGTTTTCTCGTAAGAGTCCTGGAGGCAAGAATTTCGGAGTATGTACGGGGGTAGGAGACAGAATCTTCCCTCAGTATTCCATAGGCGCCTTCCCCGGCACAATCTAAGTAATTTTGAATCATAAACTCTTTCCGAGGCGAGGTTAGTTTTCTCGTCAGAGTTTTTGAGGCAAGAATTTCAGAGTATGTATGGGGGGTAGAAGGTGGAATCCAGACCTGCGAATCGACAGACTCTTTCCTTAGCACACACTAAGCAATTTTGAAACATAAATTCTTTCAGAAGCGATTTTGGTTTTCTCCTCAGAGTTTTGGAGGCAACAATTTCAGAGTATGTGCTGGTGACAGGAGACAGAATCTTCACTCTGTGTTCCACAGGCGCCTTCCCTGGCACAATCTAACCAATTTTGAGTCATATATTCTTTCCGAGGCGAGGTTAGTTTTTCTTCAGAGTCCAGGAGGCAAAAATTTCAGAATACGTACGGGGGACAGGAGACAGAAAATTCACTCAGTATTCTAAGGGCGCCTTCCGCGGCACAATCTAAGCAATTTTGAATCATAAATCCTACCGAAGCGAGGTTAGTTTTCTCGTAAGAGTCCTGGAGGCAAGAATTTCAGAGTATGTATGGAGGGTAGGAGGCGGAATCTAGGCCTGGCAATCGACAGACTCTCTCCTTAGTATACATTAAGCAATTTTGAATCATAATTTATTTCCGAAGCGATTTTAGTTTTCTTTTCAGAGTCCTGGAATCAAGAATTTCAGAGTATGTGCGGGGGCAGGGGACAGAATCTTCACTTAGTGTTCTACAGGCGCCTTCCCCGGTACAGTCTAAGCAGTTTTGAATCATAGATTCTTTCCGAAGCGACGTTAGTTTTCACGTCATAGTCCTTGAGGCTAGAATTGCAGAGTATGTACGGGGGATAAGAGACAGAACCTTCACTCCGCATTATACAGGCGCCTTCCTCGGCACAATCTAAGCAATTTTTAATCATAAATTCTTCCCGAAGCGAGGTTAGTTTTCTCGTAAGAGTCCTGGAGGCAAGAATTTCAGAGTATGTATGGAGGGTAGGAGGCGGAATCCAGGCCTGGTAATCGACAGACTCTGTCCTTAGTATACATTAAGCAATTTTGAATCATAGTTTATTTCCGAAGCGATTTTAGTTTTCTCTTCAGAGTCCTGGAATCAAGAATTTCAGAATATGTACAGGGGACGGGAGACAGAATCTTCACTCAGTATTCTAAGGGCGCCTTCCGCGGCACAATCTAAGCAACTTTCAATCATAAAATCTTTGCGAAGCGAGGTTAGTTTTCTCGTCAGAGTCCTGGAGGCAGGAATTTCAGAGTATGTACGGGGGATAAGAGACAGAACCTTCACTCCGTATTATACAGGCGCCTTTCTCGGCACAATCTAAGCAATTGTTAATCATAAATTCTTTCCGAACCGAGGTTAGTTTTTCTTCACAGTCCTGGAGGCAAGAATTTCAGAGTATGTACGGGGAAGAGGAGACCGAG